>JAWWEY010000069.1:13725327-13736338 GCA_035582745.1 Loriotus luctuosus
GGGATGGGATGGGATGGGATGGGATGGGATGGGATGGGATGGGATGGGATGGGATGGGATGGGATGGGATGGGCAGGACTGGCAGCAGAGCAGGGGCACCCCTGGCATGGGCTGGGCAGGATTTTGAAGCCCTCCAGGAGGGCACAGGGAGGAAAGCCCAGCTGGCCCCTTGCAGCTGTGCAGAGCAGTGGCAGCAGAGTGTTCCAGTGGGAATGAATCCCCTTTTCCTCCCCAGGTAGGTAAGTCTGAAATAACAAACCCAGCTATCAATCCAGAGACTGTGAAAAGGAAGGATCCATAAAAGCCATGGGCAGAAATACAAGTTTCTGGGTGTATTAAGCTCTGAATAAATTATCCATGTGGCCACTGAACTTTGCAGTGATCTTTCCACTGACTTCAGGTCAGATCCCTCCTTAAAATCTGCTTTGTGAAATGACTGGTACAGAAACCAGAAAGGAGCAGAAATAAAAACTTGACTTGTTCTTTCACCTTTTGGCAGTTTCCTGCTCTGGGTTCAGCTTTCACCAATTTATTCCAGAGGCCTTTGGCCCATTGGTGCAGAACTGGTCAATTTGCATGTGCAAATTTCTATTCTTTGCCCTGTCTCTGTTCCATTGTGTGAGTTCAGTTTTTGCATTTGGTAAATAGAAATATTTTGTATTTGGAGAAAAAAACTGGGCCACACACACAAATCTTCTGTTTACTACAAGTAACAGCAAGTAGTAAAAAAAACAATAAACAAACATGTTCCCCATTAAATCAGTATTAATTCACACAGAAAATCCACTTCATCAAAGGTTTTCTCTTTTTTGCCTCTCATGTTATAAAGATGTTAATTTCTTTAAATCCCAAGGACTATCATTGCTTTAGCTCATATTTAGACACAGAGACTGTACCATAAAATTAAGAACATTCCTCCCTTTCCTTCTGCATTTGTTATTAGAGGGAAAAAATATCCAAAGCAGAATTTCCTTGAAGGGGACTTCCCAAAAACTTTTAAATTTGTAAACATTTAAGAGCTGTACATAATTTAAATATCGAGTATAATTTCCTGTATTCATGCTGGGTAAAAATCTGGGTGTTGATTACTTTTGTGTGAGCTGTTTTTTCTGAAGGAGCACGGTATCACTGAGGCAATCAAAGCAGTTTGGGGCATGGGGCTGTTTAGCATCCTGCTGATGAGTTATGCCATCAATACCAAACTGATTTCCAAGATAAACCCGACTGAGGCATAACAAAGCCCGAGTGATGGCCAACTGTGCTTATGTGATCATCTTACAGCGGTTACACAGCTCAGAGCTGCTTTTATCACCGGCCTGGTGATGCATTTATTGTGGCCTTTGCAGAGAAAAGGATTCAATTAAAAAGGCATCGTGGTGTTATCAGCCAAATTCTTCAGCTCGGCTCCTGGTCGTTAAAGCAGTTACTCAGTTTACACCGAATGAATTGAAGAAAAATGGCAGCAGGAGTGATTTGTTAGAAAAGCAAATAGATGTGGGTACAGTGGCAGGAGGAGGACGTGAGGCCCGGGGTGAGCACAGCATCTCCCATGTACAAACAGCTGCTAATCTTATCAATGCACAGATGCCTCCGTGCTGCATTTAAAAGCAAGCTGCCTTTATTCCTGCTCCCACTCCATTGAAATCTGCTATAAATACCGACTTTATAACACTGACCCAATGTATAAATTGCTTAGTTCAAAAGAAAAGCTTTTTTGGAGGAAGGGGGGACCGGAGTAAACGCAGTGTGTTGTAAAAGCTAAGTGGTTTTATTGGCACTTTAAAATAGCCTTTCTGCTGGACTCTGTCAGCTCTGATTATATATAACAACACTGGTTATGTATTAAAAATGTGTGTCAATAGCTGTGGTAGCACTGTGATTTGTCATTTGTGTGCCAGAGGTCCCAACAGGCTTGATTGACAAAATCTGGCCATGGCTCAGAGGGATCACACGGGGGGATGTGTTTGGCTGGTAAATTGATAAAAGAGGAGCTATCTCAGTGATTTAAATACGAAACTTCATGGAAATGCCAGTGCAGGCTGCACTTGCCCACCTCTCAGAGCCCTGTCCTGATGCCAGCACAGGAGCTGAGGCTGCCACAGGGCAGGAGCTCCTTGCAGGAGTTTGTCAATCAGGTGATGAATTAAACCTCGAGTAAAGAGTAAGGACAAGTGAATTCCTATTTACACAGGATGTGCAATGCATGCCCTCATAGGTAGAGCTGTGAACTGCTGCTCCCAAAGCACCTCTGCAGAGGAAGTATTTATTTATTTATTTATTAAGGTGTATTTGTGTTAAACCTTGTGTTTTCCACTGGTGACTGACTCAAAAGTAGCAGACATTTTTTTGTGTGAGAGTACAGCCAGGATGGAGCCACTCAGACGTCTCATCTCTCCTAGGCTCCCTGAATAAGCAGCACTGAAAGCAAGCTGTATCCAAATAGCTTCCACAGAGCAGTCAGGCTTTTCAAAGCCTGCTTTCAAGCCAGGAGTGGATATAAAACAGGGAATAAAGCCTCCCTGCACTGGACACGAGCAAAGCTGTCCTCAGGCAGCAGGTGTGGAGCCTGTTCTGTGCAGGGAGGGCAACCTCTGCTTTTCAGCAGCTTGTTCAGCCTGCGTGTGAGCTCACAGGCTGGGAAATGAAACATCCCCCAGGACAGCTCCCCCTTTGAATCCTCTCAGCTGTATCCTACATAAATTACGCTGTGCTGAGACTGGAGGAAGTAATTTAATGCTGGAGCTCTGCAAAGGCTCTGGCTGCTGCTTGTGCTGGGGTGTAGCTGTGTTATGCATTACAGACAAACAGGGACTTTTGGAGACCCCCCCTCTTCCTCAGAGTCTCCCACAGGGGTGAGATCAGTGAGTTTTTGTTGATAATTGCTGAGTACTTTGGTTTCTTGTCAGACCATCCTCAGCTGAAGGCCAAGCCCAGAGGATCACTCAGCTGCTCCTCGCCCTGGCTGAGCTACTTTGGCCAACAGGCCACAGGTGGAGAACATTCCCTTAACATTCCCTTCCTCCTTTTCTCTGGGTATGCCAGCTCCACCACCCCGAAAACCACCTCAGGTGCATCCTCCAGGCCTGAGCAGTGCCTGTGTGAGAGAGAGCTGCTCCCTGCTTTGCTGCCCTCCTGGGCACCATACTGTGTGGTGTCTGCAGCACTGGCTGCCCTGCTGCTGCCCACCCTCCTACAGAAAATGCTGTTCTTGTGGCTGGTCACAGCTCTGCTGCAAGCCAGGCTGCTGCGGCCAAGCTCGCAGAGGCTCCAGGAGAGAGCAGGAGCAGCAAGGTTTGGAAGCACCTGGGGGAACCTCCCGGCTCTGGGACAGAGCCTCCTGCCCAGGATCAGCCCTGCCTGATAGCACCGAGTCCTCCTGTGGATGGGAAACTCCAGGATTATCTCTGCAGGGTGATAAAAGTGGCCTTGTTCTACATATAAAGCACCTTCTGCTCTTCCAGTGGCGTGCAAATAGAAGGTAAATGAAGTCACCTTTTGAAAACATTTTAAAGCTCCTTTTATAACCTGGCAGCCCAGAGTGATGGGGACAGTCACAAAGGCTGGGCACCCCCAGTGGGGCTGCTCACATCCTGCCTGCTCTCTCTGAGCACAGGGAAGCAGTTTTCCCTGGGTTTGAGTCACAGCAATGTCAGCTCTGAGTCTCCCTTGGGAAGTTTCTCCTCTGCATTGGTGCACAGCGAAGTTAAACTCAGCAGCCTGAGCTGGGTTTTGCAAACGCTCCCTGGAAGGACAAGAGATGTCTCAGACATGCCCTTCTCTCACTCACTGCTCGGTTCAGAGACCCTGCTGGTCAGTTTACAAGTGGAAACACTGTTAATTGTAGGGGGAGGTTATATTTTTATTATTGTTACTTTCAAACAAGTTGAACTTTCTCTGTAAGCTGCGTATTTTGCCGCAGTCTCTGGGTACCCAGCCCGATCCCCAGCAGCACCCAGGTGTTTGTGGCTGAGCTCTGGGGCTGTGTAACACGAATCCATCCCCTCAGTTCTGTGAGCAGCCTTAAGATGTCACTGCCCGCCTTGGCGGGGCTGCGGCCGCCGTGTGCGGCAGGAAACGCGCTGTTATTTCAACACATCTCCTCCTCCGGCACGGACAGACAAGGTGCTGATGGCAACTCCTGCTCTTACAGGCGTTCATTACCTCCCCTAAAAGTCCCGTTCGTTTCCATTGCCTTCTGCTGAGCCCGGCGCTGGTGTGCCCGGAGAGCAGGGAAGGAGAGCTCAGCCTGGGATGGAGCTGGGGCTGGACTCTGCTGCTCCTGCTCCTGGAGAGCCGGGAAGGAGAGCTCAGCCTGGGATGGGGCTGGGATGGAGCTGGGGCTGGGCTCTGTCTGCTCCTGCAGTGCCTGGAGAGCTGGGAAGGAGAGCTCAGCCTGGGATGGAGCTGGGGCTGGGCTCTGCTGCTCCTGCTTCTGCTCCTGGAGAGCCGGGAAGGAGAGCTCAGCCTGGGATGGAGCTGGGGCTGGGCTCTGCTGCTCCTGCAGTGCCCGGAGAGCCGGGAAGGAGAGCTCAGCCTGGGATGGAGCTGGGCTGGGGCTGAGCCCTGCCTGCTCCTGGAGAGCTGGGAAGGAAAGCTCAGCCTGGGATGGGGCTGGGCTCTGCCTGCTCCTGCAGCCCTGCGAGGGCTGAGCACCTTCCCTGGCAGCCCTATCCAAGCATCTCTCTGCCTTTCTCTCCCCTTTCCCTTTCTCTCCCCTTTCCCAGCCCTACCCAAACCTCTCTCTGCCTTTCTCTCCCCTTTCCCAGCCCTGTCCTTTCTCCAGGTTCAGCACTCTGTGCTCTCCCCGTGCTGAGCTGCTGAGCCTCTGCCCAGGCTCTCCTTGTTCCCAGAGGTTCCTTGGCCAAAACAACCACTGAGAACCTCCAATGATGTTTCAATTAAACGCATAGTGCCCATCATGCTGGCACCCACAGAGCTGGGATTGGTGCCAGAGCTCTCTTTGCTTGAGAAGTCCTCAGGCACACCAATGAGTTGAGCTGAACATGGAATTTCTACTCCAGTGCATTCAGAGATGCTGCAGGTCCCCTGAGCATCTGGCACTGAATCAGGGTTAAACTGGGAAAGAGGTTCTACTTTTCATCCCCTTTGCCCATATATACAATTGGTAGATATAGAAATACAAATCTATATTTGAATATTTAAAAACTATAAAAACAGAAAATTCTTCTGGAAAAAAAAATTATGATTTTTAAAATATTTTGTCAGGTGTTGCAGTCTGAGCTCTCCTTGCCCTGTTTCCTGCCCAGCCAGTATAACACAGTAGGAACAACTCCATATCTATATCTAATTCATAGGAATAAAATCAATGTATAAATTCACATTTAAGGCATACTTCTCTGAAGTACAAATGTGTGACAAAACCCATCATATCTGTTGGTCTGGGATTTTTTTATTATTTTTATTATCTATTAAAATTTAAATTATATTTAAATATTATATTTACTTATATTTTTAATTTTATCTTTTATTATTATTAATTTTGTTATTATTTTATTTTCTTTTTATTATTTTTAGGTTTTATTTATTTGATTTTTTTATTTTTATTAATTTTTTTAATTCATTTAATTTTTAAAAATATTTATTTATTTATTTATTTGCAGGGAAAGCTGCTGCCTGCCAGATTCCTCTGAGTTCTCTGCACTGGGAGAGAGACTGGGCAGAGAGGGGAGCTGCACCCCTTTACCAGTGCTCATTAATTAGGAATATAAGTGAGGATGAAAAGAATTGCCTTGCTGTTGAGGAGTGGAACGGTGAAGCGTTGGTGTTAAACGTTTAGATCTCCAAGAAAACAATGTATTCACATCTTATAAAATTTATGGCTTTAAAATAAAACAAGTAATGGATGGTAAACAGCAGAGTGTGGAAAAGCACAGCGAGGGAGGGTGTGCTGGCCCTGGGGTAGAGCTCTTGATTCAAGGTTTACTACTCGACCATGGCTTTGTGAACCTTTTTGTGACCCTGAGCAAGTTACTCCCATCTCACTATTCTTCCATTTCCTCTTTCTGTAAAATGATATTAATAGCACTTCAGCTGCAGAGCAGGTTTATTGTACAAGGCTTAATGAATGTTTGTCTCCCTGTGATTGAGATTCTTTCCTGCTGGAGGCAAGAATTTTAAGCAGGTTGATTAAGTAGAAAAGGTCTCTAACTGAAGCTATTATTAAAGGCAGAAGGAATTGTTTCTTAGGGAATTTTTAATCTTACGTGTATTACAATTGTCAAAATACAGCAGCTTTAGTTCCTCTGTTATTTAGCAACTTTGGTTTTGTTTCTGCAGAAATTCTGCTGGGGGATCCTCTGAGTTTTGAAATGATCCAAGGCAGACCCTGCTCAATTCTTCTTGCTGTGAGGAACAACAGTTACACGGTGAGAAAATGTGTCACTGTACCAGCACTGCACACAGAGCTCTGCAACTGTAGGAAAGGGAATTTTGGGTGCTCAGACAGATCCAGTCCTCCTCCCTAAGGCTGCTCCTGTGATGCTTTGAGGTTTGAAGCTCTGGGACATGCAAAACTTGGTGTTCTCAAGGAGAAAACTCAGCAGCCCAGAGAGGCTGGGTGAAAAAGGCTGTGCTGGGTTCAGAACACCAAATCCATCCAGGAGGGAGCACTGAAGGCAGCTCTGGGACACCCTGAGTGCCTCAGGGAGGCAGCAGCACCCACCTGTGCTCACCTGAGCTGGAGATCCCAGCAGCATCCCAAACGTCCTGGTCTGGGAGAGAGGGTTGGGGATACAATAATTAGGGAGAGATCAGCAGCTGAAATAAATCAGTAAATAAATTGTTAATGTGAAAAATTGCAAGCATGCATTCTTTTTTTCAGAACTGTCCCTTCAAAAATGTCTTTAATAAACTTGGAACTAAAAGCTGCATAAAAGTGTCTGCATAAATGTGCAGTTTCCCACCAAACCACCCCTGCAACTGTTATTAGGAAGACACAAACACTCTACCCACATCTGAGAAATGAAGGACTAAGGATGGTAAAGGAGGTCCTGGTCTGGGAAAGAGGATTCCCACTGTGCCCAAAGCTGTGGCTGTGCCCTCCTGCACCAGCTCACTGCTCACACTCTCATTTACCAGCCCTCCCTGATCCAGAGCTTTGCTCAAAAGGAACCTCCCTGCCCACCAAGGGGGGCTCACAGCAAGAGGTGCCAGGAGCAGCTCTGAATTCCATCTCTGCTCTGTGGGTGTGATGGAAAGCTTGGCAAGGATGTGGGCAGTGCCCACGGGAGTGCTGTGGTGGGGCAGGACTCTAAAGCTGCTGCTGGTGGCAGAGACAAAAGATGGGATGTTTTCAGAGTTAGGCCCAACAGCATGCACAGTGCTGCCATTATTATACAAACAGGGCTTAAAGTCCTTGTCTTTCTCCCTGATGTGTTCAAAGCAGTTGCCCTGGTTAATAAAAACCAGGGACAAGTTTTGGGTTTTGTCAGAAAATGGAGTGGCTGGAGCCTCTTCAGAAGCTGTGGGATGTAATTCTGTTAATAACTACAACTTATAGCTGAGAAAAGAGTTCCCTTGTTAGAACTGAAATGGCCAACAGAGGCTTTGTAAAACCTGCAGAGAGAGAGGAAACAGGGGGCTGCATAAAGGAATATTTCAACATTGGCCAGTAAATCTTCCTTTTTGTCCCTCTTTACTTTGATTCAGTGCCCTGGTGCTTCCTCCTGAACCTGCTCTGCCTCCTGTTCCTGGCATCAGCTGTGGAATGGGCAGATCCAGTCAGGATCAGCGTGGTGGGGACGCTGCTGAAAGGGGCTCAGAACTCCCAAGGGAATCTTAAACCTAAAAATGGAGCTGTGTTTCTCTTTCTACAAGGCTGTTTAAGGATAAACTGTCTAATTAAGAAATGATACTTAAATTATTTTTACTTTAATTCAACAACTAACTACTTGTGTTTCACAATGTGGACTTTTTAATCTAATTACACAGTACTACCTAAACTCATGAAGAAGAAGGTGAAGAAGAAGGACTAGCTTCCATATTAAAACTTCCATCTTGTTTTATACATATTGCTATATTATAAACCTTCAAACTCTAAGTTTTTGACTATGTGATATTCTACACTTCTGTTCAAACTACACACTCATAATGTCAGTTTTATGATTTAATTTTGGAATTTTTCCTTATGGCTACAGGTCACATGCAGTGTTCTCTTGGGGGTCAGTGCCTGCTGCTGCCCCTGCCCCTGCCCAGGGCCCAGCCTGGTGCCACCACCCTGGTGCCATCTGCAAGGGGGCTGCTGTAAAACCCATCCTGGGCCAGTTTTGCTGGGGGCTGGATTCAGATCACAAATTAGGCTCAGCTCAGTGAGGAGACTTTTGAGGGTTTAAATGAATTCATGGTTTGCTGATGTTTCTGTGCTAGGAGTAATGTGTTCTTTCTGTTTGGCAGAGCAGTTAAATGTTCAGTGTCAGCCTAATCCTTCTGATGTTTGGGAGGCTTTCATTTATGAAATCCTCAGGTTATTCACATCCTGCTCATGTAGAAGTGACTACAAAATTAGCAAGAAATCTCCCAGCAGAAATCAGAGGTTTCATGGAGCTTTTGCAATGAAAGAACAATAACAACAATCATTTCTTGAAACCTCTTCACAATGTCATACTACGTTTAGGACGTGTTTAAAACATCAAATAGATCTTTCCTGTCATTCAGTTCTTTCCAAATAAATTGTGAGAGTGTAATTCAGAGGGGGTTTGCTTCCATGACCTTTTGGCATTCTGAGGCTATGATAATCTTCCCCATGCAAAAATATGTTTAATAAGCTATAAAACTGCATTCTGTCCTCTCTTCCCTGTTATGGGGATCCATCAGCATCAGTAGAGAACTGCACATATAAACATGTACTCAAATGGAACCTGCAGGGAAAATCAGATTTACCATCTTCTTTCAGCAAAGAATCAGAGAATCATGTTTTTCTCAGGCTGTTTGCAGAGGTTTCAGAACCCATTAAAAACAGAGCTCCTCTTTTACCATCCTTAGTCCTTCATTTCTCAGACGTGGGTAGAGTGTTTGTGATTTCCTATTAACAGTTGCAGGGGTGGTTTGGTGGGAAAATGCACATCTATGCAGACACTTCTATGCAGCTTTTAATTCCAAGTTTATTAAAGACATTTTTGAAGTTCTGAAAAAAGAATCCATGTTTGCAATTTTTCACATTAACAATTTATTTACTGATCTATTTCAGCTGCTGATC
The DNA here is from genome assembly GCA_035582745.1 of Loriotus luctuosus. NCBI lineage: Eukaryota > Metazoa > Chordata > Aves > Passeriformes > Thraupidae > Loriotus > Loriotus luctuosus. The sequence continues at coordinate 13,734,542 of JAWWEY010000069.1, forward strand.
TCTCCCTAACTATTGTATCCCCAATCACTTCTCTGCCATCAGAGGAAACAATCAGAAAAAGCTGCCATTGCCCCTCCAGGTTTCTCGTTGGCCAATTGGAGTTTTTGGCTCTTTATCGTGTTGATTAAAAGAACAGCTGAGAGAAGTCAGAATGCAATGCATTTACAGAGCTGCCACACCCAGCCCTTCTCTTTGCTTTACTCTGATTAATTTAGCAAATGAAAAACCCCTGTAAACTCACATATTTTTGCCCATAGTTGCTCTATAGTTTGCAGTAAGCCTTGGGTAAACTGGCCTGGAGATAACAAAATCAGTACAACAAAGGCTTCCAAAAAGCTTTGTGTTGAAAAGTGGGGTTCTGTAAAGTAACATTTTGTGCTGGGGCGCATAGATGGTATGAAATGGAACAGCCCTTTTGGAGAAGCTGCCTTTAATTCGGTGTATGAGAAAAACAACTGTCACTGTTTACACTCCTCACTCAAGGTAAGCGTGTTTGTCTAAAGTATTACCCCAGCCTGCCTTGCAAACACTCGAAGCTTGCTTACCATTTTTCTATATATAGACTGCTCTGTGGAACTGTCTTTATCAAAACTTCGGGGGAAATCTTTAACAGGATCTGAGAGACTTGCCTAATTTATGCAGCCATCTATTCTCCTCCTATTGATTCCCTCCGTGATATATGTTTATCCTCCCTGCCTGTGAAAACCTGGAATTAAAACCGAAGCATTTCTGTTTTATGCCTGTAATTGCTGGTAGGGAGGAGATGGGGGTTATGCATAAAAGCTGTAATCTCTTTAGTGAGCTTTAAACGAATCATCCTGTAAATCCCAACACAAAACCACCCCAAGTTTACAAGACAGAAACTCCCAAACAGCAAACCCTTACTTCGCCGCAGTTTTTTAAAAGATTTTAGAGGCACGTTCTCACACCTTTTGTGCTGAAATACCCTAAAATGAAGATCATTCCCACACCTTTTGTGCTGAAATACCCTAAAATGAAGCAGCTCCCCGATTTGAGGGGGGACAGAGACTGGGGGAGAGACGTGGTCCCCACATCAAAACCATCCTGGAGAGATCAACCATTGACGTTTTAAATCTTCACTAGTTTATCTCTTTGTTTGCCGCTCGGAATGCCATTGATAGCCGCTTTGTCTCTGTAATTGTTTTAATTAGCGGCGCAGCGTGGCCCCGGCCGTGCCTGTGCCGCGCTTTGTGCCCCGCAGCGGGACGGGCACCGCGGCAGCTCCGTGCCCTTGTCCTGCCATTGTCTCCTTTCCACGGCTGCTGCTGCCGAGCAGGGCACAAAAACCTTCCCTGCTCCGCCTGTGCCGAGGCGGAGAGCGAGGAAAGGCCGCACGGACATCTCTGGGACGGTCCCATCACCGCTGGTGCTGCTGGGCACACAAGGGGAGCGCTGCCCGCATTGATTGGGCTTTTCGCGAGTCCTGTCTGCAGCAATTAGGCCGATATTTATGGCAGTTACTGTACTCTCCTCTCGGCAGATTTCTTCTAAATTATTATTTCTTTGGCTCTCTGGTGTTATTTGTTCTTGTTGACCACATCCTTCTTTTGTAAGTGGAAATCTGGATGTTCAATTATGATGTAGATCTGCAACTCGTTAGCAGTAAGCTTTGGTGCTGTGGCCGTTTGAAGACAATTCTGTTATTTAACTTGTGGGAACTTTTGGCAATGTGTATGTTCTGGGAGGAGAAAAAAACCCAAACCCAAAAGTTTGGTTTTAAAGTTTATCAATAACATAAAAACCTCAGATTATCTCATAGTATAGCTCTCCCCCCCC
>JAWWEY010000069.1:13736438-13775771 GCA_035582745.1 Loriotus luctuosus
CATATTATCTCATAGTATAGCCCCCCCCCAAAAAAAAAAAAATTTAAAAACCAAAAACAAAATAAAACCACCACAGGAAAAGAAACCTGTGCCTGGGATAGAGGAATGTGAATAGAGAGAGGTGCTCCATGAGAGCACAAGTTTCCTTTGGAGTTGGTTTGTTCAAATTAGCCCGAGGTCAGTCCTTGCCAATGATTGCCCCACTTCAGCTGCTCTCTGGGCATTAATAAAAGCATTAATAAAAGTGCTGTATTAGCCTGGACTGCAGGCTGGGGCTCTCAAAGGGAGGAGTTGGGGTGCTCCCCCTCTGGGATGAGTTTTAGCCCATTAGTCTGTGTGCTGCATCCCACTGCTCTCCTGGAAATGTGCCCACGATAGAGGATTCATTTGGGATTTGATGGACTGGATTGAGATAATTTCCTGCTTGGAGCTGAATGGAAACCCTAAATGGGAATGTCTATGGTGTGCTAACCTAAAGGCACAGCTGCTTTTCTGTGCTGCCAGTCCTTGCCCTTTTCCCGTGGCTGGAGGGATGTTAGGAAGGTGTGTGGTGGGGGCAGGCCTGGAGGCTCTCTGTAAGAACCAGCAGACAAATAATGTCACCTGGTGAGGAGTGGGAGGGACAGGGGCTCCTTCAGCAGGGGAAGCACAACACATTCCCTGCCATGTTTTACCCCTCTTCAAGATAAGAGCTAATTTCAGTTTCTCTGCTCCATTTCCTTGGCTGTCAGATATGAGGGGACAGAGAGGGGTCTGCAGTTTGCCTCAGCACTGCCCAGTGCTGTTGGTGGGATGGGGAGGGGCAGAAATGAAGTTGTCTCAAGATGTATTGATTTTTACTTACATGTATAAGTCATGAAGCAAAACTCCTGGATGCAGATTTCTTGTTTGACCTTGGGCACCTTGTTCAGCCCATGGTGAGGCTCAGCCTCCTCCCCAGGCAGAAGCTGTGGTTCCTTTTGCTTTTCTAGAATGTGGCTAAAAGCCACTAAAGATTGCAAAGAGCTCAGAGGCTGCTTTAAGTAAAGCTTTTGGGGTTGAGAGGGAGAAATCTGAGAGCATCTCTGATGCCAGTGCTTAGCCAACCTTTACAGAAAAACAAGTAATCTTATTTATATCTGTTTATGTCTATTTGTTTCCCTTCTCCAAATAGAAACAGAACTCTCAAGTGGCACTCAGGCTCAGCTGTGCTATGCCATGGGTGCCAAACTGATACTTGCAGGTGATATTTGAGTATTTTAATCAAAACTGAATCAGTTAAACACTACAAATGTCTTTGCACTGTGAAATCATGCACTTGCAAACTGTGAATTTATATTTCTGGAGTCTCCATGTAGATTACTCTGAATTTGGATGGGCATTTACTGCAGGCAGCAGTGGTGGCACTGCTGATTGGGCGATTCAGTTTGGATGAACTTATTTCCTGATGTATTCATGGACAATGCCTGTACAAACTAAAGGCACAATTTGGTGTTTGATGCTTTTTTACGTGCCAGATGCCGTGGCCTTCTCTGATGAGCCTGAGTGTAAAGCAGGAGCTGCATTTCTGTGGTGCCATTGCAGGGCAGTGTTGGGCAGTTTTCTCTCTCCAGCCTGCACCAGTGTTGTGATAATGCTCACAGTGTGGTTTCACTGGAGGGAAACTGGCTGAGCACTTGGATTCCATGCCTGCCTTGTAAAGGCACAAAACCAGAACAAGCTGAACCCAGAAAGAATTCCTTGCCTGCAAAAAGCTTGTGGAAAAAGGCAGAATTGCCCCAAAGGAAGCCTGACATGTTATTAAGAGATTAATGTACTCTTTGTGATTAGGATGGAGCCTTTGGTCTGGAGTCGATTTTCTTTTCAGATCAACAGACCTTGTTCACTGGTTATTTACTAGATGAAGGCTCCTGTAAAGCACCAGTGCAGAGCTTTGTGTGTCCCTCCATGTGAGTCACAATTTATAAATAATAGCTGTGTTTCCAGAGGAGCCCTGAGCAGAGCTGTGCTGGGTGAGGCAGTGTCTCAGCTCAGACACTTTAATCAGCTCTCACCCAAGAGATGCTGCCCAGCAAAGGCCACCCCAGTGCCAGCAGCAGTGCTGGTGTCCTCATGGCGAGCTGGCTCTGTGATCTATTGCCCACTTTGGACACATGATGGTGTTCTGTGTTGGAAATCTTGCATGGGGAAGCTCTGTCAGTTCTGTGAGCTCTGGACCCTGGCAGGAGGAGCAGAGCCTGACTCTGGGCCTCTCCTCTCCCCAGGCAGACCTGTGTGTTGGAGACTGTAAAGAGAAATGTCCCCTGGCAAAGCCCACGGGAACATATCCAATGTGACATTGCTGGGTTTCACTGGGGCTCTGCTGACCCAGCCCCAGGCTGGGGAGGAGGAGATGCCCATGGAGGGGGGGGGTCACCTGTTGGGAACACACCCACCTTGAGAGACCAACATCAAAGCCATCCTGCTGGAGAAGCTGTGCTGGGAGGGGGTTCCTGTCCCTGGGGTGGGAGGGTCTCTGTAACCCTGCTGTGGGGTTGGGCTGGGGCCTGGACTGGGAGAAATCCCTGCTAAAAGTGCTCCTTTCTTACACAAGAGCTCTTGGAGTAATGCACTGACCCAAAGGCAGCTCGAGTGTAAACAACTAATTGGAAAGGTCGAGTGATTATTTTCTAGTTTTCATTTTGAGCTAGATGGTGAAATGTTTACATCTCCTATAGATATGATTGATGTGGAGAGCAAACAAGAAAAAAATCCTTTGCTGGGTCAACAGGTTACTTAGAAATGTGTAGAAAGGTTAATCCCAAAGCTTCTGTCCTTCTTAAGTGACCATTGTTATTTATGTATTCATAACCCTGGAAAAATCATAAAGACCTTTCCCCCCGCTCCAGGAAGTTATACTCCTGCATTTACCTGTTACAAATGACTAACTAAAGTAATCCACAATTTTTATGACCTCTCACTGCACTTTCAAATGAGGTTTTCTTGCTTTGTGAGAGCTTGCTGAGGTATTACTTTCTGCTCAGGTGTAACTGAAGTCCTGGGTCATCCATTCAAGAATGTTGTTGCCTGTGAGATATTAATTGCTTCTCAAACCTCAGAGCTGCTCCAGCTCCCAAAGGTTAATGGAGCAGATAGATTTAGGACATGTTCCTAACCACACAGGTTATCCTCCCTTCCAGAAATATGACACTCGCTGAGATGGGTCATTCATTTTTATTGTTGCAAATGTAATGAAGCATGACATTTATAATCCACTGGCTGGGAACATCTTACTTGGGCAAGGAGGCCACGCTGTGAGAGCTTCAGTGGGGGCTGGCACATGCAGCTTTGTGCTGGTGTCTGGCAACAAACCCACCTGGCACGTCCCTGTGCCACCTGCCTGGCAGGGGCTTGGCTGGGCCATCTCCAGAGGTGCCCCCACCCCAGGGCTGGGTCTCTGTGCCCTGGGCCATCTCCAGGGCTGTGTGTCTGTGCCCTGGGCCATCTCCAGGGCTGGGTCTCTGTGCCCTGGGCCATCTCCAGAGCTGTGTGTCTGTGCCCTGGGCCATCTCCAGAGCTGGGTCTCTGTGCCCTGGGCCATCTCCAGAGCTGAGTCTCTGCCCTGGGCTCTGCTCCCCTCAGCTGACACAAGCGTGCTTTGCTGTGCTGTAAAACCCACCCAGTGAAATTGGCACTGAAACGTTGGTTTCTTTAAATATCACCAGGCCAGGACCCTTGAACTCTGTGCCAGACCAAGCTCCTGAGCAGCACCAGCAAACTCTTCACAGGAGCTCCACGAGCCCCTCCTCGTTTTCAGGAGTTATCTAAATTCTGTCTATCAGAAACCCTCAGCAATGCAGCTGCTAAGTTTTGATAAATATTCAGCAAGCCCCAGGATTTACTGGGAAGATTCATGAGGGTCCCCCCATCCCTCCCACACGCACTGTGGGCTCTGGAATTTTAAAAATATTTGCACAGGTTGTGTGTGAGCAGGATGTGTGGGCACGTGGCTGCCCCTGGTGTGGATAACCTCCAGCTTCTCCTCCTTGTCTTACAAATGGAAGCAGCAGTTTGGCTTGCCAGGTCCTGCACCCCTCTGTGTGCTGAGAGCACAACCAAGGAGGTCTAAATCTGGTTCATATCAGTTTAAAGCCACATCTTTTTTTAGCCAGTTAATGTTTTGACTGATAAATATTATCAATGCTCTGTGCAAAAAGAACAGAAATTTTTTCTGGCTTTCTGGTGCCTGTCAGTGAAGTCAGCTACTTTAAAAGGTTGAAACTGTGATATAAAAGTGATAATTGTGATATGAAAGTGTCATCCCTGTTGTTGTTATAACAGGTCATATTAAAAATAATGATGGCGGATTTTTTTAGAATGATAAGGAAAACAAAAAAGAACTTTCAGCAGGGTTGGGAGAGGTCCAAGCAAGCATTGATCTTCAGGTGCCATCCCAGGGAAACCATGATGTTCTGTGCACAGGCAGGTGTCACCCAGACTCTTCCCTTTCATCTGAAGGTGGAGGCCCAAAGAAATACTGCCCTTAAATCGGGGAGGGACTTCTACCTTGGGAGCAAGAGGCAAAGCTTGTGCTGCAAGTTTTGGTCTTGTGGCAGGGTCCATCCAGCATTCCTGACTGCAGGGTTGGTGCACTCCAGGCTGCTTTACCTCAGGGCCTGTTCTCTCTGTCCTGAGATGGTGGCAGGAGTTTACTGAGAAAATCTCAAAAGTATTCAGTGGAGTCTTGCTTTGTTATTTTAATTTAAAAATTAATTTAAGCCCTTCATGGAAAGGATGCTCAGTCCTTGGCAGGGGCTGCCCAGGGAGGGTTGGAGTGCCCATCCCTGGAGGTGGCACTCAGTGCTCTGGGCTGGGGACCAGGTGGGGATGGGCACAGCTTGGAATGGATGGACTGGGAGATTTTTTTCCAACCTCAGTGAATCCATGATTCTGTATAGACTGGAAGATACATATTTTTATTTATATATGTATATAGGAAGAGCCTGTAGACTTTTTCTGCCCACAGAGAGGGGTGGAAAATTGTGATGCTCCTCAGGGTCTTCTCTTGTGGAAACTCAATTTTATAGACTGCAGAGCTGAGTGCCACACTGTAGGGTGGGAAGGAGGAAACTTTGCACCTTAATCACTGAGTGATACTGAGGATGAAAACATTTCATTACTTAAGGCATAGCAGATGGAAGATGAATAGATAAAGAGGTTAAGAGCACCCAAAACAGGCACATGTTGCTGAGGGGCCAGGGAGGAGGTTGGTGAAAGGGCTGGGCAGGGCAGAGTGAGATGTTTGCTGCTCCTGATGCAGTCTGGGCTCCTCTGCTGCTCTCAGCACAGCTACTCAAGGGTTATGCACACCACAATGGAGAACAGTTGTTTAACAGAATCTCCTCACTCCTGCCTTTGGATTAATTGAATCCTGTGCAGGCCTTATCAGGAAGAGCTGTCAGCAAAGAATTCCAATAATCCAATCAGGAGGTCAGGAGTGCCAGAATAAGTATCTACAAATCGGATTGAGAGAGCCAAAGCTGAAGGCAAGCAATATTCCAGAGATGGCAGAAGAGATGATTTCACCACGGTGCTGATATCATTAATGGAGATTGAGAAGTTCAGCACAACAGCCCTGTTTTGTTTATTGTGCTGGAAAGGTGATAATTTAAAATCCTGATTCAAAAGGCACCAGAACAAACCAAGGAGTGTAAATTGGCTGGTAATAGCACCTAAACAGTCTCTCAGGTTACAGTCTGTGCAATTTTATGAATCTCAAGGACTTTGAAGGAGGTGGCCAATGTTAACCACCAGGTGAAGTACAAAGCTGTTGATAACTGAGCAACAGATGAGTTAAGAGTTTGTTAAAAAAAATTAAATCATTGGTCATGGGACTGGTGGTGTCAGTCACCTAAAAATAGCGGCTATTCCACGGTGCAGAAATTCAGGAATATTGTTTGTATCAAATACTTCAGGCAGAAGTATTTCAAGTGAATGACTCAAACCTTAGTCACATCTTGTTGTGTGTTTGCTGTTGTATTTATCAGAGGAGTCTCTTAACCTGAGCTCATGTAAAAACGAGGCTGTCAGAGGTGAAATACAGTAAGTCCACCCTGTCACCTGTCAGGCTGTGGATTTAGGTTTTGGGATGGGATTTTTTAGGTTTTTCCTGTAGGAAATGATAGCCTCAAGAAGAGAGCTGCAGTGTGTGCTCAGGGCAGGCTGTGATGGGAAAAGCTTTGCCCCTGAGCCAGCACAGACCTGGGGATTTGTGGCTCTCCAAAGGAAGGAGTGTGAGCTCTGTCAGCCAGGGCAGCTTTGGGTCTGGGAGTGGGGATGTGAAACCCAATTCCCTGATGTGTCCTGGGACCAGAGGTCTTCTCTCAGTCTCATTGAACAATTTCAATTTCCTGCCTGCAGACACAGAGTGTTTGTCTGCATATCCATGAGTGCTTGTTTTATTCCTGTGTTACAGGGTGCTATCAAATGGAATAATCTGCATAGGTCAATTAACCATAATGGACTGAAGGTGGGGACAAGTGAAAAGTGCTCAGTTCAGTTCCCTCACCCAGGAATGACTGGCAGTAACTTTGTGATTTAAGCCAGTGTGACTGGGAGTTGATTTGGTCTCTTGCTGACTGCAGAGAGGCTTTCCTGAGCCAAGAGGTGCCTCTCTATTGTAAAACCTTGTATTTCTAACCTTTAACATCTTACCAGGAGTACTGTCTATTGCTTTCACATCATTATCTGAGTTTAAATACCTCTCCTCTGAGCTTAATCTTTAAACCTTGCTTAGTGCTACCTTCATACTTAATCATTCTCTTGCTTTGCAAAGCACTTGGGCATCATTCCGATGATAAATTTCAGCTTCATCAGCTGCTGACCCACATCTGCTCTGCAACTGCTTGTCCCCACAGGTCCTGGGGTAATGTTATAATTAAAGAGCAGCTGCTGGCACATACAGCCTCCATGGGCTCTGTCATCAAAGGGCAACTGATGTCCCACATTAACTGAATGGATCTCTAAGGAATTTCAGTGATAGAAACCAACTCCTGTCCTCGGGAGAAATCACAGCACATCTGCCTTGTCCTGGTACTTGTGCCTCAGTTGTGCCTGGAGGTTTGGCTATGAGGTCTTGGAGAACACAGGGACCACCACCCATCCCCTTGAGTCTGGTGATTAAAGCTAAATAGCAGAGGAATTGAAAAAGTCCATTTATAAATCAGCAAAAATGGATACAGGCAAATAATCTTGTGTTTGGTGTATGATTAACCCTTGGAATTTACTGCAGTGGGATATTACTGAGGCAAATAGTTTAGTAGGATTTAGGGATTAGAGAGATGAATAAGAGGAGCATTTACTGGTTACCTTCTCCAGGTTTGGGAAAGGTAATTTCTTCCCTGTGCAACTCAATACACGAGTTCAGCAAACACCCACCAGCCTGAGGACAAGGCAATGTCTTCTCCAGCCTGTGGCTCCCAGCAGCTCCCCAGGGCCAGACTCTCCTTTCCAAGGCCAGACTCTCCTTTCCAGGACATGGCTTTCCTCTCCTGGACCAGGATGAGGCATCAGTGTGTTTGTCAATCAAACACTGCCCCGAGAGCCCAACTTCTCCCTGCTCTGGGAGGATTATTTTGGCCCTGTGCTTCAGGCCAGGGCTATTCCACACCCTGAGCAGTCTGGGGCTTTGCCCTCCCACCGTTTTTTATTCCTTTCTTTATTTCCAAAGGCCAGCACCCTCCGCAGTGATCATTATGAGTAATGGACGAGCTTATTTATTATAAATCTGTTCAGGGGTAGTTAACGAGGCCAGGTTTCTGTTTAACTGTCCCACTGTAACCTGCTTGGAGCAGAGCTGCACTCTAAACATAATGACCTCTTAATGCTTCTTATTTATTTATTTAGAGGCAGTATAAACACCCTAGGCCAGAACCTCTGGGGCTGCATCAGCCTGCCCCCAGCAGCCAGGATCTGCTGAAATCAATGGGGCTTTACTGATTTACATCCCCTGAGAATCTCCATGTAAAATAAATTCCAGCCAGGAGGTAGAAGATATATGGATATGCAGAAGTCAGATAAATTGGTGTGTTTGTATGACACACAGACATTTCAGGGTCAGCAGTAGGTACAGAAATCAGAGTTCCTTTAAAAGAAAACTTAACTACTAATCCGACTTATTAAAGCTGATTTATGTTTGTTAAAAAACAGTCAGGTGACAACTGACTGATGCATATCTTTATTTGCCTTGGTGTAATCCTGCATTTCTGTTTTGCACGGGCAGCCCTGATGTCTCGCTGTTTTCAGGTCAGAGTCTGATTTCAGCTGTCCCCAGGAGGGTGGTGCAGGGAGCAGCACAGCCCTGCTTTGTGTGCATGCACAGAAAAAACAGCTTTTGCAACACTGAACCCCCCAGCCCGCACTCCCAGGAGCTGTAAACTGCCCCGTCCACCTTAAAAACAACAAAATACCTTTCAATTAAGAACTTGCAAAATACTTTTCGAACTGCCAGCCCCGCCAGCCAAGTTTTAATAAATTGCAATAGTCCTAATTTTGTCCCTGCCCTGACTGAGGTTGCTCCTCAGAAAATGCCATGCACGTTTTGCTCCAAGTGAAATGAGTATGCATCCCGTTTTCTGAGGCCACAGCCCATGGTGTGCACAACTGGAAGTTGGATTAAGCTGAAATAGGTGGAATTCTGCTAAGGAATGTTAGTGTTGCATATTTAAGTACATAGTCCTGACTCATTTCTCTGCTGCTTTTCCCCCTCCCTCAGGATGAAAGAACAACCCCAAACTTCCAAAACAATGATTTCTGTGGGTTTTAGTGATGTAGCCTTGTCCCTTAAGACATGACTACTGTACTATGACTTATTATAATGCTGTGCCATGAAACACCTCATAAAAATGTTATTTCCTCTGCTTTCTTCTGAGCCTTTACAAGAAAATTGCTTTCAGTCTGCTCAAATCCTGTTGCTTTTCATAACAACCTCTTCTAAATAGAAGCAGTGTAATTAACTTAGGTTGATAAGAACAAACCAGAAAAATAAGGGAGATGTTTAACTTTCTTTCCCCCCATTTTTGTTTATTGCTTTGTCACTTACCAAAGGTTGGAAGGAAGGGGGAAAAAAAAAGTAATTGGATGGTTTATAATTTGTGACCATTTAAAAGAATAAATGACCTGAATCAAAGGTCAAAGCCTTTGTGCTTTCTGCAGTAGAGAGGTTTTTGTTTTGTTTTCCCCTGAATCTTTTTATACTGGAAAAAAGAATAGAAAAAAAAATTAAAGCAGAGTGAAATAAAAATCCTCCCTGCGCGTGTTCACGCACGCCGCGGTTCCGAAAGGCCTTTACAGCTTCTGATTTAAACGCCTTTTTTCCTTAAAGCTTGCAAATATCAACAACATTCCTGCACACTGTAATCAAATACTTTCCCAAAAAGCCATGGAATGTGCCATAATTTGTCAAAGATCCTCACTGACAAGTTTTTAGTAAAGTCCACTACAGCAAACCCTCCTCGGCCCCCTTGACCCACGTAGCAAGAGACCTTTGACCCTATTTGGGCCTCTTTTATGAGCTTCTTTCACTCTGACCAGATGGCTAAACTATCAAAGGTTTTTATGAGTAAAAACTGCTTTTCAAACTCACAAGTTGTATATTTCTCTCCATGTTAATGTGAACTATCAACCCAAAGGCTTTAAATTGAAAACACAAAAGGTGCGGCGCAGCTGCCGCATTGTGCCGGCTGGGTGGGGATGTTTGCAGAGTAAACAGCTGATGGCCACATGAAGACAGTTTAAGGCCAAATAGTTTAAAAAAACACCCACCCAAGCCCCAATAAATTATTTTTCCCCCGGATATTGTTTGGAGCCTCTGAACGGGGTGTTTGCATATTCATTCACAGCTTCCCCCAGCCCAGCCTCCCTCCCTGCCTGCAGAGCACTGCCCCAGTGGCAAATTAGGACTAATTAGACCAAATTGTGTCAGAAGCAAAAATAGAGAGATTACAGACTTCTAAATCAGTTTGAATTTCAATGCAAACATCTCTGAACACCTGGACATCACTTTCTTAGAGCTGTTTTGTCCCTTGCTGCCTGTGTGCTCTCAGAGTTGTACTGGGGAGGATTTTTATTCTGAGATTTGTTGTTACTGTACAGTTCAGATAGTTTTTCTGGTTTTTTTTAATGTAATATACTCCTATATATCTTTTATATAAATGATCAATATGCTGTATGTGTTTCACAGCGTTTGCTCTCCCTGTTTTTAACAAGTGTTTACCAACTTTCAAATCAAGATCCTGTAAATCACAGAGGAATTAATAACAAAAAATCATAGCCCCCTAGGTTTTCCCAAGAGAGTTAGGGAATATAATCTGCTCTTCCTCTTTCTCACAGGTCTCCAAGAGCTCTTTTTTAACCCTTCCCTTTCTGGCATGCCATTCTCTCTGTGGAGTATTTGTTTCATTAATGGAAAGTCTTGTGTTGTTCAAGTGGGAGAACTGAACATTTGGGAACAACTCCATTTAACATCCTTAATGAAATTACTTTTATGCAAGGTGTTCCTTTAATTCACTTGGAAATGAGGGACTTAACTGGCTATGTATCTTTTTGAGTCAGATATTCTCTCCTCTCACTTAAAATCACAAAAGGGTTTTGTTTGAAGGAGAACAGTGTTGTCCAAGTAAGATAAAAGATAAATACTGGGAAGAAGTCCCTGCTTTAGTGAAACCAAGGTGTCTGGTAACACCAGGCTGGGAGATCATGTGCTCATCGTGCATCCCGAAATCCCAAATCCCACAGGCCAGGGCTGTGTCCTCTCACCAGCAGCTGCTCAGCCCTACTGTCCTTGGAGCTGTCAGTCGTGTCAGCACACGTTGCAGGAGAACATGATGTACACAGAAGGAGATGTAAAAATGTGTCACTTTTTCTCATACCTGAGAGAAAAAAGAAATCAGCTTATCCTTCCCTCCTGTCTAAAGCTTTTCACTCTCTCAGATTTCTTTACATGTGACTTGTTAATCCATCAGTCTTGTTTATCCAACCAGGTTTATTAATGACAAATGTTGCTGGCCTTGCTGAGTTATGACTGTAAACTGAAAGAATATGAGGGCCAAGGTGAAAAGGTGATTTCTTTATAACAGCTGTAATTTATCCTGGGCTTTGGCCAGGCCTTTGATTTTGGACTGGCCCTGGATATAGTATTCCTACTGATTGCATTAGAATAGCCCTCAGGGGTCATGCTGAATTCCAGGGCCCTGGAACCAGTTAGAAGAATGGAAGATGACCATATGTGCAGGGTTAGGGAATGATAATAAGGTGCAGCACAATACCAGCCCGGGTGTTGTGGAAATCCTCTGCTCTGCCTTCTGCAGGCTGTCATTCATATCAGCATTGCATAAGAAATGCACCCAGCCTGGGCAGGGGGAGGAGGAAAGAAAGGAGGAAAAAAGAAATTAAGTCTCTTGGTTAGTGCTGGGGTTCATTAAATGCCTGGTGCACTGAGAGGGCAGCAGTGCCTCATGGCTCCTCTGTGGGGCTTCTGAAAGGACAGGAGAGGCCGGTGCCATCGGAAGCAGCTTCAGCAATTGTTGTCCCCAAGCATCAGTTCCTGTGCCAAAGCCAGCCTGTCCTTGTCCCACAGAGCAGGAGGAGATGGGGATGTGAGGGTGCCATCCCTGGCTGGCTCCTGGCTGAGTGTTCATTCCTGAGCTCAGGGCACAGCCCTGGCAAGGGCAGCGCTGCTGCCAGGGTCACCTCCCCTCTGAGCTCTTCCCCCAGCTCTAGGGGAGCTCTCACCTCTTCCAGCCTGCCCCAAAGCACCTCTCAACCAGCAGCACATCCTCAGCCTTTCCCCTTGAAACTGCTTCACTTTCCATGGAATAATGACAGTTTAAAATGGAGTTGTGAGGAGAGCACAAGGCTGTGTGTCATTTTCCTAACTCAGGGTTGGGGCATTGTACTGGAGAGGTAAATGGGGCTCTGCTCTAGCAAATATCTGCATTATTTAATGTCCCATTCTGAAGAACAAATCATAAGAAACCACAGGAAACAGGAGGGCTGGGCTCACCTGCCCTCTAGGCAGCTGGATTTCCACTTTGTAGGTGCAAACAGCTGATCCCACTGCAGTGCCACTTGTACAGCTCAGTGACACACACTGCTAGGGACAAGTTTTCACAGGTGTGAGATTGCCTTTGAAAAGAGATCAATCCGCCTCCTAAAGCAGTTTTATTAACTGTTGACAATTCCCATTATTTCTCAGGCATGGTTGGTAGCACTGTCACTTTTGGCCAGTCCTGGGGAGCTCGTGCTCCCTGCTGGCCCCAGAGGCTTTGGGCAGGGCAGGGCTGTACCTGAGCCCCACAGAGCCCAGCTGGGGTCCCAGCCAGGGCAAACCTTCCACTGTGGGGGCCCAGGCCTGGCTCTGGGGCTGCACATCAAGCTGGACATGCTAATGCTGCTGCCTGCCAGGCTGTCACCACGGGCTCAGCTGGGATTTGCAGCCAGGCTCTGCCTCGAGTCGCTGTTTTCACACCAGTCAGTCTCTATTAACACACAGCCTGGCCTCTGCTCTTCCTCCCATGTGCATCTCTTGGCCTCTGCAGGGTTTCATCCTTACCATACCTTAACTTATTAACGCTCCAGCCGTACTTCATAAATTCAAATGGTCCAGGTTTTACCCACGGTCAGGATGAGCCCACTCTGATTCGCCTTGTCAGGGCACATCTGAGCATCTTCCTGAAGTGCAGTAAATGCTGTTCCTAATCAGTGAAAGGCATGTTCATCCTCCCTCCAAGGGTGAGCTCAGGCAGTGGAATAGCTGGGATCAGGAGGGAGACATTAGGGTTTGCTGAGAGATGGGAAGGAGAGGGTGAACATTTGTGAGGCACTTGCTGCAAGAATTTAACATACAAAGCCATTCAGGCCCCAGGTTTGTGCTCTTCACAGCCAATATTTCAGAAAATGCAGCCTTACATTCCTTTATTTACAGCAGGGAATCAGTCTGCATTAACAGAATGCAAGTTATTTGAAGTTTCATTACTAAGTATGGAGAGGCTATGGGGTTTTACCTCAAAATCCACTTTCCATTTCTAATGAAGGAAAACAATAATGTTTATTTACATGTCCTTGTTTCTGGGCTGTGTTTCATATCTTGATCTGTAGTACCCAGAGCCTAAAGGCACAGGGATGAAGTACCTGAATATTTGGAGAGGGGGCAATCAGTTGTTCTGTTAGAAATCCTCCACAGTTCATGTGAAGCTTATCCATACCTCATTACTGCATGAAGAAGCACCAAAATAGTCACTTTTGCACCAATCCTTAGCCCAGCTGGAGTTAGTGGTGCTGTGGTGGGGTGCTGCTCTGTTCCCAAAGCACTGCACCACAGTGGCATAAATACAAATTCCCTGGACAGGAGCAGGGCAGTGTGTCAGCACAGGGAGTGACAGATGCTGGCAGGGCTGGCTGCTGCAGCTCCCTGCCTGCCCCTGTGTCCCTCTGGCTCTGCCTTGGTGATAACTCCTGAGAGGTGGGAGCAGACAAACAAGGAACTTCTTCAGTTGCTCCAGGTAGATCCATCTGTCAGCCTGCTGTGTGCTCAGTCTGACACTGCTGCTTGTTCACCCAAAAATTTGGCACTGCTCATTTCAAAAGACCAATATTAAAATTGTGCCCCTCAGTTTGGTCCTAGAGGGCTGGGCAGAGCCCTGGAGAAGGGAAATGCAAGCCTTTCCCAGGTAACTGCACCTTGGGCTCACATAAAGCAGAGCCCTGGTTTTATCTGCACATCTGACAGGCCACTGGCCCCACTTGCAGAAAGCTGACCTTGTGTCAAACAAGATGATCTGAGTGACATTTTCTATTTCTGGAAATGATTAATCTGTTTAGAAAAAGTTCCCTCAAGAAAAGCCTTGAAGTTTCCTTCTAGGTTTTCATTGATTTCTGAAAGATTGAGTTACATTTCCCATTGGTTAGAGACTGAGGAGCTGCTATTCACAGAAATTCTGATCCCAGTGCTCTGGCTGGTGCTTTTCAGGTATTGGCAGGGGGGTTTGGAGAGCCCATCCCTGGAGGTGGCCTCAGTGCAAAGCAGTGAGCAGCTCTAGTTCCTTTTACCCTCACCTCCCCTCTGGACAACAATCACATCTCAAAGCCACACAATGCCTTCTTTACCCCACAGAATGGCAGTCTGGGTTCTCTCCAATTCTTTTTGCATTTCATTTTTCCCCAGCCTGTTCTGAGCTATAAATACTCTCAGGAGCCATTAGGCCCCTATCAGATACATTCATATTTGCCCTTCTTTTGGCATTCCAGTCCCCAGCTGAATCTGATAAGCAGATCAGTCACTGCCATGTCAGCTGAGAAGAGCAATGTTGTACCTTAATATTTGTCATCATTACCCAACACACCCATGCAGAGCAAGCTGTGAGGAATGCAGGTTTTCATGCTTTATCAGCTGTAACTAAACATCTGGTTACAAAAAAAAAATGAATCACTCAAAGTTAATGAAGGTTATGATTTCATATAATCCTTTTCAAGCAAAACAAATTCCACTGGAAGAATATAATAGATTAACTGTGGAACTGAATCAATTGAGGTTTTGCCATCAGTTATTTATAACCCATCCGGTTTCCATTCTCAGCTCAAACTCTGTTTTGTCACTGCCAGCAGGACTTGTGCATTTCTTTTTAAATGTGCTCTCGAATGCATTCATTTGGTAGCTTCCTAGAAACATAACCACTGGTTTAGTTAGGAGTTCAAGCAGATTAGTTTAGTTTGTGTTACTGGAACGCTGCTTTTAACAAGTGAAAACAAAATGCAGGCATTCCTTAAATTCAGCTCTTGTGTGCAATGCCAGGTCCAGCTGCAGAGGTGGAGGGACGTGGCTTTCTCTCCATCAGCAGATCTGAACTATTTCACACCCAGCAGGAAGATCTTGGCAGTGCCCTGCCAGGATGAGGAAGGAAATCTCAATTTCCCTTCTGGGATGGGAGGGGCTGAGGCACTCTGGTGTCCAGAGCTGCTGCCCAAGGTGGGGAGAGCTGGAGTGGGCAGTGCTGTGCTGGGCAGGAGCACAGAGAGCTCCAGGGAAGGCAGGGGCAAAGGAGGGAGGCATTTCATGCTGGTGCTCTTGGAGAGAAGGCTGGAATTGGCTGGGAAGAGCAGGCAGGCAATCTGACAGCTCTGGGCAGGGCAAACCAGCAAAATAAAACAGGGCAAAATGACAGAGCGGAAGTCTCCCAAATTGAAAAGGGATGCATGAGTGCTTTAAAATCACTACACAATTTCCTGGCACATGGGTGACAGAATCTTAGAATGTGTGACAGAGGAAAAGTGCTTTAATGAAGCCTCTGAATTGTA
This sequence comes from Loriotus luctuosus, assembly GCA_035582745.1. Lineage (NCBI taxonomy): Eukaryota > Metazoa > Chordata > Aves > Passeriformes > Thraupidae > Loriotus > Loriotus luctuosus. The sequence continues at coordinate 13,751,748 of JAWWEY010000069.1, forward strand.
TTCCCTATCAGATTATTATTTATCTTAATGTAATTTAGACTATTCAATTGATTTCATGTTAAAAGCAAAACTAACTAAAACTGTTGCTTTTTAAGAATGCTGCTCCCTGCACCCCTGAGTCTGGGATTTAGCAGACTAATGGGATCAGTCATCCCCTACTTAAATACATCCTGGACAGCATTCAAAGGAATGTGCTTGTTTGTGTCCAAACTGGGCTGTCCTCCTCTTTTTAGCATCTCTGAAAATAAGTGAAGATCCTGGAGGGCTGCTGGTGCCAGGGCAGGCTGTGCCTGCAGGAGCATCTCTCCCAAGGCCTGCTCTCCTTGGCCTCCCCTCTGGGTGTGGATTCAGTGGCCCAGAGCTCATCACCAGCCAGGTTGTGCCAGCCCCAGTGCCAGCCCCAGTGCCACTCCTGTGCTGGGGGGGGTGAGGGACATGATGGCCAGCTGGGCTGGGGAATGGGCAGCAGGAAAATCCAGGGAGCAGAGGGAACAGTGCATTGGCATCCAGCCTGTTGCTGCCTGAACCCCTAAAAGCTCGGGTAAAAGGAGAGATAATTCACAGTAAATAAAAGGCAGTAGTGGTGGATACACAGCAATTCGGGTCTGACCCCCAGAGTGAACCAAACCTTGCTATGGGAGCAATCCCAGTGGGCTCAGCTCTGTCCCCTGTGCTGCCATGTAAATCCAGAACAGTTTGCTTTGACAAATCTGAGAATGCAACAAAGCCACTGCAATTAATCATTTAGCAATGAAGTACGAAAGCAAATGGACTCAGGATCTTTCTGGAAGGTGAATATGAGCACAAAAATAGAGTTGCTTTTCCAGCCCCCTTTCTGCTGGATAAAGTTTCACCTCCTTTAAAGGACACCCAGTTGTCTCCTCTGTGTAGCAAAGATCTCCCACCTCTTTCACAAAGCTCCCATGACTTATCTATTTTTGTTTTTCCCAGTTGTTGTTGTAAAATCTGTTATCTTTAATGTATTACCCTGAAAAACAACACACCTTTGAGAAGGCCAGTGGACTGTGACATAATTAGATGCAAAATGCACATCTAAAAGCTGTTTACTTCCTGTAACACCAGGATAACTACTAATGAATCACCGACTCTGGGGATTCTCAGTTTGTAACTGGATACTCCACAAACTTCTTATCAGATCAACAATGATTTCTGTCAAAAAAAAAGGGGGAAAAAAAGAAAAGTGGGGGTGGGCAGGTTTTTTTCCCCTGAAACCAGAGTTTAGCCTATATGCACCAATTCTAAAGCATTTTTAGCATGTCAGGCAGAGTAGTCATGGTGAGTTTGAAGGGATAAGGGAAGATAAAGTGTATCAAAGCAGGATCTGACACTCGTGATGCTATGCAGACCTTTCTTTCTGAGAGCATCTCGCGGGCTGGACTGACAGCAGGGATTAATCCATGCAAAGGCAATAAACAATAGTTGAAGTGGGGTTGAGGCCTAACACCTGGATGTTGTGTTAGCAGCAGCCCAGGAGCCTGTTCCATGCTGAGGGGGAATTTATGGGATTCTGACACTGTTGCTTTGCCAGCAACAGGTAAAACTGCTCAGCCCCATTTGTGAAAGGACTTTTTTTCCATTTTTCCCATCTTTTTGTCCCTGGCTGTGTGATGCAGATGAAATGCTTTGGCACGTTTCCATGGGGCCTGCTTGCCAGGTACGGGCGGCTGAAGCACGCAGGTTGCCGTTGTGTGGTGATCTCCAGACACATATTTATCCATATTTATCCATATTTACCCAGGATCAGGCTCTCCCTGGCTGCCCAGGGCACCCTGAGGTGGGTGAGGGGTGCCAGGGGTGCAGCTGAGTTCCCAGGCAGGACAGGGTCCCCTCCCCACAGGCCATGCCCAGCATTGTCCTCAGCAGAACCGAGTTTGTCACCTCCGCTCAAGCGTGTCAGCCCTGCCCAGGGTGCAGAGGGAAAACCTCCCCTTATCTTCCCTAGGGTGACCCTTTCTGGCTATAAAACTTGCCAAAAAGTTTGCCTAAAGAGGCTGGAAGGCCACGGAGAGGGATTTGCGGGAAGGCGCGGTGCAGCGGAGCCTCGGTGGGAAGTTCACCGTGTGGGGGCTTTTCTCCATTTTTGACCTCATTTACTCTGGTGTATTATCTCTGACTCCTCAGGGTCAGCCTATGTAGGTCAGGGATTCATTGACATAGATGTTCATCTCTCTTCTTTACAAGGAAAAAAAAAGGCAGGGGGGAGAAAAGGGAAAGTGGGTTGGACAGACTGGCAGAAGGCCCCAAGAGCCACGTCCAGAAAGTGATCCAGTGAGAGGATGTGAGGGCAGGCCTGAGAGGGAATGGAGCAAGAGGAAAAGTGCTGCAAGGGATGCTTTGGGCCAACAGTTTGGAAAATACACATAGGAGCCATCACCCTGATGTTCCTGGGACGTGCCAGCCTGGGAGCAGGGCACTGCAGCCATGGCACACACAGCCCCAAGCACACCTAGGCTGGAGCTCTTCCAGATGGATGGTTTCAGTAAAATTACTAGGAGGGTTTAATTATCCTACTTGTGCACTAGGAGATCCCCTGAGCAAACGAAGGGAAATGGGATGAATTTGCTGTTTCAGGCTCTGTTACAAGCATTTTTTTTTTGCATTCAGCAGCACCAAATGATATGAACTGAAAATTCAATGGCTAAGATGCTTGGCCAAGCACAAGAGAGATTTTGCTTAGGAAAACAAGGAATTAAATCCAGATTTCCCAAATCCATATGCAAATTCCATCCTGCCAGTCTGGACTCATCCACAGTGAATTAAATCAGCCTTTGACAAGGGGCAAGATCACTCTTGGCTGTAGTTATGTGCAGGTAGAAGTGGCTATTCCACTGTCACCTGTCTCATCTGGCTCTTTATAACCACCCAGTCTTTCCTCAAAAATAGCACAGAGAGAAGTATCAAATATATTTTTGTGAACCAACTATTCTGTGTCAGCTCCTGCAGACATTAATTTGAATAAGTAGCTGTGGTATTTTTTTCTTCAATCCCTTTTTCTGTCTGGACAAATAGCACAATTTCATCCCCTTGCTCTGCTCTTCGGCCAGTGTATTTAGATGTTACAGAAGAGATTTTGAACTCACTGGATGCTGGCCAGGCCCAAGGTCTGAGGCTGTAGGCAGTGAGGTATCTGGAATACAGGGTCTGGCTAACTCAGCCCCACTCATGTGTTACTGGAAGTATTTCTGCTAAATTCAGCCTTACCATCAGCCTGTTCATGTTTACAGTGTGGCTCTTTTGGAATAGATGGGAAGGATTTGCAAAGTGAATGTGCCTATAAAATCTCTTATTTCCATGCATCATTTGAGTGATTGTGTGTGCAGGAGGACAATGGCTGAGTTGTTTCCTATGCTCTGTATTCAGCAGTTTTTCCATGCAGCAGTGTGGGCACAGTGGGGTTTTAGGGGCATTCAGCAGTGCCCTCCTCTGAAACCTGCCTCACAGAGTTCACAGAACTTGATTTCAGGGAATGTTAGATTTCCAGAAGGAAAAAAAAATTAAAAATGCATCAAGCAAAGCTTGGAAATCCTGGCAGGCAGGGGAATATTGGACATCAGGGCAGCTGCTCAGGCTGGCAGAGTCCTTGGAGCCCAGCCATTCCCACTGCCTGCTGACTGCACCTCTTGGGCCTTTTTCTGCCCAGGTTTTTGGGGTATTTTTCTGTCCAGTTCCTTTAGGCATTTAAAAACCTGTTTCTGGTTTTTCCAAGCACATGAAGGCAGTGCTTGGGAAGGGAATGTGCTTGCTGTGGTCATTAATAGGGGAATGTCTGCTGGCTGAGTCAGAACCAGCTGCAATTAAGCAGGAGCCACTTTGTGAAACGTCTGATGGTGGGGCAGGATGAGCCTGTGGGGTTTAGGCTTGGTTTTACCAGGACCCATCACAGCTTAGGCACCAACTCCTGTCCCAGCTCTCCCTGTCCTGTCCTTCCATGAGGACATGAGGGTCCTGGCTTTTTCCTCAGGGCCCAGCACACAGAGGCTGCTCTGCAAACTCTGGAAGCTACTAAAATACAGATAATATATTCACAATATTGGCTGGATCATCAGATAATTAACCCTTTAGGCTAAGGAGCACCTTCCAGCAGAAACAGATCTTGCTCACAAAATTTCACCTGCGATTTATTTCTTGATCCACCAAATATTGCTTCACAAAATCTGTGTAGATTTCCAAATTGCTCTCAAAACAGGAATTGCCAAGGTCTGGCAGCAGCCCTGGGTGGTGGATACCCACCTTGTTCATTTACATTCATTGAACTGCTATACCAATAAAACAAAGAAAAGCAAATGGAGTCTGTATCCAGCTCTGTTTGGTGATGAAACCTCCTTGTCACTGCAACAGAAATTAACCTTTTGTCAACAGCTCTTAACAGGAGGGCTGCAAAGACCCCACTTCCTAAAGTGAGGAAACAGCCAAGAAACAGCAGAGCTCTGACATCTGAATTTTAATACAGCAACCCCTTAGGAAGCTGCTGGGGAGGGGGGAAGTATTTGTGCCAAATGCTTTTATTGGACTGTTTTCTCTCCATTCAGGAAGAGTAGTTGCCCTAACAATGGCACGAATGTAGTGTATCGGTGAGTTGTATCCCTTGAACTCCAACTTACAGAACAAAAGACTTCTGAGAAGCATCCATGCAGCAGATGTTTAGTTATCTGAAGTGTCAGAATGCCAATTAGATATTGAACATGGCAGGAGGAGGGTGGAGTTTCCAAAACAAATGAATGATGAATAGGAACAGTTCCCGAGTTTGGTCTAAAGTCCTGCTGTTCTTTTGTAAAATGATTTGTGGCAAATTTGTTTTGTCACTGAGGCATAGTTCCCCTTCAGGATTTAAGTGATTTTTATAATCACTCCAAGGAAACTTAAAAAAAAAAAAAAAAAAAAGAAAAGAGAAAAAAAAAGGAGAAAGAATATGAGGATAAAATGCCTTATTTGTTATGAAGAACAGGGTCTAAAAATGAACATGTTTTAAAGTGTAACCAAATAATCCTGTCTTCCATGTGGTTCATACATAGGGGCTACTCCCCCACAGTGAAATCCTAGCCTTGCATTGCAATAGAAAAGGGATTCTTTCTCAGGAGGGAGTGGAGAGGGGGGGAAAGCATGAATGAATTCAGTGGAAGTCGTTTGTTTCAGAGATTAAATTTTAAATTTCATTGCTAGTCAGTGCCAGGGTAATCTTGTACATGGTGGCATGAAGGGGGTTAAAACAAAATCAACGAGGTTACAAAATGCCTCTGTAGCTGACTTGCATTTTTATTGTCATTGACCTCAGTAAATCATTGCTAGAAATTAATATAACGTGGGCATTTTCAGCTCAGTGCTCTGTGTTTAAAATACTCATCTTTGGCTCACAAAATGCTCTGGATTATTCTTCTAAACAGCCACACACAACTTGTAAATGTGCTCAGGACAACTGATCCTGTGTGTCCCTGGCAAATAAGAATAATACTGGACAGTATAAAATAGCAGGCAAGGCAGCAGAGAGGAAATTGGACTTGCATTGACTTAAATAAGCAAGTGCTGTGACAAAATTGTTTAGTTCTCTTTTGACCTTTGGAGGTCACGTTTGACTATTTATGCTATCTCCTAATGCTCTACTTCTCCCTGCCTGGTAACAATTATGTGTTTATGCTGTGCTTTGCCTTCCCAGTTGGTATATTAAACAATCACTAATTACTGCATAAAAATATACATTCCTGTTTTGGAGCTTCCTGCAAGCACCCGCTGCTTCCAAATGCTCTATTTAAACAGGCAAATGAAAACCTCTGGGTTTTAGTCCTCTTAAAACAAAGGCATAGAAACCAAAATATTAAAAAACTGACTTTTTTTTAAATCTAGATATGGAAACAAATAGCGAGGTTTATTTTGGGGGGGAAGGAGTTGAATGATGTGGGTATATTTGGAATTTGTTTGCAGCAGTGTAATCAAAGGAAAAGCTCAGCTGAGCACAATTTTAATGGACGTTTTGTGATCATCTTTACTGTAGTATTTGGCCCTTTTGTCTTAGGTAGGGTATTGCTAAGAAAGCTGAGAAAAAGGCCTTTTTTACTGTCCTACATTTGACAATTGCTGTCAAATTCAGCAGGAAAGACAATAAGAATTCAGGGTCTCAGAGTGATCACTGAGTTCTGCTGCTTTGGGACCTCTCCCTGTTCCCACTGAGCTCCACAGACGCTGCTTATTTCCAAAGGCTGCCAAGCCAAAGTGGAGCTAATTTAAGGTTGGATCCTGATGCTCATTTTAAGTACTTGAGTGAAGGAGATTTGATGTTTAAGACACTCAGAGATTCCATTTTCCGCTAAGCAGCAGCCACCAAGCACTTTCAGAAAATAGTAATAATAAGTTTTCATGGAAAGTATCCAGCTACTGTAAAATCTTTGTTCTCTTTTTTATTGCTATTTTTTCTGCCTTTTTAAAAATTGTATCTCCTTTAGTTCAGTGCTGCAACTTGAAAATAATTCAGGCAATTTATTGTTGCTACCATGGAGAGACAGATTGAGCAATTCCCCCCACCAGGGTATTTCAATGCATTTCAATAAGGCTGTTAAGCACCACACAGGTCATGCACTTTGCCCACCTGGTTCCTTGGTGTGTAGTGCTTAAAAACATAGAAGTCTGATAAAAAATTGGTTGCAAAATACAATTTTCTTCTTGTGCTTTTAGTTTAGAAACTTTACTTCCACACTGAACATTCCTCAGAGAAATCAGTTGGTGACAATGACAGTGCTGGGTGATTTCTGTGCTTCCTGGGCAGACTTGGTCCTTCTGCTGTTCCTTTTGGAAGTGCTGGGCAGCTGCAGCCCAGCGAGTGCTGATTGTGTGTGGTGGCTCAGACATGGCCAGTGTCCCAGTGAACCCCCACAGGAGTCGCCTCTGAAGTCTGAGTATTTACTGCTGTATTCCCCTGAATATTCTCTTGCCTTGCAGTGGGATTAAATCAGCCCCGTGGCCTGCAATGGGTGCTGCAGGGGAGGGACAGGGTGCTGTGACACCAGAGCAGAGGCAGCACACGCTGACAGGATGGCGCTGCCCATGACGTGGCAGTACGTAAAGCAGTGAAATGGGCAGGAAAGCCATTTCCCAGGCTATTTCCTGATTTCCTGCTCTCTGCATTCCTGCACATAAACCTTTAATTCATTTCAGAATGCAGAGGTCATGACAGAAAGTCAGAGGATAAATATACCCTTTTGACAAACAGAAGGTTGACAGCAGTTTTTAGCTGCACTTTCGGGGCCAGGTGTTTCCCATACACTGTATGGAAATGTGGCCATGTTGTGTTAGTGTTTCAACTGTAAACACTCTGCAGCTTTATGCTCCAAAATCATTTCTTGAAGGCAAGGCAGAAATGTTCACAGGTCTGTCTATCCAGGGGGACCTGGGGTTGCATGACCTGAGGACTGCATGGTGTGAAACGAGTCACAGATCAGGATTTGTTTGTCAGATGTCCTGCAGGGAATTGCTGCTGATGCAGGAATTACACATTTCATATTCTCTTATGATAGAGCAATGCAAATATTTGCTTTTTGGTAACAAAGCATCCAAGGACTTAACTGGCAAGGAGGCCATTCTGTGATCCCTTTTTGTTGTGGTTTGTTATGAGAACAGACTGTGAGTGAAGGGAGAGTTTTGTCACTATTATACAAGAGGAAATAGGTTGGACATCAGCAGGAATTTCCCCATGGAAAGGGTGCTCAGGCCTTGGCAGGGGCTGCCCAGGGAGGTTTGCAGTGCCCATCCCTGGAGGTGTCCTAGGAGTTCCTGGAGGTGGCACTCAGAGCTCTGGGCTGGGGACAAGGTGGGGATGGGACACAGCTTGGATTTGATGGTCTTGGAGGGATTTCCAACCCTAATGGCTCCATGATTCTGTGAAACAGGGATAAGGCACAGAGTTATGACTGGTGGCAGTTCTTTGCCCAGGCCAAACACTGCATCGTTCCCTGCAGATATATTTCAAATAAATATTTGGGCTGTGGGAATGATGAAACAGAAGCAAGGCCTGCACTGTGCTGAGCTCAGAGTCGTGCAGAGAATACCCCAACAGAGAGAGGCAGTGAAAATCCTGCAGTGACATGTAGAATGCATAGGATCTGGTACCCCAGGGAGTGAGTGCTGCACCCCCAAGGGCGCGGTGGCTGCCCACGAGCCCCAGCTCAGCCTCTGGGATGTGCCACAGTCCAAGGCAATAAAGTGCAGGAGTTTTGTTTGGCTAAAAAATCTTTCGGATTAGATGGCTCAACTTGAAATGATCCTCTGATAAGCAGAGAGAAAATACACACCCTCAATTTGCTGTTATTTGGAAAAGAAGAGCCTGAAGAGGAAAGGGATAACTGGGAGTGCCTGGGAGCAGCGAGTTCAGGGGGATTGCAGATGGTCCTTAGACCATAAGAGTCCCTGGGGCTTCCCTGCTGAGACACTGTCTTAAAAGATAGCTCGGTGCTTTTACCTCTTGTAGCTTTTGTTTGGTTTTTCTCTGAGAAAGAGAAAGATTTGATCATTCAAATAAAACTAGAATAGAACCTGCCTTGAAAGAAATCAGGAAAATACAAGGACAGGGGGTTGATCTTCCTACTGCAAGCCCAAGATTTTGTGTTGTGCTTCCACTTGCACAAGGTGTGGGACTTGGCAATGATCTGTTGGACCAAAAATATTCTGGGCTGCTGGATGAGGATAAGGAATAGCAAAAAAGATCGGAGAGAAAATGGATGGGAAAATAACAATCATATCAAAAAGATTGGAAAGAAAATGGATGGGAAAAGAAAACTGTTTATCTTTTTCTGCTGTCTTTAGCTCCCTTCTCAGCCCCAAGGCTCAGGGTTTGTGCCAAGGATTTCCAGTCACACACAGGACAACTGAGAACCCCACAGAAAGGAGGGGTGGATGGCACTGAGGAGCTGTTATCACCCAGATCAATGTTTCCTGCAATCCAAACCACTGTAGTTTGCTTGAAATGAATTGATTGCAGCTGTCCAGATGTCAGTGGCTCCCCACAGCTCCCAAAGTGACTTCTCCCCTTGGAAAACTGAAGACTCTCATGTACTTCCCTCATACATTAGGTCTCCCAAGGGATATCCATGTGATATTATCCCTTATTTTGCTGTTATTATCCCTTATTTTGGGTGCTGGCAGTGGGTGACCAACACAAACCCCCTCTGCAGCTGTTCCAAAAGCTGATTGATAAAACCTGGAAAATGCTACTGAGAAATAAAACAATCCCCTCTGCACATCACTATTATCATTTGCCTTAGGAGTCAACCTGGTTTCATTCGATACCAAAGTTTGAAAGAAACCTTCAAACAACCCTCCTTGCCCCCATCCTCCAAATAAAAGGTGGAGGAGATAAATAGATTAGGGTCCTGTTTGCATATTGATAAGAAAAAGTACATTACATCAATGTAACCAAATATCTTATCACAGCCATTGCAGTCTTCAAGGTCCCTATTAATATGAGAGCAGGGAGAAACCTGAGTGTTGAAATCAGCTCATTGAAGGGTTTGGTTCCCCCCAGTTTGTATGAGGTGATGGGAATTACTGCTGAAGGACTGAAGGAAGTGTGCCATCCTCTGAAATGGCTCAGCTGACCTAAGGCTCCTTCAGTTCCTCACGTGCTTTAAAGTGACTCATGTACAGCCACGTTTCCCCCAAACTGTGGCAGCAATTTCCCCTGACCAGCACAGCAGCAGCTCCTTCAGTCACCAGCTACTGGAGACCAAGGGAGCACAGTTACCCTTTCAGAATATTTCTTTTTTTTGGAGGTTGAAGGGAATGAAGTGGTTTTGGGAAAGGAATTTCTAAACCCAGGATGTCAGTGGTGCAAGGATGGACGTGGGGTTTGTGCAGCTCTCCACCTGACTCTGTTTTCCTGCTCAGCCACCTCAGAGCCCTCTGGTTTTGCTCTTTTTCCCCAGAGAGCAGCAGATCTGGGTGTCCTTTTGGTGTGTTCCCTTAGCCCCAGAGCTGCTATTTAGAATTGCCAGAAATTATTTCCTTTAGTGTTGGTGGTTCTGCCTGGCCCAGCCCTGGGATGGGAACAAGGAGCAGGTTCTGTGCTGGGATATTCAGCACAGCCTGGGAGGAAGCTGAGAGCTGCTCAGACACAAAGCCTGTGACCTTTCTTGTTCTTCACACGATGGGATTCACCTTAGGCCTTGCACTTTACCCATTTGTGACTTTTCCATTTCCAAATTTCCCCTGAAAAATAACAGAGAGAGTGGAGGAGTGTTATGGGCTCTGACACAAAGAAAATCTGCAAACCTGCCCTCAGATAAAGGATAGGAAAATAGAGAAAAGCAAAACTTGTCTCTATTTAACAAGGTGAAAAGTAAAAAAGCAAACCCCGTGTATCAGCTGTGAGGCACTGCCAGCACTTCCTTCACTGAGGAGCTGTGCTGGGCAACAGTGAGGCAACATTTTCAAAGTTTCTTTTTTTTCTTTCTCCTCTCGGAAAATCCGGGACTCCAACCTGAATGATTGTTGCATGCTAAATAATATTAGCATTTAAATAGGCCAGCATTGTAGTTAACAACTGGGTGAGAGTAATGGGAGGGTGGCAGAGCTGGGTTCACACCTCTGCCCCGGTCCTTTCCTACCCTCAGCTGCCCCAGCGCCTCTCCCCCTTTGTTTGAGATCTTGGCAGGGATAATGAAGATCCAGCAGCAGCTATAAAAAGCTAAAACCCTAGGCCTGGCTTTTAGCTTTCCCTCCAAACTCATGTCTTGCTCGAAATATGACCCTGGTCAAGAAACTCTCCGTAAGCTGCTCGAAACACATTTAAAAATTCTCTTTTTATTTCGTTTAATAAGCTTGACAGGCTCTTGTCCATAAGGAGGCTGCACAGAATATGTGTATACTCAGGTGTCCTCATTGTCACAGCTGAGATGTTGATATGTTGCCATGGAGGAAGGCTATTAATGAGAGGAAATTAAATTAGATCACCTCTGTGCATTTATCTGCACACAGCACAGCTTCGGTCTCGAGGAGCGGGAGTTCTTGTGGGAAAGCAATTAATAGATGCAGGTGCACAGGAAAAAAAATGCATTTCTTACAGATCTCTGAAGTATGCAGATGATATTTAGGCTCTTTGGCATACTAATCACCAAATTGCACAGATACCGGGGCTGATTTATTTCACACAAATTTCATAATTAGCAAAATGTCTTGTTTCATAATTAGCAAAATGTCTTGTTTCTCCAGAGCTCCTTTCCAAAGGTAACAATGCAGTGGTCTGAGGTAGGGGATGTAAATCGTTTGCAGCTCGTGTAGAAAGCTGTTAGACACCCCAGCCTTGCGTGGTGCTGTGTCCCACAGCAGAATGGGGGATCAGAAGTGCCCAGAAATCCTGGAGTGCAGAGCCAGAGGGAGTGTGTGGGGTCAGAAGTGCCCAGAAATCCTGGAGTGCAGAGCCAGAGGGAGTGCGGGGGGTCAGCTGGGACAGGGGAGGTGCAGTTAACAGAAAGTGGGTCTCTAAAAACAGGACAGGAGGCCAGGGCAAGAAGGGCCTTTATGTCAGCAGGAGCTTTCTGCCCCAGATCCATGGAGATGTGGATGATGAGACCTGAGTGGGGCCCACACCAGATCCCCAGTGCTGGCAGAACGGTTGGGCTGTTGGGTTTGGGTTTTTTCCTTCTGTTACGTGTTTAGAGGAGTCCCTTGTGCCAGGCTGAAGGAGCTCGATTTGTCCCTCCAGAGGCAGGGAAGGTGGGCAGGACCCTCCAGCGCAGCAGCACAGCCCATGGATCTCCCTCCTTTTGAGTCCCTAACGAGGAAGGGACAGTAATTACCAGCCACGGGGATCTCTGACCAATCAATTCCCACTCCGTGACAATTCTTCACTTGTTTTGCGTGATGGGGTGACAAATGAAACATTTTATAACTGCATGCAATTGTCCTCAGTTTAAAAACAAGACAATTGAGCCCCAAGGTCACCAGAATTACAGTCAGGTACAACAGAAGGTATTATCCATAGCGGGTAAAAATCCACCTTCTGAACAATGAGCTCAGTAGGAAATGGCACAAACTCTTTATTCTGGAAGGAAACTCTGTAGATTTTGGAAAAACTGTAATTAATATAAAATGTGTATATTATACAATAATAGTGTCTTAGCAATAAAGATTTAAATTTAAATAATTAATTGGATTTAACTAATCGTGTCACCCAAGATTTTTAAAGATATCTTGGACTTCTCTAAGTTTCTTGAGAGATGGACTAAAACTAACTTGGTTTAAGAAAATGTACAGTATATTTGCTGAGGTTTTGTGCCAAAGGAAAACGAATTAAGTACAACTTTTCTATTTGTTCTCTGCCCAGCCACAAGCCAGCTGAAATGTGTACAATAAATTCTGCCCTGGGCTGAAATCCTGTATGACAGTCCCAGCGCAGAGGGAAATTTCCGAGATGAGTCCTGCAAACAGGAGCTGATAGTGACAACAATCACTGCCAAGCCTTTCCCCGGGCCTGTGCTAGTGTGTGGCACTATAATACAATTTCGTATGTTAAACAACAGATGTCAAACAGAAGAAAGGAAAGAGGCCTTTGCTTTTCTTCTGTTGTGGACCTTGTTCTTCCAAAGCAGCCATTTTTTCAGTTGCCATGACAGTGTTAATAGGAGTTTATCATTTTCCCATGCCTGCTGCATACTAATGAGGGATCAATTCATGACTGCTATCTGTAGGGCTGGGAAGGGTCCAGCACCAGTCCCTGGAGCGTTCAGCACCTCTGTTTTTAGGGCTGATTTGTGCTGCTCACCTTTAATCCAGGGCAGGCTGAGGATATGCAGCAGCCAGGGCTAACGACCCAGAGCAGCCACCAAAAAGTTTGATTTGCTATTTCCTGATCTGTGCTGGGGAAAAGCAGCTGTGAAATATTCACAGAGATAAGGAATCCCTTCAGCTGCACTGAAAACTGAGATTTCTGCGTATTTGGCTGAACCTGGGGCCCTGGAAACGTTTTCTTTGGAGCAGTTAGTTTTAGGCTGTGAGGGAAAAGGCAGATGTCACCTTCTGCAGGAAACACTGGGATCTCAGAGGGGTCTGGGCAGGGCACTGTGTGGGGTGGGGGTCCTGCCCCCACCAAGCATTTGCCTCAAATCCAGCAGTGAAAATTGATGAAAAAATTGAGATTAGGGACTGAATGCAGAACTGGTGGGGGCGTGATTTAAAGTGATGCTGAAAAGTTTTATCCTAAAAGTTCAGGAACACCATGACACAAACTGCAGCCCAGCATCACAGACTGGGAGGACTCAGCCCCACTGCAGAGGCTGCTCCTCCTCATCAGTTCATCAGCTGCACTGGGAAATCTGGGGTTGAAACACGATTATTCCCATTTCTGCTGTGATTTATTCTAGGTAGCACAGTGAGTTCAAAACAAGGCCTGTTTGAGCTCTGTAAGATTTTCAAATGCATTATATAGCATCACACTGATAATACCATGCATTTCTAGATGTAAATTTTTCGCCCATTTTCCTTTGGGCTTCCTGTGTTTGTTTTGCTACTATAAAAGCCCAAAGAAATGAGGGCAGACTGTTTTCCCTTTTTCTCCACGCAGATTTTATTTTTGAAAGAAATCTGAAAGCATTTTGGTCTTTTTTTTTTTCATTCTTTTTCTTTTTGTGCGTGTGCTATTTGCAGTTGTTCTTTTATCACTATCTTCAGGAAGCAGCATTACCATGCTGCAGATAAGAGGCACATCCAGATGTGCATATCAAAGGATGAACAACTACTTATTAAGAAAAACTTCTTTTGCGCCGAGCAGGGTTCAAAGGAAGAGTAAAGTCTGAGGCATAAGCGACAAAACTGTCTGGCAATTCTGTGCATTGTCAACCTAATGCACAGAATGGGGGAGAAAAGGTTTTCACCCCAAAGAAATGGTTGCAAAATACATGTGGAAAGACAAAAGGACTGAAAGGGCAAACACCCTTCTGTGCAGTGACAATGTCACCCATTCCTTTAATTTTTGTGCACTAAAAAAAATTAAGTTGTTGAAATATACTTGTTTGTTTGTTTGTTTGTCTATAATGTAAAGCAAAAAGTTCCCAGGGAAAGGCAGATGAAGCCAGACTCACGATCCCATTTGGATAATGCTGGGAAAAAATGCTGGAGCTTGCAATGACTGTGTGGCAAAATATTCATGTGTTACCCACCATCTTCATAAATATTCTGCTTTCTCCTGAAAACTAAAGGAAAAGTGTGTTTAGCTGGCTCTGTCCCTGTAACCCTGGTGAAACTCAGAGCTGGATCTGGACTTGGGGTGATCCAAGGCAGGGGTTCCCTCTCCCTGAGGAGAGAGAGCAGAGCCTGGGGCATCCCCAGTACAGCAGGGACAGGTGGCTGGTCAGGGCTTTGCTGGGAAAATTACTGAAAACGCAATTTCCCCTTCTTTGCCATGCAGGGCCACCTCCTTTCCTTGTATCCCACACTATCAGGGAGCCAGGAGAGAGCTGAGTGCAGTAAATGCTGGTTTTTCTGAGCAGTCCCAGGACTTGATCCCTGCCCTGGTGCTTTAAAACACCCCGAGCTGAGCTGGAGCAAAAATCCCAATTCCCTCTCTATGGCACCTTCAGTGGGGCAGCCCTGGGCCGGATCTGCTGAGGTGATGAAAATCAGCTTTGTCCCCCTCTGTTCCCCTGTCCTTCCCACCAAGGCTGGGGAGGCATCTCCAAGGAGGGGTTATATTCTTTTGGGTGGAATCACTGCTTTCTGAGAACTCTCCTTGAAACAGCTGAGCTCTGAATATCTGAAATTACAGCTCATTTCAGGAGCTGAAATGTAAAAATGCTGCTGAGGTTCAGGACTGTCAGACTGGGGATCTGATGGAAATGTTGGGGTGAGCAGGATGTGCCCAGCATTCATCCTGCAAGTGATCAGGGAAATTCAGCTGCAAGCAGCAAGATTTTCCCTCGTTCTTTCAAAGGCCTTGTGACAGATTGATTATTTCTAATCAATCTTTCACTGCGAGTAAATTGAAATAAAATCATCTTCAGGTTCCCATCCTGGCAACAACACAGCATAGGGTAGTTTAGCAGCTGGCTTAATCACTGCAAGTTTCTGAGCTCTTTTCATCTTTAGCCCTGTTGAAAATATGAGATTGCATAATGCACTCCTATGTTTTATATAACAGCCTCACATGGCTTCACATTATAATTTCACATCACTTTTACCTCAGAGTTTCTAACAGGTCAAGTAACCTTCTGATTTCATTTAAAGTTTCCATTATTCTCTCCTGAAAAGGAAAATCTAGCTCTTGTTTGGACAGCTTTGGTAACTCCAAAGGAAAAATTGGGCATTATAGTGAATACAAAAGATTCACTTTCCATGCATTAGGCTTTTGAATTGCTTTCTTAATGCAAAGTTGGACAGGAGAGTATAGGCAGGGAAAAAAGATCATTTTGTGTCCATGGTCAGATGTCAATATTGACAAAAATAAATGGAATGTAACAATAGATCCTTGCAAAGATGAAGGTCATATGACTAAAATGTCTAAGCAGACCTTGCACTGTGGCTGTATCTTATTGCTGTTTGTGATAAATCACTGGCTTCCCCCCCCTTGTTTAAAACATGCAAAAAGAGTAAATCTGGAATTTTAGCCTCTTTTAGGCAATAATAGTGAAGATGAATCTGAACTGCAGCACTTAATGAAAATAAAACTAAAATTAAGAAAAAGAAAGCCAGAAATAAGCCTAGGGATGTCATGGTGTCACTGAGGTCTGTGCACTCCCCACTGCATGGTTTGAAATTTATTTGTTCCAGACTCAGAGGATGCAAACTGCTCTCCCTGCCCAGGGCACTGGCTGGGCTCCAGTTGGTAAATTGGGTTAATTAGTGATAGTCTGTAACCCCATTGTGGCTTCAGCTGAGATTTCTCTTGTCAGACTTTCTTGCCCAAGTCAATCCCTTTATGAAATCAGTCTCTGAGATTCCTCCAGGTTTTTATTTTGCCCAGTTAATGCCATTGTTTGAAATGCAAGAGGCTGTTCAGCATTCAAGCCTTTTCCCTGGAGGCTGTTCCCAAAGTGAGGAGCAGAGCTGAGCCCTGCAGAGCCCCCGGGTGTCTGTGCCAGCCCAGAGTGGCACTGAAACCCCAGCAAAACCTGCCTTGGTGCCTGGGCATCACAGGAACCCCACCTGTGTTTGGGACCTTGGGCTCAGCAGCTCTTGAGAACTTGGAGTGTCATCATTTGAGGTCTCCACACACAGTTTCTCATGGTTTTGGTGTTTCTACCTCTTCCTTTTTTATTCCCTAACCCGGGCATTACTGATTGTCTGAATGTCTGGGTGCCTTTTGTGAGACTGAAAGACAAACCCTTGGATGTCCAGTGTTCCCTGTTCAGAAATATGGACAGACACTGTAAACCAATTTAAAAAAAATCAAAAAACCACTTCAAGTACTCAATTTCCAGCTGATTTATAGACCTGATGAAAGCTATTTTCTTGACATGAAATATATATTTTTTTAATTACTATCTTTTTTTTTATTACCATTGCTGTCTGAGAAGTTCCTCATGTCATGTCTTGCATGACAAAAATGGACTGTTGAGTTCAGCCCAGAGGACAAAGCAGTGGACAAAGGTTTCCCAACCATGGCATTGTCCTCCCAGAGTGCTGAACAGCCCCACCAAGTCTGTTTCAATTACACTGCCATTTCCTACCTCAATCCAAAATATTTCTTCAAAAGGCTCATCTGGTTTAGGGTCATGATCACAGGTGGAAGGTCAGTTAGTCATTGGCAGACATTTGCTTCTCACTCCAATCATCTTTCATAAATCTTAAAGGAATGCAGTAGTTTATGGCAGGAGGAGCAGGGGAGGGTAAGAGATATTTACACCAAATTTCTTCAAATTCAGTGTAAGTAGGAGTTTTTCCTTTCTGAGAAATGAGGTTGTTTCCCCCCTCTGAAGGAGAAGGAGCTGCATTGCTCCTGAGCACAAGAGGTGTCTGTCCAGCACAGGATCTGCCAGGGAATTGTGTCAGGGTGCCTGGAATCACTTGTTCTTCATGTGACATGCCTGCAATAATGCTGGGCTTAGCCACTGTCCCCTCTGCGTGCCAGCACAGCTCTTGTGGGCACAGTGAGGAAAATGGGGAAAAACCCTTAAATTTCTACAAAAGCCACGTCATGGTGGCTTTATTTGCTGATTTGTTCAGTTCAGGACATGGAGCCTGTGAAGGGGGATAAAACCCGAGGCAGACCTGGCAGAACCAGGTCCCCAGGGGTGCCCCCAAGTGCCACCTCCTCTCCTGGATGTCCAAAGCCACCCTGGCAGTGCTGCCAGTGACACTCCTGGGCTCACCCTGACAACTTCAGTGCAACACCAAGAGGCTTTGGAGAGATTTAGGCAGATTCATTTCTCTGACTGTGAATGTGAGCAGGGCCACTGTGGGAAATTCTTACTGTGAACCAGTCTGGCTTCTGGAGTGCCCTGAGCGAGCCTGGGGCTTGGCTGAGCTGCTCTAAATACAGTGAGCCTGTCCCAGAAAACCAACAGTGCTGCCACTGAATGGCAAAATGAAAGTTCCTTAAACAGCTGGTGAAATGAACTATTTATCAGATGCAAACATGACAGGGAGGATTCCCAGTATACCCTTAGCTGTACTGGAAAATGTACAGAAATTGTCTGGGTGCTTCAATTTTCTTGTGTAAAAAAAAAGAAAAAAAGACTAAAGACTAGAAAGATTCAGTTATACTCATCACACAAAGAGTGTTTCCCCTCATTTGGAATAGTTTGTGAAGTTTGGTAGGTGCAAACTGTTGAAAAGATGTCAAGTGTTAGCAGCAATAAATCCGCATTGGTTTTACTTCTTAAAAAGATTACAGATTTCAGAAATCCATAGCAGAGATTTATCCAGTGACAGCAGAATTTTAGTGCCTCTCATAAAAAATATATGGGCTGATTCTCCCCTCCTGATTATTGGTAGAGCACAACAAAAGAGTTCTGAACATGGGTTTGATGGTGAGGTGTGAAATGTTTCAGTGATTTGTTTTGTGTTTGTTCCTTTCATTTCTAGATCACTCATGACAAACAGCAATGTATCAGCAGGACGAGACAATTTACCACTGCATGAGCTAAAAGGGGAAAAAAGTTCCATACATTTTATATCCCTTTTGTAGTCACTATACTGCACTAAAGATGACCGTGGGTCACAGAGCTTGTGCTCAGCACAGTTTATGTGGTTTATAACTTCTTTGGGTGATCTCACCCTGGTTATTTTAGGGTCCTTAGATAAGGATGGTATTGTCTGGGCTTTCTTTCATAAAACCCCCTTTTCTGACATGATTCAAAAAATTACTTTCTCGTTAAAATAAAAAACCCCAAACCCCTCAGCTGAAGCTTTTCCCCCTTCTCAACTGAATGGATTTTTCCTTTGTTTGTACATGACAATTTGGGGGGAGAGTTTTGTGCTTAAACTGCCCATGTGACTGTGTCACATGCGTATCAGTTACAAAAGGAGCTTTGGCATGTTATGTATAAATCTGCATTAAGAGAGAAAATAGGCAACTTTTACGTGACTGGTATCTCATTCACAATAATTAACTCATTAACCATCTCCAGCCCCTGGAGGAGCAGGGGCAGGACAGCAAAGGAGGCACTTTGGTCACGTTGTTGTGGCACCTACAGGAACAGTCAGTGTTCTTATCACAGCCTGCAGTTCTCATGGGATAAAGTAAACCTTTATAAATTGCAAGTTGCTCATTTAAAGCCTCTTGTGGTGATTTATGCAGGAGAGGAGACCCGGGGATAACGTGGTGTCTGTCTCCTTCTGTAGACAGCTCACCCCAAGCAGCTCTCAGACTTGTGGCCTGGTCTGACCTGAATTTGAGGGGGAGGCAGAAGTCTCAAAGATTGTGATTCATTTCATCAGAAGTGCTGGATATCAGAGAAGGGCATTTTTATTTCCAGGCTGCAGAAAGAGCTCTGATGTGTTCAGTCTTTATTGGGCTGAGAAGTATCCAGATGTAAAATGCACAGGAAACTTTCATTAATTTCATTGCTTGTGCTACAGCTGCTCTTTCTGTAAGATTTCCCCTAGCAAGTAAATCCCTTGCAGAGGGCAAAACCCAAAGGACATGAGCACAACCAAGAAAAATTACTGTAAGGCAGGTTTTTAAATTTGAAACAAGCCCTGTAGTTTGTTCCCTGTGCCAAAGACACACAATCCCTTTCATCTCCACCAGGTCAAACTAAAACCAAGCAAGTTGCTGGAACAGCCTGGCCATCTTTATCTTGCTCATCAGCATTTTATGATAATTTTGAGTTAAAACTCTGCTGAAGGCGAGTTCCTCTCTGTGAGAGTGTCACCACATCCCTGGCAGGGCACAGGGAGCTGCTTTTGCAGAAGCCCAGCGTAGCTGCGCTGCAGGGTGGGGGTTACTCAGGCAAGGCTCCTGCATCAGTGTTTTGGGAAGCTCTGAAATGTCCTGTGCTCACTGAGGGCTCTGGGAGCTGGGACAGGTCAGGTTTAGTCCCTGTGTCAGCCAAGTGTGTGTTCCCAGAGCAGGGCTGAGGAGCTCTGAGGGGAGGGAGGGCAGCCCGGCCCGGTGCTGGGGTTTGCTCTCTCCCGGCGCAGAGCTGAGGGCTTGCTGTCATTAAGCTGTAAAAGCAGGAGTCTGCAGCAGAAGGAAATGGGCACATAAAGCCATCCCCTACAAAAGGTGACATCCCTGAGATTATTCTGGTTTTAAGAGGCTTTTTAATTTGTCCCTGGGTGAAAGGAAACGTGGCTTTTGTGCAGAGGTTCTGATAAATCTCTGTGTGACAAGAGGCAGTGGACAAGTCACAGGGACAGATTCCCTGCAGGTGTGAAAGGGCTCTGTGCCCACCCAGAGCTGTAGCTGAGGGCAGGATCATGCAAAGCACAGCTTAGCCTCCAAAAGGCTTTGATCAAACTTTTTTGGGTTTTTTTTCTTCAATATCACAGCCTGTCTGAGAGATGCACGTCTCTTTTTGCGACACATTTTCATCAGTAACGTCTGAGCAAGGTGGAATCAGAGGTGAAGGTGACAAATAATGAGTAGGTGTTATCCCAGGCACTCTGCTCAGTGGCTGCACAATTTCCACTTGTGACAAGTCTGCTCCAGCACTCAGGGCTGTAATTCATTGCCAGAGGTGCAACAGGGGCTGCTTGTGCTTCGTCCCCAGCAGGACAACACATCCTTTGGGAACTGCAGTGTTCCCAAAAAACCTGGGGGACCCTCCTGGTGTTAGAAAGGGGAGTTAAAGATGTTCCTTTGGAGGGGGACACCCACCAGGCCAGCCCAGGATGGGCACAACCATCCCAGCACTGCCAGGCATTGCCAGGCACCAGCCAGCCCTGAACTTACAAAGTCAGTCTGAGTTGTAAATTGATCTAGACCTGTTTGTGCATCCTCTGAATTTCCTGGCTTCACTGTTTGGTCATTTGGGTTCATTGAATGGAATCCTTTCTTTTGGGCATGGAATGAAAGTCCTGCTTGCATTCAGCCCATCAGCAGTGTGCTGTGGTGCTCTGGGCAGTTTGCAAAGGAAGTCTCATTGAAATTGCTGGTTACCATCATAACTGAGAGGCACTTCCTTTCGTGCCTCCCTTTAAATGCAGCTCTGATGCTCGCTGGCCATAAATGCAGCCTGGTCCCTGCACTTGAAAAAGCTGGGAAAGCACATAAGTGATTCTGGTATTTTCCTGTTCCCATTAAAAATGCTCCACCTCCTGTATTTGCACGGTTGCCAATGTGATTTCGCTCAGGCCTGCTAAGCTCTTTTCTCTCTACTGTAGGTCTGATTGTACCATTTTTCCAAAGAGAACCCCAGGTTTCCCCTTTCCATGGCCCAGAAACACTCCTGCTGTGACCCTGCAGCCCAGCTCGGTGTCCCAGCGGGGCACAGGGGGCACTTCCAGCCCCATTTCCTTCTCCAAGGGGGGACCCTGCTCCCCAGGGCTGCCCCCGGGGGCACTTCCAGCCCCATTTCCTTCCCCAGGGGGGAGCAGGGTCCCCAGGGCTGCCCCCTGCCCCCCTGGCTGCTGTTTGCCAGCACGCAGCCACACCTGCTCCAGGCCCTAACCCCTTTTATGAGGAAAACCTTAATTCCTTCCAGTAAAGTCACTGCTGAGGCTGCCACCCCCTGAGCCTCCTTTCCTGTCCCTCTGCAGCTCCAGCTCCTCACTGCTGGCAGCAAACCCATCCCTGGCTCGATCCATTTGGTATAAACATTTCCTGGAGCTCATAAACACCTTTGTCATTTATCAGGGCAGCAGAGATGTTTATTGGCCAGATAGAAAACTCTGATGGCATCAGGGCTCCTGGAGAATCCCTGATCCCTGTGCTGACACTCCCCAAAGAGGGGCTGAACGTGGGGCCCTGTTTAATTCCCAATGTGGGGCCCCCCAGTTTTTAATTGCTCCTGGTGATGATTGCAACTTGCAGCATGAGCTGGTGAGCACTGTCTGAGCAGAGCTGCTTTTACAGCAGCCCTGCTATGGACCAAATTGAGGGAGGTAAAAAGGCTGGGTGGTGGGGGAGGAAGAGGAGATCTATAACTGGCATGTTAATAAAACTCCAGTTTGTCACTTCAGCAGCACACCCCGAGTGTAATAACTAAGCTTCCTTTCTATACCCCCTATGAGTTCCTTTGTATTGACAGATGCCATTTGTTCATTTACGACGTGATAATAAAAACCTTCAGCTTTGCTGAATGTTGTTCTTTTCCTCCCCTGACACTGGGGCACCAAATGGTTTGTACTGCACTCAGCAGGCACTTTTCATTACAGATCATGCCATGAAAATGAACTGTATTTGAAAACCATTTAGGAGCAGAAGTTCTGCTGTTGAATAGGCTGCACAGAAACCTTCCCTGGCTGCTTCCCAGGAGCCTCCCAGGCTCCCACACGGATGCTGGGCTCAGGGGGGGTTTCTGTCCAGCAGCATTTGGGACTCCAGCTGCTCACACTCCTGTAGCAGTGATTCTCCATTGCTATCAGCTTCCTGTGATTATTTCTTTTCTTAAATCCCTATCTGATTTTAAATGCCTCAAAAAAATCTTTCTTTGTGTTTATCTGTGCTTCTTGAAACTGGTGATTTCAAAGTTTTCACACTCATGCAAATGAAGGCTAAACTGTAAATTTGGAGGGCTGAAAACAAATATAGGAATTGATAATTAAGCCTTTATTCAGGAATGCTTTAAACATGGCTCAAACCATATTTTTAAGTACTGATCAAAATTCAGGCTGTGACAGCACCTGTGACTGTGATTTGCTTTGCAAAGTTACAGAATGCTTCAGATTCCCACTGAGCTGAGCAAAACATGAGTGCACGGGTTTGGGCTGCACTCACCTTGGAAAATCAGGCCCACAGGTTTGCAGTGCCCTGCCCAAAATGTAGCACTGTAACAAAAGTAAAAACCAAAACAATGAGCAACATTTGTTCAACGCATTAATTAATATTACCCTGGGCAATAAGTAATATTTCTCTCCCTCTGTCAAGTCAGTTATTTAGTAGCTGGCTGTAGGTTTTACTGTGAGTACAAAAAAAATAATCTGCATTAATTATTTCTAATTAAGCCAAAAAAATTATTATTGAAGCAAAAATAATTAAGCAAACTGGAACACAGCCACACACTGTACTTTATAAATACCAACAGAGTGCTCTCAGCATTTTCCCTAGGTAGAACTCTAGAAACTCATCTCCAGCTTCTGGAAAGCTGCAGTAGGACAATGTGAGTACCTTTATGATGATTATTAATTTAATTAATCATATTTCATTTAATTAATCATATTTCATAATTTCCCTTCTTTTACAAAATACCTGTAAAAGAAAGGATTACTAACCACAAAAAGAAGTACTAATAACTGTTCTCATCCTTCCCTGCTCATCCAGGAGGGACTTTTATCACCGACATTATCACTTGTTGCCAAACAAGTACAGAGATGTTAGCCCGGAGGATGAAATAGTTTAATCATGGGGAAACAATTTGCAGTGCACAGATCTCAGCTGGTTCCCTTTCATCTGCTCACAGTTACTCAGTGACTCCCAAAATCTGTTTTGTAGCTGTAATAAAATTCATTCTCTGCTCTCGCACGCACACACCAAATGGTTTGGCTAATTCTGAAGTGTTACAATCACCTGGAACAAAGACAGGATTCATAAATTTCCAGGGGAGCATTCTGGGGTTTTGAAGTCACATAAACATGATATTTGTCTTTCAAAAAATTAATACAGTGGAGATTATAGATGTGAGGCCTGGGCTTATCTCTAGATTTACAACACTCATGTGATGATACAATCCATGTCACACATGTGTTCTCACTCTGAATAGATGCACTTTGACTATTAAAAAGCAACAGTTGCATTTATTCAATAGCTCCTTTTCCTTAGTATGACCAAACCCAAGCAATTACTTCTTGGCAATTTTTCGTTAGAATCTAAATAATGTTAACTTCATCAGAGTTGTCTATCAACTCCTAATTTGCTGCCTGAGCAAGCCTGCTTCTTAAACTTTGATTAGACTGGCAATATCTTCTGTAATCTCTCCTAAGAAAGTGCCCTCTAACACTTTAAAGCTTTGTACATCCGAATATGAGCAGAGGAAATACAGGTCTGATGTTTTTCATATTCTCTTATCTCTTCCTCTCTCGCACAAAAATGACTTTTGCTGAGAGCAGATAAGATCTCTGTGTGAGCACAAATCTCTGGGGTTAATTCACAGTGTTGCTGCTGCTCTTCTCAGGCTCAGCTGCTCCTGGGCCGTTATTGTGGTCTCTGCAGGCAGAGACAGACAGACAGACAGAGCTGGTTCACCTGCCAGGGAGCCCTGGGCAGCTCTGCAGTGAGCCACAGGGACAGCAGGCAGGGCAGGGCAGGGGACAGGGCCTTCTCACTGTGATGATGATGCCTCAGGTTTCAGCTTTTATATTTTCACATTCTGTGCTGCTTTAGTGTGTGGGTCTGGGTTCACATTAGGGGTGCTGAGCTCTGTGCACAGAGCAGGGAGACAAAACAATTCCTGCTCCAGCTGGGCACCAAGGACAAATGACCCAAAT
>JAWWEY010000069.1:13775919-13865438 GCA_035582745.1 Loriotus luctuosus
CATTTTGGTTCATCTTGGGTGCAGCCCTGGCTGGGCTCTGGTGCTGCCCAAGGTGGATCCATGGAGGAGATCCTTTGAATAAATCCCTGCTTTGTTCTTTAGCTCCATCCAGTCTCTGTTCTAGGGCAGCCTGCACAGGGTATCAGTGACAGCAGCAGAGCAGAGGGGTTAGGCCAGGATGTCCCTTCAGGAGCTCCCTGGGAGTTCCATCAGTCCCTCAGAGAGGTTTGGGGTCCAGCTCCTTGCAGAGGGGACACAAAGATCCCTGTGATGCTCAAGCTCCAGGGTAGGAACTGGTCCCTGTGTGGGGTGAGGGAAGGGGGAAGCTGAGAGCTGGGACTGGTGGTGTCTGAGAGCACTGGTTTCTCTCAGGACAGCTGTCTCTACCCCAGCCCAGCCCTCTGGTGTCCTCACTGACCCCTGAGATCCCAAACTCCCTGGGGAGAGGGAAGTTCTCAGCTGCAGGGCAGCCTCACTGTTCCCTGAGCACACAGAGCTGGAGCTGCCCATCCCCTGGGCTGCTGACAGCCCTGCCCAGCTCTCTGTGCCACAGGTGCCAGCACAGGTTCTCCCAGGGCATGAGAGGGGCACGTGTGGGCCCTTGCAGAGCTCTGACACCCCTGTCCATCACTGTGCCATCCCCTGGGCTCTGCAAGGGAAGAACAGAGGGAAAGGACACCCTGCTGGCTGAGGACACTCACAGTGGTCACGTCCTCCCTCAGCTGGGAACTTCCTGGGCCACCTGGAGCAACCCGGCTGCTCCCTTTGCCTCAGTTTCCCCCTGTGCAGGTTTCAATGTTTCCCAAGGCCAGCGTGCTGTTGTGACACATCATATTCAGCTACTCCCTAATGGGGACCATATAAATTCCATAGCTGCTTTATCTGATCCAGCAGTCGTGAGTCTGCCTGTCTGAAAGCTGCTGCTGCTCTTGATAAGAAAACATTCCTGCTCCAGAAATTCCTTTTTGGGGGAAGTGGGGAAGGTCTCAGTCATGTTCTGCTGAGCAGGTGCCTGGGCAGCAGCAGATTCATGGTCACAGCCCTGTCCTGGCACTCTGTGGCTGAGAGTCTCTGTCAATGTGCATCCAGGTGTCCCCTGGAGAAGGGGACAGTCCCTTGGCAGGCTCCTGCTGCCATTTCTGCAGTGCCAAGGTAGCCCTGCAGCCCAAATCCTGGCTCATCCCTTCTAAACAAACTGGGCAGGAGTTACTGCTCTCACGGGCTTGGTTTGTGGTGTTCGTTAAAGCAAAATAATGGGAATTAGTTATTCTAACCTCGTTTGAAAATTAGAATTTAATGTGTTTAAATAAGCATTTTGACTGTAGCCCCTGCAGTGCCCCTGAGTGTCCCTGTCCATTTTGGGTGGCAGCTGAGACACAGAGATGCCTTTTTACCTCCTGTGGCCAGCTACTCAAGGAGCTCCAGGTCACACATCTCTCCCTCCACGAGCAAACAAAAAGAGGTTTCTGGGTTACAAATGTCCCAGCTGGGCACAGCTGCTGCCAGTGCCCATGGAAATCTTTGGGAAGTGGCACCAGTGCTGCTGCTGAGAGCTCTGACATGGCATGGGACAGGTCTGGGCCACAGCAGAGCCACAGGGACCTGAGTTCTGTGTGGCTGGTACTGAATTCTGCCCTTCCCTCCCCACCTTTTCATTTCATTGCCCCTCCCTCCAGTCAGTCCTGCAGGGTTAATGCAAATAACCTGTTTATTGCTTCAGCACTTCATGAGAAACATGACTTGTCTAGTTCTGTTTATAGAGCATGTAATCATTGGAATAAAATAACAACAAAGATCAAATCACCATCTGTGTTTAAAGGTGACCTGGAGTCTTCCCTGGGACAGAAATGCTGCTGTGAGCACCTCCAAAGCTTTGGGGACCTCAGCTAAAATCTGTGCCTTTTTTAACAATGCACATCATTAGTTTTTAGTTATTAGTTACCCATAGCCACTAGTTCTGGTGGGCTTTGCTGGGAGGTTATTTAGGTTTTGTTACTATGGTAGTTGCCTCTGGTTTTGAAAGGTGGGGATGTTTTGTCACTCAATTGGAATCAGATTAATTGAGCTCCTTCTGATATAAAAGTCTCAAATCAATACAGTGTTCACCTTGTAAAATGCACTTTTTTTTGTTTGTTTAATGCCTCCTGAGATCAGATGCATTAAAATCCACGTGGAACTAACTTTTCTTTCTCTTCTCACCCCCACACTTCCCCATATGTGCTTTTGATTTTCCCCTCAGGGTACCTATGGG
The DNA here is from genome assembly GCA_035582745.1 of Loriotus luctuosus. Lineage (NCBI taxonomy): Eukaryota > Metazoa > Chordata > Aves > Passeriformes > Thraupidae > Loriotus > Loriotus luctuosus. Next base: position 13,778,171 of record JAWWEY010000069.1, read on the forward strand.
AGGTCTGGAAAACTCTTGGGAGCTTTCAAAGAATGTTAATATGTATAACACTGCATTTTCAGTTTTAAATACAACATGTAAAGACCTTTCCTTTGAGGATAAACAAGTAAAGCTGCTAGCTAAAAACTATTTGTAAGAAAAAGTTCCCACTTACCATAAAAAAGCTTAATAACATTTAATTGTATTTCATAGCATTTTGCACCCATAGTATTAAGCTTTTACAGTTCCTTGTAAAATGTCTGGGCAATACCGACTTTCAATTCTTGTGAGCTGTTTTTTAACTCTTCTTGATAAGAAATTTCTGCCTAATGGTCCAGTGCAGCATTTTCCATTGAACTCTGAGCATTTTGTTTGCCCCAGAGCAGAGCCCGGTGCTGGTATCTGCAGAGATCTAACAAACCCCATTCCTGATGCTTTCTGTGAGATTGCAATCCATTTGTGCCACAAGTAATTCTGCAGACAAGAATAAACATTTCTGAGATCAAACTCTGCAGCTGAGGCACAAAGAGGCAGCACCTTTGGGTGGATGGTGATTTTGTGCCGGTGATCAGCAGGCATTAAGTTATTGGTTATAGCTGCACTCCCTCATTTCACCCTCCCTTGGAGAGTTAGCTGGGCAGTGCTTCAGATAAAGACTGTGAAATTTGATCACTGGAACTAAAATGGATGGCTTAGCTGCCTAATCTCCTCCATCCCGTTATCATCAGCTCCCAATCCCCTCCCCACACCAACTTCAAAATTGGGAAACAGCCCCAGACCGATGGCAATGTGCTGCTGAGTTCGGGTAAACAGCTCTCACAGGCTGTGTGGCCACAGGCACAGGTGGGAGCCCCAAAGGGGGAACATTCACTTTTGGGGAGATGATGGCAGTTTGTCTGTGGGATCAGCTTCTTCAGGTCCATAACTGATTGTCTGATAGCAGGAGCAGCTGAAAGCATCTGATAATATATTGCTAACTCGTATAATCTGCCTTTATCCCAGCAAATTGCCTCTGGAGGCCAAATCCTCACAGGGCAAGGGAGAAGTTTGGGAGAGGCAGGAGGGGAGAGCACAGCCCTGAGTGCTCCCCTGCCATGGCACCAGGCTGCCCTGGGGCTGGCTTTGCTTCCCCCAAAAGGGGCTGTTTCTCCACTAATGCAAATGGAGTGAATTCATTTTGCAGGATTGGTTATTGATCCCTTCCCTGTGCATGCACTCGAGCCCAGATGTGATTCCTTTGTGCTGGGTTTCTCTTCACCCACAGCCTGGTTCACTCCTGCTGCTTCCAGAGCCAACTGCCCAGCCTGGAATGCACCAGGATTGCTGCCTGAGTGTCATGCATGGAGCTCCCTCACAAGAATCACTTCTTGTGAAGAAAAAAAAAAATTACTACTGACATCACATGTCTCTTTTTCACCCACAGATCTTACTGATCTTCACAAAGGGGAAATTAGCCACATTATTGTGATAACAATAGTAAAGTACAACTAAAATCCTAGTTTAATATGAGGTGTTTATTCCATGCTGCAGGAGTGTATAAATACATAATATCCCAGACTTTGAACGTATTATGTGCTGAAAATATTTTTAGGGGGAAAAAAAGTGCTTTCTTTTCCAAATGGCTTCAATCTCTTTGTGAGGAAAGACAACAAAGTGGCACAGAAAGCAGATGGGTTGGGTTGAGAATCTGAACCTCTGGAATTCCAGCAATAAAGCTTTGTGATTAGATTTTAACTGGACAACTTATTGGGCATACTGATAAAGCAGCCCCATCGCCATTGTGTATTAATGCATTTCCCACAGAAATGAGCTGGTGCTAATTAAGCCAGCAGGGATTTTCTATGATGTTATTCGTGGGGTTTTGCCAGTTTGCCATGGTCTGTCAGCTCTGAGTCCTGCTCCTGCCTGGGGACAATGTCTGTGCTCTGGGCAAGGGAAATCTCCCAGGCACAGCTGGAATATTGGAGCTGGGACTGGGGCTTGGCTTTGGTCTTCACGTTGTGACATTAGGATTGCTGTGAGTAAGGAAATGATGCCCTAATTTAATGTTTTATTGATATGGTTTATGTGTTCCTCCAATCTGCTTTCAAACCAAATGTCCTCTGTCCAAAAAGAGAAGCCTCTCAGAGCCTGCACTCCCCATCCCCCTTACTCAGCCAAGGACATATTTAAAACTTAAGGGCAAATGTTCCATAAAACACTGCCCAACCCTTTGCAAATTCCCTGCATAACTCTCACATGCATCCTCTAACTTGAGTCCATCCCTACTCCAAAGTTGTAATTTGCCCTGCAGTCCTTTTCTCTCTCTCTCTCTCTTTTTTACAATCTCTGAGATGGCAATTAGCTCAAGAGATGCACTTAGAGCTTGGACTCAATTACAGATCCCTCCTCTCCAGGCTCTGCTGCTCCATGCTAATTTAAACGTCCTTTTGCATGAAGCATCAGTCTGAATTCTTTAATTGTTCCCTCCTTATCAGAGATTTGGAGGCTTTCCACCCATGGATGTGGTAATCATAGTCCCAAAGGCAAACCAGGATGAGGTTTTGTTAAAGAAAATCCCCTGGGGCAGAATCACTAAAGCTAAAGAAAAAAAAAAATAGCCATACTAGAGCTGACCATTAATGCAGATTTTTTCTCTCCACAGAGCTGACAGAGCTTCCCAAGAGGAGTGAGTGTTGTCACCTGCATTTTAGAGGTGATGAGCTGAGCCAGAGCAGAAAGTCACATTGATGGATGTGGACAAGGCAGCCCTGATGTGCAGCACAGAGGTTTGGATTTGCTGCCTGAGCCGTTATTCCCTGGTTTTTCCTGGATGAGGATACAAAGGGTGACACAGCAAGGGCCAGCACCACCTTCCCTTGTCCGGCAGGTTTGTGGATTTGGTCTGAAATACATGCAGGGGATGTCTTGAGTGAAATGTTTCTCCTGCTGTGAACCTGAACCCTGGTGCCTCTGGTTTAACTCTGTCAGGGCAGCCCAGGCTCCCAGGGTGTCCCCTTTGCCTTCCAGACAGAGCAGATGTCACCAACATGGGGGAGAAACACGAGCTTGATGTGTCAGACACTGAGGTACCAACGCTCCGCAGCAGCAGCACAAACAAAGATGCTCTTGAGGGTTTGAAGGAAGCTGTGCCTGTGTCCATGCCAGCAGTCCTACCTGGAAAATGCTGCTGGGCCTGATGGCTGCAAAGCCAAAAATTGAATGTGACACTTTGCTACTCCTCAGACCCCAAAGTCCTGCTGCTGCACATTAAGCATCCCCCTCGTGAAGTGAAAGCAGCTCATAAAAGTGTGGAGCAGAAAGTCCAAACTCACACGGGGACTGCTCCATTTGCTCTGTGTGGCTATAATGGGGTTATTTATGGTACATGTAGGAAAGATTAAAGGTTTTCATAATAAAGGAAAGCGAGAGCTCAAGAACTGGGTGCCTCCTAACAGCACCGACTCTCGAGACAGGATAAATCACCCCAGCAACCATTAAAACTTCAAGAAGATTGCTTGTAAACCTCCAAGCCATGCCAATAAAGCATATTCCTTGCCACAGAGCAGCCCAGATGGTGGAGCTCAGCAGTTTTCAGGGCTGCTCACAGCTGAACCCTGGTGCCTGTCTCCTCAGAGGGCACAGTGCCAGGGGAGCACTGTGGGATCCATGGGATCTGTCAGTGTGGGATCCATGGGATGTGTCAGTGTGGGATCACAGGGACAGCAGGGCCAGGAGGGGGAACCTCCCCTGAGGGAGCACTATGGGATCCATGGGGCCTGTCAGTGTGGGATCCATGGGGCCTGTCAGTGTGGGATCCATGGGATGTGTCAGTGTGGGATCACAGGGACAGCAGGGCCAGGAGGGGGAACCTCCCAGCCCGAGGGAGCACTGTGGGATCCATGGGATCTGTCAGTGTGGGATCCATGGGGCCTGTCAGTGTGGGATCACAGGACAGCAGGGCCAGGAGGGCCAGAACCTCCCCTGAGGGAGCACTATGGGATCCATGGGGCCTGTCAGTGTGGGATCCATGGGATGTGTCAGTGCAGGATCACAGGGACAGCAGGGCCAGAACCTCCCAGGCTGAGGGAGCAGTGTGGGATCCATGGGGCCTGTCAGTGTGGGATCCATGGGATCTGTCAGTGTGGGATCACAGGACAGCAGGGCCAGGAGGGCCAGAACCTCCCCTGAGGGAGCACTATGGGATCTGTCAGTGTGGGATCACAGGACAGCAGGGCCAGAACCTCCCAGACTCAGCCCAGCTCCCAGCTGGCTCCATCTCTGCCCCCAGCAGCTCCAGCCCATTCTGCATTGTGCTGCTTCTTGGGGGGCTCCCATCATGACACAATCTCAGAGACAAGTTTTTATGGGTTTTATGGGCTTCAGGAAGTCAGGAAAATACTCCAAGGGCCTTAAAGGTTCTGGTTCATTTGCATTTTAAAAAGTCAAGTCTGCCCGTTCCTTCCACCCTGAAACACCAAGTGAGAAGTGCAATAAATCACAGTTTGAATTTGTGTGTGGCACAGCCTCAGCCAGGGATCCTTCTCTGGGTCCTACCCCAGAGAAAAACCCCAAACCAAAGGTTTTGTATCGTCTCTCCTCCTCTTTTTGTTTTTTGGTTGTCTGCTTGGGATTTGTTCCCTTGGTTTTGGTTGGTGTTGGTTTTTTCTGTTTCAGGAAAACCCAGCCCAGATTTCCAGGTGTGGCTCTTCTTGCTCAGCTGGACAGAGGTGTAATATATGTATATGTCATTTATAACAGAGGTACGTGCTGAGGGAGGTGATGAAGGAGTTAATCTGGTCCAGCGCTGGCCCAAGAATAATTCCCAGGGATGGATCATGCCTGCTCCAAATTCTACAAGTGCATTTTCCTCATGTTTCATTTCTTTTTTAAGCCTTGCTCAAGAGAAGTAACCAGATCCAATTTTCATTTTAATTCTCAAACTTGATTTAAGAGAGAGAAGTAAATTTATGAAGAGCCCTGATTTTGCAGACTGCAGGCTCCCCATGGGGGTGTTCAGTGATTTTCTGGGGAATTCTGGTAACAGACTCAATTCCCACAACAGCTTGGCTCTTGCTGGGGGATTTCTGCTGTTGCTACATAATAAATCCCAATTCTTATGATATAAAAAAAGGAAAATCTACCAACATTCAAACCATTGATAGTTAAGGAACTGTTCAGGTTTTGGGAAGCATTTTTTCCCAGACAATATAATAAAATCTTTCTGGGACAGAGATGAAGTAAATATCTCACAAATATATCACCATTGGTCACCTGTGTAAATCAATGGCAGTAGGAGAATGACAATCTATTTTTTTCATTGCCATTATCATTCTGGCTTTTTAATTGAGCCATTCTAAAGCTGTGCAGGAGGAATTGTCTTATTCAGTTGAAATCCATGGATCTTTGTTCCATGCCTTTGGTGCAAACTGGGATTTAACAACAGGAGGAGCTGGACCCAGAGCTCCTGTCCATACAAACCAGGATGTCACAGTGGCCAAAAGAACCTTCAGATATCCCATTAACCACAGGCTGCCTGCAGGCCTGGCTTTAAATTAATGAATATTCCAGTCCCCTGAATGAGAGAATGAAGGAAAATTTGAAGGAGCTAGAAAAACATCTCTAAAAATTAGGTGATAACATCACCAAGCCAAAATCCTGCAGCTTTCTGGGGAGGACAAATGAAGAAATATCCGTGCCAAAACTCTCACAGGTGACTTGGGCAGCAGCTGCAGCAGCCAGGAGCACTGGGATGGGCCCAGGGGTGCTGGGGCCATGGGGGTCACTGGGATTTCCTCCCAAGCAGGGGGAGCCACAGGGGAGCTGGGGAAGGGGGAGCTGTGCCTGGGAACCCCCAAACTGCACCCTGGTGCTCCTCCATGGCTCAGGGAACTCGAGTCCAGCACTTGGCCCTGAGTGGGGAGAGTTTCCTGTCTGGAGACACCAAACTGTGCTTCATGCATGGCCAAAGTGCATTTTCTTTGTCTGTGGGAAGGTCAAAAGCACTGAAGCTTCAGACCTGCAGGCAGAGCAGTGCAGAAGGGAATTGTGAGTATAAAAACTGGCAAATGTGAGGCAAGTCTGTGACTATCTCATTCCTGTTTGTTTCTGCTCCCTTACTCCCCAGATATTTGTGTGTTTTCAGCGCAGCATCAGTATCTGATTTTTTTTTTATTATTATTTTCCTCCTGAATTCACCATCCAGAATCCTCCCAGAAATGCCCATGAGATTTGAAGTCAGCCTGGCAATCTTTCAAAGGACCCCAAAGATAACTGCACTGGGTCTTGTATTGCATTTCCATTTTATGGCATCTTTTTATATTCTGCAGTAGCCTTTTCTGAATAAAAATGAGACAGCCTCTTAAGAGGCCTTTTTATTATTTGCATTTGGCAAAAACAGCCTTAATGAGCTGTTAAGAGTCATTCCCCAGTCCTATTGTTGGCGATGCATGGGAGCCTGTAAAGTGCTGAAAAGCCAAAAGACAATTTATGATCCCTGATGCTATCCCTTCCTGAGACAATCCCACAGAAAGGAAGATATCAGGGGAGTAGGAAGTCCCATTATTTAAATGCCTGGGTGAGTTTTACTGGAGTCATAACTGTGGAATTTGCAATTTTCATTTCAGAGCTGCCCCATCCCGTGTTCCCCGGCAGAGCAGCGATGGCACCGAGCTCCTTCCCCTGTGCACAGAGCGGGGAGGTGGCTCAGGGAATTCCCCATCCATTCCCGGATGGATAAATGGCCCCACATTCCAAACAAGCAGGGATCAGTTTATGAAACTGCTGTTCTCTGCCGGCTGGGGCAGCGGGTCTGTGCTCAGTCGCTCCGGGAAGGGCAAAGAACTCGAATTTCCTCAGCTGTGGGACAGGAGGTGACTCAGCCCCGGGAACACCCCAGATGCAGAGTCTGTGCAGCACAGCGGTGGGAGGCTCTGGGGTCCCTTGGGAAGGGGCAGCAGCCTGCACCCCCAGGTGCTGAGTGGGCACCAGTGAAAAGGAGAGCAGAGGAGCCTGAAAGTGTTAGAGAAGAGGGTTTGTGGGCAGCTGCAGCCCCTGGTCTGAGCAGAGCTGGCTCCTTGCCTGGCATCGGCAGAGGGAGCAGGAATGGAAGGTTGGGGAATTTGGGGTGCAGCACCACCCCCAGCCTGGCACAGAGGCACTCATCCCGTGCCTTGCCTTGGTCCTTGGTGGCTGCTGGGAATCTCCAGCGGGGATGGAGAGAGCAATCCCTGATTTGGGGCACCGCTCCGGGACACACACTGAGCATTCAGGCCATTGCTGCACTTGGCTTTTCAGCTGGTTCCAAAGGGCACTCCATGAGCTTTATTTGGATTGAAATGTATCATTTACAACCTATTTTTACTGAATAATCAAATGTGTAACTTGATTATCTTTCTGTTATTGTTACATGTAGTAGCCATGTTCTGCTGGAACAGAACAATTCCAAAATGAAGAGCCCAGTCCCACTTAGAACACCAGCACAGCTTCTGCTTTCCAGCTCTGTCTCCCAGGAAGTTTGATAAAAGATCTCAACCTGCAGTGGTTTCTCCACTGATCTGTAATTTTTTCAGGCACAATTGAATTTTGATTTTTGAATTCCCCTGAAGTATCAGGCTCTGACTCTACCTGGCATCCCAAAAGGGGCTGAGTGATTTAAGATTATCCCTTCCTGCATTAACAGCACTGGAGCTGCTGTATAATTTTCTCTTGCAGTGGGGATCTCTGTGCTGCTGCTGGGTTCCAGCCCTTTGTGTGGAATGCAATCATCAGCAGTTCCCCATGTGCCCAGCATTTTGTCACAGCTCCTTACAGCTCTCAGCCCCACCTTGGAGCTCCTGGGAGCATGGTGACAATAACCTGATGCAAGCCCACAGCAGCTGGATTCTTGGCACTTCACTTGGCTTCTGATTCTTTAAATGTTCTTTCCTTGGGGAATTTTATTTGCATGAAAACATAACACAATAATTTGACAACTGCTCACCCTCATGATGTGCAGAGAAACAAAGCAGCTCAACAGTGAACTAAGCAATCAGTTATATTTAATTTTTTTTTTCCTGAAATCACACCTCTTTCACTTTCTTTCCTCTGCTGTGACTTACAAAGGTGACTTACAGTGCAGCTGGGTTATGCAGTAAAACGAGGAACTCAGAGCTGCCAAAAGAAAAGGATTATTTTTCTGTGAGCTGGGGGAACAAAGCTCCCCAATAAACGTCCTGTTCTGCCTGCACCGAGTGCTTTGTGCAGCTCCCAGCACCAATCCCATGCTCCCAGTGCTCATCCCAGCAGCTTCTTCAGTGCTGAACTCAGCGACCTCACCCAAATAATTGGTGTGGAGCAAATGTGCTCAGCCCTCTGCCTTTCCTGGCAGACCGAGGGGAGAACTGTGCAAATTGTGTGTGGGAATGGGGGGGAGCAAGGACAGCAGGACAGCAGGACAACAGCTGAGGATGGGCCCATGCACAGGACAAACCCGGGGCTGACAGTGCTGTCCCTGTGAGTGCTGTCCCTGCCTCAGTGCTGTCCCTTGTCCCATGGCAAGGGGGGACACTTGCTGGGAGATGCTGCTGGCCCGAGAAAACTGCAGACAGCCCACAGAATGAAAATACAGCCTGGGGAATGAAAACCCAGCCTGGGGACTGAAAACACAACCCAGGGACCAAAAACCCGGCCCAGGGAATGAAATCCCAGCCCAGGGACCAAAATCCCAGCCCAGGGAATGAAAACCCAGCCCAGGGATGAAAAATCCAGCCCAGGGACCAAGAAACCAACCTGGGGGCTGAAAACCCAGCCTGGGGACCGAGAACCGAGCCCAGGAAATGAAAACCCAGCCCAGAAACCAAAAACCCAGCCCAGGAACTGAAATCCCAGCCTGGGGATTAAGAACTCAGCCCAGGGACTGAAAGCCCATCCCAGGAACCAAAAACCAGCCGAGGGACTGAAAGCCCAGCCCAGCTCCTGCCATGGAGAGCACCCAGTGACCTTCCCAGCCTTGTTTCAAGTTAAAGTTCCAGCTCTAACTGCCAGCTTTGCCTGATTATTATCCCCCAGATGAAAGCTGTAATGATTTATGAGCAGCTTTACACAGGAATGGATCAGCCCGGTTCTCCCTTCTCGGAATAAGTGTGTATAAAAAGCAGAATAAATCTGTATAAAAAGTCCTGTGTGAAACTTTGGGGGTTCTTGGCATCACCTGGGGTCCAGTCTGAGCTCTGCCTCCAGCCTGGCCCAGCAGAGCATCCCAGTGCCCACCCCAGGCCTGGCAGCTCCTCGGCAGGGAGGCAGAGCAGCAGCCCCTGCTCATTTGTCTACCCATATATTTATATTTTACATTTATATTTACATTTCTATTATATTTAACAAACTGTTAAATATATATTTATATTTAATTTTTCTGCCCTTATATTTATATTTACATTTATATTATATTTAACCAACCGCTAAATATATATATTTATATTATATTTAGCAAACTTTTCTTCAGATGTTTGGGGTGCCTTTGCTGCCTGTTGGGAGTGCCTTTTCTTCAGGTATTTGTAGGGCAGGCAAATTATATATACATATAATATTTATATGTATATGTATATTTATATTTATATTTAACAAGCTGTTAAATACATGTGTTTATATTTATATTATATTTAGCAAACTTTTTTCTTCAGACGTTTGCAGTGCCTTTGCTGCCTGTTGAGGGTACCTTTTCTTCAGGTATTTGGAGGGCAGGCAAATTATATATATATATAAAATTATATATTATATAAATATTATATAAATATTTATATTTTATAATTTATTTATATTTCTATTTATATTTATTTACCGTTATATTTATACTTTAAATTACATTTATATTTATATATAAAATTACATTTACAATTATAATAATAATTATTTTATTTTTATATTTACATTTACATTTATTTGTGTGGACATGTAAATTCCCGGCGGAGGAAGGGAAAAGCCGAGCCCCGGGTTGGGAGATGGAGCAGAAGCCCGATGTGCATGTGATAAAGCGGAGCACAAAAGCCGCTTAGGACCGGCCCGCGGAGATTAGCTAACAAGAACCGAGCCTTTCTTTTCAGAGGCGTTATTAGCATATTTTTCATCAATACTATACTTAACAGCTCCTACATAGCAGGAAGTGGTATTTAACCTCTTGTTCCAACGTAACGAGATTACTTTGGTGGTTATGTTCCATTCCATTCATAAAGAGCCTCCTGTGCCCAGCTAATGAGATTCGCTGGGCTCCAGCTGAACTGGGAGCGACGCTCCGGGATGGATCCGGAATATTGACATTTTAACCTGGCCTTGTCTCTCGGGCTGCACGGGGGCGGTGTAAAACCCGATGGTGACAGATAAGGGGTGTCGCTGGAAAATCCTGCAGCTTCTGGTGCTTAAAGGTTGTTCGAAATAGATGAGCATCACCTGAGGTTTGAGGCACCACCAGGTGAAATTAGTTTTTCCTTTATTTACATATAAAACTCTGAGTCAGGGGTGCTCTGCTGCCATAAAACTTTGGTGCTTCACTGAATTCCGTGAATGGGAAAATGACAGAAGTAGAGTTTGGAATAAAACTACAAAGCAGGTGAGCCTTATGGGATTTCTGTTTTCAACAATTCCCTGCTCCTCACAGTTTTCTTTTTTCAATTTTTTTTTCCTAAAGAGTTTATGGGTTGCAAGATGGGCACCAGGAACTTGGTTATTTGAAGGATGCAGCATTAATTAATAAGTAATAACCTGAAAGAAAAAAAACTTGCAACAGCTGAATTTAATTTAGCAGAGCATTACCCCTCTTGTAGAAACTGGTTTGTTCTTCTACAAAAAAAAAAACCTTCCAAAATAATTAAAGGAGTCTCCTTTCCCATCTTCTGTAAGAACAGGGGTTTACCTCTGTGTAAAAGAAAGGAATAAATATAGAAGCTAATTAAACTCAGCCATTTAGCTTAACAATGCAGCTGTTTTGCTGTTTGGCTGTAGTGTTGTGTGCAGCAGCACAAAAGAGACACTTTGGATTTTTATCTCCCCTCCCACCCACCTTCCCAAGACTCACCAGCACAGCCCTGACCCTCTGCATTGTCTTTAAGCCAAAGGAAAATCTCCAAGTGAACAGTGATAATGAGTTTTCATGCCCAAGATTAAAATTACAAAATCAGGAAAAATTCAAGATCGGATTTTTTTCCCCTCCTCTATGCTGCTGCTTCAGAGCAAGTCTTTAAACCCTTTTGTTTGTGCATCTTCAGGCTGCAAAGTTAATTTAAAGGGGCACTGCCAAGGTTAGCAAGCGCAGAATTTGATTTGACTGCCTGTGCATGTTCCCTAATCACTGCTTGGAAGGTCTGCATAGTTCTACATCTTTTTATCTTGAGGGAGGAAAAAAATTCCTCCAGGGAAATACATCAAAGCTGCACGTCTGACTCCATGGGCAGCCCTGCAAAATCTGCCCAGCCTTTTTACAGAATAGAGGAAAAATGTTTTTGAATGAGAAACAACTTCCTTTGTAAGGTTCCCAAAGGGATGAGTTCAGTTGAAAAAGAAAAAGGTGACTGAGGAGGAGGAGGTGGTGTCAGTGGTGTGCAATGTGAAATCCAAACCAACACAGCAAGTACTTGTCCGTGGGTTTGGGGACACTTTTTATTATTCAAATAACTTCTGAACAGCAGCCTCATAGATATTTCCTTCATTTTGCTCTGAAAACATCACATATTTACTCATGACTTGGAGTTCTAGTCAAACCCCATGGAATTATTCCTGCAGAATAGAGCATGGAGCACCTGAGCTGGGTTTTCTGTGTTCTCCCAGCTCCTGGGGGTTTTCCTGGGCTGCTGCAGAGTGGGGGCTGAGCTGAGCCCATCCCCTCTCAGTGCTCAGGTGAGCTGAGCCCATCCCATCCCACACCCTCTCAGGTGAGCTGAGCCCATCCCATCCCCTCTCAGGTGAGCTGTGCCCATCCCATCCCCTCCCATCCCATCCCATCCCGTCCCGTCCCATCCCATCCCCTCTCAGGTGAGCTGAGCTCTGCTGAGAGCTGAGCCCATCCCATCCCATCCCCTCTCAGGTGAGCTGTGCCCATGCCATCCCATGCCATCCCATGCCATCCCATCCCATCCCATCCCATCCCATCCCCTCCCCTCCCAGGTGAGCCGGGCTCTGCCGGGAGCTGTCCAGCAAGGGCCGCCCTAGCAGCTCCCGCAGGGATGCTCTGACAGCCCCGGGTCCTGCTCTGCTGCTCTGCACTTGGGAAAATCCCCGGGAAATCGGGGACTGGGCGTTTCCATCTGCTGGGAATGGTGCAGAGCCACGGCTGCTGCTGCAGGGAGGGGAGGGATGAGTCTGAGGAGCACAAACCCAGCCAGGGCCACATCCCTGTGCCTCAGCCCTGCTGCCAGCCCTGGCTGTCCCACCCACGCTGATTCCCAGGCACTTTCTCCTGGCCTTACTGAAATGTGTAAAGCTGGGCACAAGCATAAGCAGTTTGTTGAATCAGGACCCAAAGTGGCACCTTCTGCTCTTATAAATTACATTTTAAAGCTCATTTTGGAGCATCATGGTAAAATAAATCCTTATCTTAGCACTAATAAAACCCACTGTTATTGGGACCCTTCCTGTAGCAATTCATGGGAAGAGAAATGCTGTACAACTGCAGCTGACCTTCTTCTTGATCAACCTGATAATTAATAGGAATAGAGAGAAAGCCCTGTATTTCTGAGTGCTGATCAGGCAGCAAAGGCACTCCAAACATCTGAAGAAAAAACAGTTTGTTAATTGCTGTCTAGACAGTTTATTGCTGCAATAAGATCAAAACACAGAATACTGAGGTTTGTGGTATGAATCATGCAGACTAAACAATTGTTTTATTGCATTTACAGAGCACTTGATTTATAATGCAGTCAGCTCGGTAATAAAATTCCTCCATTGTATATCCTGAATAATTTCACCTCGTTTCACATCTCCCTGCTTGGGTTCTATATGGAGATGTTTTAAAAATGCCTGGATGGAGAGAGGATTAGTGCCATGAGGATATAAAGTTCCTTATCTGGGGTCTCTGCTGGCTCATCAGAGGCCTCCAGTGCTCACCCAGCACTGCCTGGATCAGCTGTGGGGCTGGGGATACCCCAAGGAGCAGATTTATGGGGCTGCAGCCCCAGGGAGGGCACTGCAGGGACAGCCAGGCTGGCCCAGGGCAGGAGGGCTCATCCCATCCACCTCCAGCCAAAAGGGATCCATCAGACAGTGGTTTTTCCTCTTTTTTTAAACTTTATTACTCTACTAAGAAGGAAGATTTATCTGTCTGCTTCTGTGCGCATCTCTGGGGGTGTAAGGGAGCTTTTTTTTGGAAACCAAGGAACCTTTAGGCTGATGGAAATTCCTCTTTGTTGAGCACTGAGCTGGGCTAAGGGAATAATTGCATGACTGAGTCTGTGCAGAGTGCCAGCCTTCCCTGGGAGCATCCAATTATGTTCCCTGTATTTTGGGTAAGACATCTTAGTATTATTTTCATTTCCTAGTTTTGACAGATTATAATCATCCCAACATCTCTGAAGACCAAAGAAATAACAGATGAGATTGTGGTTCTGGAGCAAAGTCAAGGCAGAATCCCAATTCCCCAAAAGCTGAGCTGCCATTCTGCCCCAGTGAGAGGAGATTCAGCCTCGTGGCCAGAGGGATGCTTGAGACAGAACCTGAGATGCAAACAGGGCCCAGCAACCCAGGAGCTGGCTGCTCCTTTAGAACTAGAGATTTTCATTAACAGAGTTGCAAAGGAAATCCATAGCAGCGATGTCAATAATGCACAGATGTAGTTCTGCAGTTCTGAATGTCCAGACAAATTATTTGGGTACTTTCTAACAAAAGTGAGAATCTGTTGCTGCCTGAGAGGATTTGACACTAAATCTGCTAGTAAAAATAGCAAATATTCTACTTAGAGCTCAACTTCTCTGCAGGTGGAGTAAATATCTCTAGAAGGGCGTGTGTGGGTTGGTGTGGCAGGACAGAGGCCCACACTGCACAGCTGCCAGAGCTTTTGGGCACAAATTCAGGCAGTTCTGTGCTCAGGATGTGCAGCAGGGTGTCAGCCACCAGCACCACCCAGAGGAGCTGGATCAGCTCCTGCCCTCCCCACTGGGAAGGGCCAGAAGGCTCTGACCAGAGTCAGGGCACTCTTGGGAAGAATTCTAGGATGGAAATATGAGAATTTGGTTTGCTCCCTTTTTAGCCTAATTCTGATGTTCTGCTCCCTGATGGCCTTGAGTTGTTTACTATTATTATTATTATTATTATTTTATTATCATCATTATCATCATTCATTATTATTAACTATTATTATTTATTACTAGTATTGAGGCAATAATAATAATAATAATAATAATAATAATAATAATAATAATAATAATAATAATAATAATAATGTTGTTATACAGAGAACAACTTGAGAGTGTGAGCCCAGGCAGGAGGGTGGCACAACCAATGTGCCCTCTGCTCCAAAGCTGTGCTGGGGACAAGAGAGCAGAGGAATTTATGGTGCAGAAAGACAGAGAGGGAAGGGTTTTGTCTGAGGAAAGACCAAAATTTTGGAGAGGCTGTGAGCAGCAAAAGCAGGTTCTGGAAGGCTCCAGCCAGCCCAGGCTGTGCCAGGCAGGGTGTGCCAGTCCCTGCCCCTGGCAGGGCACCCTCTCCCCCAGCCCAGCCCAAGCTGTTCCCAGCACTCAGCCCTCAGTGCTTTATTTTATTTTTTACATGCCTTTAAACGCTGTGAGCAGCATTTCTGTCGTTTATTGCTGCTCAATAAAGTTTTATCTCGTGGAACTCCTGATTTATTTACTCCATCTCGCAGAACAGACACGCGCTCTCTCCCACATCAGCACCCCTTTACCAGATTCATAAAACGTGTTAACAATTCATTTAAAATTCATGCAGGAGGCAGGCCCAGCTCCCCGGCAGGGCAGGGTAGAGCAGCAGCACGTGCCCTGAGCGTGGCACAGGCTGCCAGGGGCTGGCTGAGCACTGCAGAGCTGCGTGCCATGCTGCCCTGGCCAAAGAGCATGCCCACAGTGCCCAGCTGTGGCTCAGCTTGTGCTCATTCTCCTCCTGAGCAGCAGGGCAGCACAGCCCGTGAGTATGGCGGGTTCAGGAGTGCCTGCTCAGGAGTTTATCTGCAGCCTTTCCATTTCTGCTCTCCCTGCTCAGCAGGGCTCTCCCTGCCCTGACCAGAGGCCTGGGGTCAGCAGCACAGAGGGCAGGTGAGAATAAAATGAGGGGGTTTCATCCCTGGGGGAAATCATCTTAGCCAGTGCCTCTGCTGATGGCTGTGGAATGCCCTGGTGACTGCTGGCCCTGTGCATGGAGTTACTGCCTGCAGCTGCTCACAGCACTGCTGCTGGCATTTCCCTGCTCACTGCATTGCTGTTTGCATTTCCCTGCTCACAGCACTGCTGTTATTTCAGTTCCCTGCTCACAGCACTGCTGATTGCATTCTCCTGCTCACAGCATTGCATTTCCCTGCTCTCTGTCTCATCACAGCATTGCTGTTTTATTTTCCAGCACCAAAGGACCCTGGCTCTGAGCCTGAGCACCACCACCCCACCCCAGGCTGCTCTCAGCGAGCTGCCCCACTCTGACCCTTGGCCAGCCAAAGAAGATTTCTGGGACACCTCAGGCTTCCTCATCCTCTGCAATCTCATGGTATTTGCACAATTCCCAGCCCATGGAGATGGGACTATCTCTGCTTGTTCCCTTCTATCCCAATCCTAGCTGGGAACAGTCTGGTGTTTGTGAATTCCAGGGGGGAAATTATTGGTAATTATTGGAAATTATTGGCAATTCTGTGCTGCCCCAAACAGGAACACTAAAATTTGGGCTGTGGGCAGGTCCCAGGCGTGTGCTGCAGGCACCAAGTGTCCTTCAGAGGAGCACCCAGCTGGGTGTGCATTCCTCACCCATTGTACACACACTTGTGCAATATTTGGCTTATTTGTGCAACATAATTAATGAAACATGTCTCATTGGCACCAGCATCCCCAGGGACCCTAAAGCAAACGGGGCCCTTTGAAGCTGAGAGGCTCTTAAAAGCAGAAAATATTTCCCACAAGTTTATTAAACCGAGCTTTACTGGTGATAAATTAGCAGCCTGCAGACAAGCCCTTATCTGGCAAAGCTGGCATGGATCTATTGGAGAAATACAGCAACAATTTCCAGTGTCCACAGCAGCTTTCAATCCCTCCTTCAGCACTGCTGATGCACTTGGCTGCCAAAATGCCCAGGTTTGGGGCTGAGGTGTCCCTGCCTGAGGGCACTGCCCATGGGCAGCTCCCAGAACCCATGGAAGATGCCAAGCCCTATAAACCCCCTATAAACCCCTGCCCCCACAGCACTGACCCAGGCATGAGGTGTTTGAGAGTGTCAGGACTTCTGGGACACCTCAGGCTCCCTCATCCTCTGCAATCTCATGGTATTTGCACAATTCCCAGCCCAGGGAGATGGGACTATCTCTGCTCGTTCCCTTCTATCCCAATCCTAGCTGGGAACAGTCTGGTGTTTGTGAATTTCAGGGGGGGAAATTATTGGTAATTTTTGGAAATTATTGATGATTTTTTGAGGTGTCCCAGAGTGTCAGGAGCTGGGCTCCTAACTGCTGGCAGTGCCCATCCTGCCCCTCCCTCTGCAGGGATGGGAGCTCCCCGTGCTGCTCCAAGCCCTCAGAGCTCTGGGGATGTTTGTGGGTTTGCACATCCCTCCCAGTGCCCCATTGTATGGTAAATAGTCCTGGAGCCTCTCCTGAGCTGCTGGACAAAGCCCATTGTGGGCATTGTTGGAGGGTGTTCATCCCCCTGCTCTGCCCAGCACCTGGAGCACCATAGAGGAGTGAGCTCATGCCAGAACTGTTTGCTGCTATTTCTCTCTGGGTTTTTAATGGCATTTGTGCAGGTGCACAGCTTTAAAAAGGGCTTTTTCCCCATTGGTCCAAATTTCAGCTGGAGCCAGAGCCCTTCACAGCAATCTGAAGGATGATTTTTAACAACAAGTGATCTCCGAATTTTGTGTTGCGCCACTGAGAATTGCTCAGTTTTATTTAATAATGATGTGTTTGAGTATCTTAAATCTGTTTGCTAGGTGGGGGCAGTTTGTGCAGTCCAGCCAGTGCTAAATCAGCCAAGGCAGCTGAGGATGTGTGCAGCTATTCATAAGTTCATTTTAGTGCAAATGCTATTTTAGTTAATTAGCAATTATGTTTAATTGCAGAATCAAGCCTTATTATGTGCCAGGCAGCACAATCCTCATCCTGAGAAGCACTGCAGAGGCCCAAAGCTCTGGATGAGGCTCCATGGCAGCAGGGCTCAGTGCACCCCTGTCCCATCACACCTTTCCCAGCCTCATCCCTTCAGATCTGAGTGGTTTCAGGCTGGACCAGTTCCCTGGGCAGGTGACAGAGCTCAGAACAAGGTGGGCAAGCACAGGAAGGATTTTGGGGCATGGAGGGAATCCTGGATTATTGGAAATCACAACTGTGGGATCTGCAGCTCAGGCTGGTGATGGCCCCAGCCTGCCCTGCTGCCTGTTCCCATGGGACAATCCCTCCCAGCAGGGCTTGATTCTCTCTCTTTGGAATTCCTGGAGGGCTGAAGCTTATTTGTACATCAAACAAGGCCCAGTTGGAGTCTACCAGGCAGAATTGTCCCCCTAATATAACTCAGCTGTGTGTGTGTTTCATTGCAAAGAAAACACAGCCATGGCTTGCACCAGGTTCCCTCATCAGAGGCCACAACATCAGTGCTAAAAGCTCATCTGACTTCTGTGTGCTGGAAAAGGTGCAAGAGTCTGGATAAATGCAAATTTATTCAGAATCATCTGAGGTATTTGGAGTTACAGGCACAGGAGATCTGAGTGAAGCCACTTGTCCTCGTTTCTGTCACCCAAACACTAACCCTCTATAAATCATTAATTTCCAGACTGTTTATTATCCAGGGGAAGTAACAAACCAGGAGTATCACATAACACATCCTAAGAATGCCTTGTTCATTTTAAGAGCAAATAAAACTAAATAGCACCCAGTTGTTAGTGATGCAGCCTAGGAGGCTGAGCAGAACACAAAAAGGGTCCTTAATCAGACAGAGGCCACAAAATAAACAGGGAAAAAAGAAGGGAAAGAGGCTTTGGACAAGAGTGAGCACACGTAGACACCCTCCCATGGATATTTGTGTTTGCTGTCCCAGGAAATGCCTCTGCTCCTTCTGTGCTGGGGCTTTGGAGCTCCAATGCTTTCCAGGGCTGCTGCTGCCCCAGCCTCCTCCTCACAGCCCTGATTCCACTCCTGTCCCCAGGCAGAGAGCAGGGCACAGCCTCTGCTTCAAGAAAATAATCATCACAAATAATTACTGCATAGGGAAAGCAAACCTCTGGGTGTTTGGTTAGCAGGGCCATCCCTGATGTCCCTAATGGCTTTGTCAGGTGGCACCAGGAGTGGGGCAGGGACGTGAATTCCCAGCCGAGGATGAGGAGGAGCAGAGGGAGCTTTCCCTGAGCCCTGCCTCCTCTGCAGCTCACCCTCCTGGGCAGGGCAGGGTCAGAGCAGAGCCTGGGGATGCTCCAGCAGCAGAGCCTGCCCGGGCACAGGGATCCATGCCCTGCCCCAGAGTGCCACCACAGAGGTGCCAGCAGGGACAAGGAATGAGAGCAGCGAGGTGGGAACTGGGATTTATTGGGTGGCCTGTCAGTGGATAGTGCTGACAGCTGGGAAATGCAGATCCCCTGGCAGCTCTGCTAATGCAGCACAGGCCCTGAGCTGCCTCCTCCTCCTGCCCAACCCTCCCAGCCCCACTCTCTGTCCATTTAGCTGAAATGCCTTCCGACCTCCCCCAGGAAAGTCCTTTTCTGGGCAATATTTCAGAGCTCATACTGAGCTGGGTGTTCTGCTGGTCACACTTGTCAGGAAGGCATTGTACTTCTGAAAGTGATGTTAGCAAAACTGCAATCCAGGCCTCACACGTTATTTTGCTCCATATGTTATTCATTTTCATCTTTTAAGGTCCCAAAATACTATATATTTACAGCTGCCCTTTAAAGTTATTGTTAGTTACAAAATATTGGAAACATAGTTTCATCTATAAAATGTATAATTAAATTAATCTTTACCATACTTTTTCTTACCTCACACAGGAAGCATTTTAGGCTGATGGATACCATGGACATATAATTAGTACTTTATACCATAAACTAGATTATAACTTACACTGTCCACCCTGGCTCCAAAAATCCTTGCAGATTTTAATTCAATTGCTGCCCTTTATCTGGATGAAAGTGTTTGAATTCAATTATTGGTTTGATTCTTCAGGGGGGATTTGTGCCTTTGTACGGGTGGTAGTTTTAAACTCGGGTTTAGTGGAAGTCTCAAATTAGGCACCAGCATCTATATTTAGGCAACTAGCAGAGTTTAAATGCTGAACATCTGATTTTTCCAGCTGAGGTTTGCCTAAGCTGGGGTTTGATGGGAATCAAGGCTGCACATGAAAGTGAAGGGAAACAAATCCTGAGGTGTGTCTGAATTCCAGTGGGAACTGGGCACCTGAAATGCTCAGGCTCTTCTGAAAGCCCCCTCCATGCCTAACTCCACCTGCAGTGCCTAAATCCCTTTCAGAACCGGGCAGGACACTTGGAGGAAGTGTTTACCAGCAAACCCAGCAAAACCTCCTCATTCTCTGTGATTTGTGAGAAATTTCAGATATTTACTCCCCCTGAGACAGACCTGCCCTTTTGTGTTTCAGCTGGAGATGATGGGTGCAGATTAAATCCATTTTGGACAGGGGCTGTGCACCAGCCAGGGTCTCTGTTTTGGGTTCTCTCCCAGCTGGTTGGGGTTGATGCTGCAGGTCCAGGCTCTGTGGACTGAGCAGAGCCAGCCCATTTCTCCTGCTCCCCCTGCAGAGCCAGGCCTGTGTTTATAGCAGCTTGTTTAGCTTACCCCTAATGCACATCCCAGCACCACCTCCCATACACATCCCCAGACATGTTTATCAAAATTCTTTATAAGCAAAATATTTTACTGGCATGGAGCGAGCTCAGCCACAGAACAGCCTCAGCACCAGGGGCTGGTCCAGCCCTCCCTGTGCATCTTTTATTTAGGAATTCATCCCTCAGCCCACCCACAGCAGCACAGCAAGGACTGGAACATCCTGTGCTGGTTGTGCTGCACAGTCTGGGGATTAAACACCACTGGAGAGGCAAAGGTGAGCTGGCAGCTGGGATCTGGGCCCAGCTTTGGATTTAATTCTTTAAATGTGTCTTTAGAGCAGGGAGTACATCCAACAGGTTTCAATAAAGGCAGCATTGAGCTGCCTGAGCATCCACACCTGCCTTGCTCCCAAAGAGATTTTGGGCTCTCACAGAGCCACTGACTCCTTTTGTGGGTGCTCAGCACTTCTGGAAATCTGACAAGAGAATTATAAATATTAAACAATAGCCTGACTCCAGCAGGAAGTAAAATCATGTAAAATTAGCAGGGAGACACATAAAAAGGGGACATGACATTCAAGAGATATTTCATTACATGAGACAGCAACTTCATAGGAAATGCTTTCTAGGGAAGTGATTTATTGAACTGTGGGACTCGTGGCCACCCAGACAAGGGGAGCTTAAAAGTTTCGTGCACAGACTGATGACAGAAGTATCTTTGTTTAACTGGTGTTGCTGATGGCATTTCTGCAAGGCTGGTTTAACCTCAGGCTTCAGAGTCTGATCTACACTGAAAACAGAACCAAAAGTGGTGCCTGATTATCTTGCTGGTTCTTTGACACCACCTTTCCTGAGCATCAAATGATGTCCAGTATCAAAACTTGTTATTGAATGAGACAGGCACCTTCTCCTCCCCTGGTTGAGTTATTCCTGTCCCACACACTCATTTCCGTGTGCCTAAAATCAACTTTTGGTGCTCACACTCTGCAGGAAAGGTGAAATGTCCCTCAGAGAGATTCTGCTCCCAGAGATGGAGGGGATGAGCTCTAGAGCCAGCAATCAGCAGCAGCTCAGACAGGTTTCCCTCCCTGGATGCTGCTTTGTGCCCACACTGCATCCACACCCCCTGATCCCACCTGCCCTAATTCCAGGCTCATCAGGATTCAGGGGCACCACTGAATGCTGCACTCAGCCTTCTGCTGCATTATTTATGGTCATTCTTTCCTGAAGGGGAAACAAATAGAGAAAATAAAAACTATTGAAGGTGCTTTTAAAACTCATAAATATCCTGAATCAAAGGCAGTTTGGCAAATCTGTTCCATGGCTGCAGGCCCACTGGGGATGTGCCCACTGTGTGAGGCTGAGGCATCTCTGTGCCTGAGGGAAGAGTCCCAGGGAGCAGGACCAGGGATCCTTCCCCAGCACCAGAACTCTTCATTTATCCACCACTCCCTCCCTTCCTGCCATCCCCCATTTCTCCTCCTTACTCTTGATACCTTTCCCAAGTTGTAGCTCCACAAGCCACTCACCTGCTGGGATGGTCAGAATAAAACCAGAAGGGGACTGGAGCTCAGATTCCAGCAGGCTGAAATCTGATTTCCTGCCTGTTTTATTCACCTGTCATTGAGAGTATCTGGAAAGCTGAATATTCACCGAGTTTGGATGAATAAATTCCACCTAAGAGATAAGCACAGCATTATGCTCATAGTTCTAGGAGGCAAAAATCCCTGTAGAGCACAGGAATACACACTCACACTGCCAGATATTAGCTTAAATTATCCCCCAAAGCTCCAAAATTACCTTAAAGTTATCTGAGACTTTAATGCATATATATATATATATGTGTGTATATACATATGTGTATATATATATATATACACAGAGAGAGGTCATATATAAATACTGGAAATATCTATATACTAGAAATAGATTTACTAAAAATGTTCTGTTTACTCTCTGAGGGTTTATGACCTTAGGATGAACCCCACCAAGACCCCACATTTTCAAGCTCTTCTTTATGATCCCATATTTTAAGATTGCTTTCGAGATCTGCAGAAGAAAGGCTTCTCTGAGAAGCATTTGTTTCTCCAGGAACTCCAGGTCTAAATGAAACCTCAAATATCGTGGGAGCTGGAAACCCGAAACCCCAGGGTTTGTATCAAGAACCTGCTGGATTGAGCAGTGAGGCTCTGAATAGTCCTCATTCATCTTCACAATCACCATCAGCTGCCTCTGTAACTGTACAGCCCCAAAATTATGGAAGTTTGCAAAAATATCTCCTCACACTGTGAATTAAACTCCTTTTTCCTTGGTTTTGAGCACCAAGGATGGAACTTCCATCGTGTTTCACAGATAACAAAATCACATGTAAGGCCTGGTTTACAAGAGTAACCAAGAGCTCGAGGATCACCTGGACTCTCAGGTGGGGCTGTTGGGGTTTCTGCAGGGCCAGGAGCTGGACTGGGTGATCCTTGTGGGTCCTTTGAACTCAGGACACTCCGTGGTGCTGCTAAAAACGGGACCACACTCCCAGTACTAAATGTGATACCTATTTTGGACGGTTCTATGAAATAAAATCCATTTTTCTTGGAGTAAATGTTGAAGGCAGAAAGGAGCTGGTGAATCACCAGCTCTGTGGGGGCAGAGCCTCAGGTGTTCCCCATCACCCCAGTGCTAATGAGCACCCCCATTTATCCCACAGGGCCATCCCACCTGTCCCAGGAGGGCCCTGAGCACCCCCAGCCAGCCCAGGAGGAACCTGAGTACTCTCACCCAGCCCAGGAAGGCTCTGGAGGATGGAGCTAGGAGAAGATGTTGGTCTCTGGCTGCAGAACAAGAGCAGAGCTGGATATCCCACTCCTCAGGACTCAGTAAGTGTGAAAAGGTGAATTTATGGATTGTTCTGTGCTTTCCCTCTTGAATGGCACTGATGTTCCCTGGCTGGCAAAGCAGCTTCAGGGAGTGAATCCATTGCAGGGGAGGCTGCAACACCCCTTGGGACAAGAAACCCAGGCACAGGATCAAGCCTTGCCTTGTTACACCAAATTTCAAAGCCTTACTGAGCTCTTTTCCTACACCAAACCTTATTTTGGTGTCACTGTCCCTGCTTAGCTCTGCAGGCACCTCAATGCTGGAAAAGCTGCTTCACCAGGCGAGCACCCACAGTGCAGGGAGAGGAGGATTTCAGGGGATTTTGGGGGATTTTAAGAGTTCTGCTGTGCAGTGCATGGGGAGGCAAATGCAGCTGGGCCCAGGAGATGCATTGCTGCATCCCTTGCAGGGCTGGCTGCGTGTGCCTTGCCCCGGAGCTGCAGCAGCTCTGCTCACACAGGCAGGGGCTGCAGGGACAGACCCTGCCCTGAGCTCAGCCTGTTTCAGGGACACACAGAGCCGGGCAGAGCTGCAGGAGAATCCCCCGGTTCACATTTACACCGCGCACCCAACAGGCTCCCCCCTCTCCGGAAGAGCTACAAATGCATTAATTGAGCTTCAGGGTGGCTGATAATTACATAATTGCAGACTAATTTCCCTTTTCCTAGAGGTGAAGTTACACTGGTGGCAGAAAAAGACCCACAGAGTCTTTTCAGGAGCAGAAAATGCTCCTGCAGAAAGCAGGGCTGAGCCCGGCTTGGGGGGCTCCAGCCCCATGTGCAGCCTCCCCTCCTCCCTGGGGGGACCCCCACACACTTTTTGTGGCCGTGGGCTGAGGAAATGACCCAGCTGAGCCTGCAGCTTTTTTTTTTTTTTTTTACTGGGTTATTTTTTAGCCAGTGCAGCACAAAAAGAACAAAAGGGAGGTGGGAGCACAGGCTGGTTTAGCCATGATGCTGTTCATGCTGCTGCTCCTGTGTCACTGAGCTCAGCTGGGGGATTTGGGCTCTGTGGGCTCAGAACCCTGCCCAAGCCCTGCTGCCACCATCCTTCCTCTGCCCAACCTGTAACTTCATCATCATCATCATCGGGACTCCTGGCTGGGCCTCCTGGGCTTTGCCATGTTCTGGTGTAACAGCCCTGAGCACACCAGGACCCAGAATAAAAACCAGGGGCAGGCTGAGGGCATGGGGCTGCAGTGGTTCCATTTCTGCCAGAGGCATTAGCACCCAAAATTCAGGCTCCTCTGCCTCGATTTCATCCAAAATTCAGGGTCCTTGATTTCACCATTTCTCATCTGAGTTCAGTGACTCCCTTTAAAGCCAGAACCAGCCCTGGGTGTTCAGAGGGGGTGATGAGGATGTTCCACCTCGAGTTCTTTCTCACCTCACCTGCAGGTAACACCACACACCTTGATCAGCCCTTCCAGCCCCTGGCAATAACTTCATGTGCTGTAGGGAGGATAAAATCTGTGCATTTCTTGAGATGACCTCATCTGGTCTCTGAAAGCCCAAGTGCTTCCCAGTCCTTTGCTTTCCCCCCCCAGAAAATAAGAAATATTTCTCAGCCATTTTAAAACTTGTGGCTTCAGACTCCAGTAACAACCTGGAAAGGTTTGTAGGAAACAAGTCTGCAAATGTATTTAGTGTATGGAAAATGATTTTTCTGAAGAACATACAAGGTGTTCTATTTCACCTAATTCTCTGTATTGATTTCTGTGGCATCATCTTCTTCCTTCCCTTTTTCATCTTTTAATGCATTTCTATTTCTTCCAAACACACAAAACTCCCCGGTTCTTTTACAAAACAGAACAAAGAAGTTTTCATTCCCAATCAGTAATTTCGTTTTCTTTTGTAATTGTAAAAAGAAACTCCTGAAAAATCAATACGTTGTTGCCAAGTCGTACAAAACCGGGAATGGAGCAAGGTTAGTAAATAAAGGAAATTGCATTTTCTTCCTCTCTTTGGTCATCCCTTAGCACACTCAAGGTGACTGCCAATCTCTTGGTGCTTCCACCCCGGCTGTTCTCCCTTCCCTCCCTGGAAATTTCCAAGTCAATCTTGGAGATGAAAAGAGAAGTTTGAAAAGAATTGTTCTTGGAGCCCAAATTCCTGATGTCCCGAATGACAGCAACCCCCACCGGGATGGCTGGCTCCAAGGAAACCTGAGCCCTCCCAATTAGCCAGCCCGAGATAAAGATTGCTCATGCTAAAGATGTCACAAAACACCGGCCTTGGAAATTGGAAAGTCTCAGCTACAGGGAAGATACCTGCTCGGCCGGATCAATAGTTTCAACATCTATCAGTATTTGGAGACGGTTTACTCTCTTGATGTGCAAAACTGAGTGAGTTTGTGCAAGGGCAGCTTCTCGTGGAAAAACCTCTTTTTAATTAAACCGTGTAAGGGTCCATTTAGAGGTGAGAGCTCAGATCTTTCTGTGAGGCTTTTTGCCATCTGTAAATCCCCACTCGGATTTTGGGAGCTCAGATGTGAGCTGATAGCAAATCTGAAGGGGCAGGAGAGATGTGTTACCAGCTTGATTTGCACCTGCAATTAAACAGACACCCAGGCTAGGCCAATTTACACTGAAACTTAATTGCAAGCATAAATCTTGTGTATACAAATGACATATAAATAAAACCTCTCCCAGATACCCATGATCTGTTACACAAAGGAGCCAAGAGTCCCATATCTCCTTTTTTTCATGGTTACAGGTCTCACTTTGGGCCACAGAATTACTTTAATGCATTTGTCTTTTTGCCTAAAAATACCTAACTGTGGGATGTCAAATAAATAAATCAGGACCAAGTGTGTACTGGCACACTTTTAAACAGGGATGTTGCTAACAATTAATCAGCCAAAGAGTGTGGGGGTTACAGTTTATGAACTGTTATTCCAGTGGCTGTGAAGGGGCTTTGCTGCTCTTGAGTTTTGGTGGAGACAGCCAGGACTGAGTGTTGTGAGGAATGGGTCAGGGATTGTGCTTTGCTGAGGCTGGTTTTTCTTTCTAACCCATATTTCATGTGTGGAAGGCACTTGGAGAGCTCAGGGCTGAGCTGTACACTCTCTGTGAGCAGAGCTCCTTCTGGGAGTGCCAAATTCCTGTGCAAGGAGAAGGTGAAGAAAGGGAACATCCAAAAAAGAGCAAACAGCAAAAAGAGCAGCCCAGGCTGGGTGTTTCCCCTGGAAACACCTCTGACATAATAATTTATGAAATTGAGAGTCTGGGGGCCTTGGGGAAGCCTGGATTGGAGATGGAAGGAGGGTGAGGTGTGAGCTGGAGCGGTTTGGTGCTGGAGCATCCTCCCAGGAGTGCGGGGATCTCCAGGGAGGCTCACGCTGAACCAGGGCCGGCTGTCGGAGGGTGGAGCTGTAATTTCCTTCGGTCTCAAGGCTGGTCCCTGCAGAGGCAGTTAGATCTTTGGTTTTGTCCCAAACTGTGTGCAGGAGGGTTTTCTATGAGCCCTGTTGTGGTGATCAGCCCGTTCTCGGTGTGACCTACTTACCCAGGGGCTGGAGCTCACTGCAGTGACAGACCAAAGGCCACGAACAGGAAAAGGTATCATATGAAAATAAACCAAAAACGTTTTCAGCTTTTGTCCTTTACGTGCTGCAAGGTGTCAAGCACTGAGCCAGGCCGGGAGCATTGTTCACCCAAGTGCCCCTTTCAAATGGAAATTCTGCAAAAGCCACATCAGCCAAAGGGGTTCTTTCCTTCAACCCCGGCCCCCGCTTCTACCCCAATAAAACCTGAGGCCTCTCAGTCCATACTTAGGACTTGTTACTAGGTTTTAAAGCTGCTTTCAGGCACAGTTTTAGCCTAATCTGCCTGTTCCACTACCACAAGATTAAAAAGTGGCAAGGTTACCTTGCCTTCGACTTCAATGTAAGGCAGGAATCTGATTTAGCGTTTTTACAACTGAACTGTCTGTTAAAAAATATCTTTCTGGAGCTCCACGGGCCTGGCTGTGTCCCCACAGGAAACAGGCTCAAGGATTCCCTAAGGTTTGTTGATTTTTCAGCCTTCATGCTCCGAAGATATATTTCCTTTGAAGTGTCTCAAATAGGGTAGTATCCAATTATATTTGTAATCCCAATCTAATTCAATCAGGGGCTCCAATTATAGCTGATCTGCCTCCTAATCTAGTTAAAGTCTGTGGAGTAGACTGGACCTTAGCTAACATAACTACATTAAAATGTAGCTGTTAACAGGGATAACCAAGTTACAAGACACAACTAGCTGAAAAGTGGGAGGTTGGCAGTGCAAATGGGTTTATCCTCCTTGAATCCAAGCCTTGCACCAGCTCTCCTTGCAGCCAAATCCCTGCCAAGATTATCATTATGAAGGGCCTTAAAAAGTACTTTAGTTCTGAGCCAAATACAGCTGACTCAGCTTTGGCTGCTTGTTTTCTTCCTCCTGAATCCCAGCTCCCCCCACAGAGGCAGAGCCACAAGGGCATCCCCTTGGAGCCCTGGCACCTTCCTGCTCCCCTTGGCACAGCTGGAGCAGCCAGGCTGGCACAAACCCACCCTCCCCTGGCACCCCAAGAGGAGCTGACACACTCAGCTGTGCCCAGCCTGAGCAGAGATATCAAATAATATTAAAGGTGTAATCCTAACTTCAGCAGGCTCGTTCTGCTGGGGCTCTTCAGCACCTCTGGGGAGTCAGGCAAAAATCCCTCAGTTCATTTCAAAGGGTGGCATTGGAAATGTCATCAAAGCTGGAGATAATGCAATGAAATCAGTTTTTTGAGATAATTATGGCAGGCAGAGCACAGCACCAGCTTTGAGTGTTGGACAAGGAATGGCCTGAAGGGAATGGGGAGAAGGAAGGGATGAGTTTCTTCCACACCCTACTCTTGGTACCAGATCTATCAATTGTGAGAAAAGGACAACATTCTGTAAATTATGCAGATGCTGAAGGGTTTTCATTCTGTTCTGTCCCCTGCATTCCCCCCTCCCTCCTGGCATAAAGAGCAGAGCACTAAATTTGATCATTTTAGGTGTTCAAGTCATCATTGCAAGCTAATGCTTCATAAAAAACCAACTCATATATTTGTGTCATTTTTCTATCAGCTTTTATTTGGATAGTTTTGTGGTGATTTCTGTTCATGCTTTTAAGTGTTAATGTTTTGGGTTAGGTGTTTTGTTAATGTTTTGGGTTGGGTGTTTTCCTATTGACTTCCAGCTGTAACAGTTGAAGACAAGGGGCTTGGGGATTTTTTGTTGGTGATAATATTTCTTTTTTTAACTAGAAGTTGAGTTATCAAAGAGCAGATGGCATCTCCCAAACCTGCTCTGAAACTCCACTCACAGTTGGTTGCCAGCCCTTCTCAAAGTGTGGCATGAACCAAATTCTCCCATATGGAAAGTAGCCAAATTTAGGACTGGGATATAACTGATGAAAGTAATTGGAAAAACTGCTGTAGCAGAAGAAATGGAATTAGGTCTACCACATTCAAAAAAATGTTATTAATCATAGTCATAAAAGCAGAAAATGAAAGCTAATTTTACTAAGTAAAAGCCCCCTGCTAAGTGGTATTTTGACATCTGAAAATAATTCAGTTTCGATCCTGGTGCTCCACTGACACGAGCAAGGAAATTGATAATTCTCTCTCGAGCTGCTGTTTCAAGTCATCCCCACCCAGAGGACTTTCTGTGCAAGCACCAGAGCACAGAGCTGGAGCCAGCCTTGTGCCAGGACAGGCAGTGTGCTCCACGTGCCTTTCACCAGCTGCTTTTTGGGATAACTCAAAGTGTGACAAGAAATGGATTATGGAGCAGCACTGCCTCAATATCTGAGACAGGGGCACAGGGGGAGGGAGTCCTCATTGGCTCCCCACTAACTTGTATTTTCATTGGCACCTGGTTCAATACTTCACTGGCACATTCAGATATTGCTTGGTATTCCCTGGGAAAAAAAGAAAAGCCTCATAATGCAATTCCCAAGCATGCAGGGGATTGAGGCCAGGCTGTGGCAGGCCTGGTGCACCCTCACACCACTGCTGTAAAAAGGAGGAATGATGAGACACCTCCCTAGGCTCCATTACAGCCCTGTGCTAAAGAAAGGGTTTGTGTACCTTGTCTGGGAGGAAAGGATCTCACAGGATTCCTGTTGAGAATCCCTGATGTATCACTGGGCCATGAAATTCAAAGAGGACAGCAGACAAAGCCAAGTTACACCTACCTCTGATCTTGGGTTTATTCAGAAGCAAGTAAGTGTTTGAAATTGAACAAATATTGCAGAGGAGGGGGAATGTTATTCACTTTACACCCAGGTAACCCATTCTGAAATATGCTGGTACTCTTGGGGAAAGCTGGACCTCTTGCTCTCAGCTTGCATCTGACATCTAATACAAGGCATTGCACAGGACACTGAGAAATCAGAGCTGATAAAGTTCACTCCTGCACAGGTGAAACGCTGGGGCATTGTAACAAACACCCAGAGATCTGTTTGTTTACCTGCCTAAGCCACATGCCTCTCATTCCTCCTGGCTGGCAGCTCCTTGGTGGCTCTTTCAGAAACTTCCAATTCCTGTGATATTCCCTTCCCTTGTGGAGGAGAGCTGAGCTTGGAAAGAAGGTTTCTAATGTTGGCCTGAAGGTCAGTAATGACCAGGGTACCCCGTGATGGTATCAGCCTGAAATCACACATAAAACCAGCAGCATGGCCAGCTGACAGCTCAGTCGTGTCTGCATTAACATTAATTCCCTCACGGAAGCTGCTTCCCCTCTTCCAGCAGTGCTGTGCTGCATTTTCTGCAGCTGGACCCAAAGCAGCAGCAGGAAGAGCAGGGAGCTGTTCCCTGAGGCTGCTGAAGGATTGTTCTCCATCCTTCTCCCCCTGCTCAGCCCCACTTGGTGCCTCTGCCTCGCTGGCTGCTGTCTGGGTAAGGTCTGAACCTTAATGCTGCTTCCACTGAACACATTAATTTGGATATTTCTTCTCTCTCCAGGTGATGATTGTCCCTCAATGAACACAAACTCATGTCTCCAGAACTTCTCCCCCATGATCAGGTTTGATCTCTGTGCCTTCTAGAATGGGGGATGGACTGAGGGAAAACATGACCTTTATTTTGCTATACAGGAGAAAAAAGTCCCTCTATTATCATAGTTAGAATGGCATAAAGGGTGTTTAAGGAGGAGTATCCCGGGTTTGGAATGGGATAGAGTCTGCTCTGGAGGAGTTGCTGCCCTTGCCAACACTCAGTTTAACACCCTTATGAACTGCCTCTGAATTTGAATGTCTGAACCTCTGCACTCAATCTTGATTAACTGGCCCGACCATGAATGCTAATCACCTTGATTTACATTGCCTGCAGAGCTATGGACAACTTCATATCAGCAACCTCGCAGCTCCCTTGGCATGTTCCAACGGGGAACTTCCCCCGTGCCTCCCGGGCACTGGAGAGGAGCCCTGGGAGTGATCACTGAGCATTGGGAGTGAGGGAGTGAGCACTGAGCATTGGGAGTGAGGGAGTGAGCCCTGAGCACTGGGAGTGAGCACTGAGCATTGGGAGTGGGGAGTGAGCACTGGGAGTGAGCCCTGGGAGCTTTGTCTGGAGGGAGCTGCAGCCAGGAGCAGGGCAGGAACAACCCAGCCAAGGGAACTACTGTGCCTCAGAGACCCTTCTCTTTTTTTGGCTCTCCAAGCTCTAATGATGTAGGTAACAGACAGGAAAAGACATTTTTTTCAGGTACATTTGGATTCTGAACACGTAAAGAAAGACTGAAGTTTGAAACTTTGTGTGCTCTTCCCAGCAACAAACGGAGCTGCTCAGAGGAGACAAGGCAGGATTTGAGGCAATGTCCTTTCCCTCGGTGGGAGTTAGTGAGTGAGCACAGGGAGATCTATCAGTTTTTTCCATGGATATGGCCATCGTGCAGCACCATTCCAGAGGACAGGAATTTCCAGCTGCTGGCGAGTTCCTGGTGGCAGGAGCTGCACGTGCTGCTGGGGCAGGGTGTTCCAACAGCTCCTGTTATCACCCGAGCTGCTCCTGGAAATTCGCCTGCCAGGGACGCTGCGCAGCTCCGTTGGTGGTAGAAGATTGTTCCTCTGCACTTTTCCTAAAAAAATAAATAAAATGTCAAGCCCGAAAAGGAAGCCTGCTATTTTTCAAATGCGGGAGCTGTAATCATGCTAATCCATATGATTGTGCTAGAGCCAAGCAAAATGCCTTTTGCATATGATGTAATCAGCCAGGGCAGCCTATTTATAACCACCACGGGCTGGGAACACCTTCCCAGAAAAATACAATCGGGACAGCTTTCCCTTGGTCACATTCTTCCTCTTCCTCCCCGTATTTTTCACTTTCTTTGTGCTCTTTCACCTACTTGTGCTGTCTTCCCAGCCTTAATTACAGCAACTTTTAAATTTTCATTTTAAACTAATGCTTCCCATGCATTCTATTTTATCTGTGCTTTAGAGCTGTGCTGAGTGAAATCACAGTCCTGTGAAATCAATACCAAAACTTCTATTGATTTCATATAATATATTCCTTTAAATTCAGTACGAATGCTCCACAGGAGCTGTCTATTTTAAGTATGGATCTACTGTACAGGGCTGTCAGTCTCTCAGCTGGATACATAAACCAGGGTGGTTTAATAAATTCATTGGTGTGGCTTGGGAGCTTTCCGTGTAATAACTGAAAATCTGTTGGTCATACTGAGCATATCAAGTGTAAAAGGAGAGGATTCATCAATGTGAATATCTATCTGTGGATCGATTGGTATCAATCTTGTTTAACAGTCTATTTCCTCAGGACACACTTTGGGAACAAAGAGCATTTCAAACTGTTGGTTAAACAAACAAATATTGAGAAGCTCTTTGGGCAACATGGGGGTGGAGTAAACACCAGATAAAAATGGTCAGCAATTTCAAATACCTGTTAATCTCTCCTATTTCATATTAGTAAATACAGAGTTTCTCTTGATGTAATGTGCCCATTAAAATGCACCAAGAATGGGGGTTTAACATTTTCTGCTTGCAGAAGAAAGTGGCCTGAAAACCAACATTTGTCCCCTGACCTCCATGTCCAGTAGTTGTCCAAGGAAGAGGGTGACACCTTTTGCTCTGCAAGATTTGTGTTATCCTTGGCTAAATAAAACCCCCTTATGAGACGCTGTTAAAACAAAACCAACCCCCAGAGGATACAGAACTAATTAGATCAGGATGCACTGCTCACCTCCATCTACAACAGCAAGAGATTTCATGCCTCATCCAGGTCCCCCCTCCTCAAGCACCCCCAAAATAAAGAAAATCCTGACCGGTATTTGGCATGGCTGTGCACAAACACAAATTTTGGTACAGAGCAAATGTTGTACAGCCCCCGGGGGTTCTGCAGGGTAAAAGTGCCAGTAAAGAACCAGATGAAACGAGCCCCTGGTGTTGTGCAATGTCCTGTGGTGGCTGTGTGGCTGCCTGAGGTGCCATCGCTTCCTCCCTCGTGCTGCCGAGTCAGATTTGGGGTTTCCAGTGTGCACCACCCTTGTGCACCGGCCCGTGCCCTGGGGTGGGTGCAGCGCTGAGCTGAGCCCTCCCTGAGCTGAGCCCTCCCTGAGCTGAGCCCTCCCTGAGCTGAACCCTACCTGAGCTGAGCCCTCCCTGAGCCGAACCCTCCCTGCACGGGCAGGAAACTGAGGCACAGACCCTGCTCCATTGCCCGCTGATGAATGCAATGGCAAGGGCAAACCCAGTGCGCCTTCAGCTGGACCTGATTCTCCTGAGCCCTCATCTCACGTCCTCCTCCTCCAAATCAACATGATCATCTCTTCATCAAATAAATCTCCAGTGTTTTCCAGCAAACCACTTCATTTTTCATAGACCTGGGGCGTGCGTGTTGTTCTACATTAAATCAAAAAGCAATGTGTCCCACAGAGATTTCGCAGTGTTTGGAGTTTTTGTAGTTTTTGGAATTGTTTGGGGTGTTTGCAGTTTTTGGAGATGTGCAGTCCACCCCTCCACACATTCAAGGATCCTCACGTGTTTGCTTTTGTGAGATCAGTGACTGTGCAGGGCTGACTCTGCTGTGACACTCGGGGGCTTTGCAGCCCAGTCCAGTGCCAGGCTCAGCTGAGCCGGGTGCCGCAGCCGCCTCCGGCCACACGGACCGTCCCCAAGGTGCCACCCAGCGCCGGGGGCCACCCGGCTGGGGCTCGAGGGGAAGATTTCCGCGTGGCTCACGTTCCCATGGAGCCCGACAGCCGAAAAGGGGAGTGAAGATGAAAATTATTCCGCTCTGCATTAACGCAGCCAACTTAGTGTGGGAAAACACTCTCAAAGCGCTGCTGCTTCAACTTTTTCACACGTGCCTCACGTTTTTACTTGCTGGTAAAAATACTACTGGCTCAGCTTTGCCTGCTTCCCAGAAAGCGAGACTTTAAAGAGTCCTCAAACAGCTGAACCAAACCAGCCTAATTACGCTCCGTCTGCATCCGCTTTTAAAGCCCCTCCAGCCGCCCTCCCCACCGCGGGACCCCGCTCAGCTCCCGGTGCTCTTCCCTTGCCACCTTCTCGAGCGACAAAGGGAAGAATGAGCATTGTCCCGGGCTGCTGCTTGCTTTAGGGGAGGGGGGGAAAACTTTTTAAAGCACGCTATAAACCGCGCAGGTGAGACAACAAAGGTGCTGTCGGTGTGCGGGCAGGAGAGCGGCGGTGCCCGGTGTTTGTTTACCGGGGGTGGCCCGGGCTGCCCCGGCCCCGGGGGCTCTCGCCTTTGTCGCCCGCCGGGGCGGGCCGGGCGCGGGGACTACATGGCCCAGCGTGCCCCGCTGCGCGGATCAATGAGGCTGATTTGAATAATCTGTGAGCCCTTGGACTCAGGCCAATCAGCCGTCAGGGACCCATGATAAATCGCAATGCATTATTGATAATAATAATTACTCTGACATGCGCATTCCGCCCAAATTTCCCAACTCTAGGAATTTGTTGTGAAGAGGAAAATAATTGCTACTATTGCATGCTCCCGATGCTGGTGCACCATGTCGCGACGGAAGCAGGCGAAGCCCCAGCACATCAACTCCGAGGAGCAGCCCCCAGATGCTGCAAGTGGTGAGCGCAGAGGGGCGCGGGGCGGCCGCGGCTCCGGGCTCGGCTGATGCGCGGAGGCGGCGGCGGGAGCGAGGGGCGCTGCCCGGGGCGCCTTTTCCACCCTCGTGCTTCACCCCCCGCGCCTTTCCCCCCGCGGGCTCCGCCACCAGCCGGCCCGAGGCTCGCCCCAGGTTTTTTTGGGGGGCCCGAACTCCCCGGAGAGGCTGAGCGAGGCGCGGGCTCCTCGTTATTTTGGGGGGGGTTCGGCTCGGGGCGGCTGCGGAGCGCAGCGCTGCCCCGCGATGCCCCGCACGCTCCCCCCGCGGCCGCGGAGCCTCCGCCGGGTCCCGCGTGGGGCCGCGGCCGCGCGGGAGGGGAGCCCCAAAGGCTCCGCGAGGCGGAGGGAATTGGGGGGATGGGGGTAAAGGGGGGGGAGCAGGGGGAGAAATTACAGAGAACTTCGGAGGGCTAGGAGATGGCTCGGGTTGGGTTTCCTCGGCGTGCTTAGCACTTTGTCGGGAGTTAGATGGGAATTCTTGTGGGGCTTAAAAAAAAAGAAAAAAAAACCCCAAAAAACCAAAAACGGGGAAAAAAGCCTCCACGCTCGGACTATTTTTGTTGGAGATCACAATCGCCCTGGACCTTTTGTAGCTTGACCTCCAGCCATCTTTGATTTCCGACTTCCTAAAATAACTCCGGTGAGCTAATGTGGGGTGTGCGCGAGCGCTTTGTATCGGGGCGGCGAGGGGGACCCGGCCCCGCGCATCGCTCTCCGCGCTTTTGGGGAGCTCGCGTTCCTGGGCCGCGCTGCGGGAAAGGCAAAAATCCCGGCTGGGATCGGCCGGGAGCTGCCGCTGGGGTGGGCGGGCAGGGCTGGGCAGGGGGCACTCGCTGCGGGCCCCACGGGAGCGGGGCTGCCCGAGCGGCATCTCCCGAGCCGGGCTGCGGGGCAGGCGGCTCCCGGCTCTTCCCCCGCTCGCTGCGGACCCCGGGACGCTCCCGCCGTGCCCGTCCCGCTCCCGGGCGCAGTGTGGCGGCAGCAGGGCACGTCCCGTCCCGGCCGGGGGGAGTTTGTTCGGAGTTGTTGCGGTTGTTGTGCCCAGATGTTTCCGTGTGCCCCCCAAGAACTTTCTTTGGGATTTTTGCTTGCTTTTGGGACTGGTTTTGTTTCCGTGCCTAGAACTGATCAAAACCCATGCGCGTTACGGGAGCTGCTTATTCCCAGCCCGCAGGAGGTTCGGGCTCTTTAATTTTTTTTTTTCCCTCCTCCCCCTTCTCTTCTTTGAGTCGAAATGTGCAATTGTTGGGTCCGGTTAATGGTGACTTAAGAAACAGCATGCTGGCCAGAAGGCAATAAATCCCATGTTTAATGCATGACTGTTTTCCTTTGTGCATATGGTTAGGTTGGGGGATGGAGGTGATGTTTCCACATGTAAATCTCTGCCCGCTGCTGGAAAGGCACCTCCGGCCCCGCGCTGAAACAAAAGGGTTAATCACTCCTGATGCGGCGCTGGGGCGGGGGAGGCGTGCGGGAGGGAGGAAGGGAGGATCGCTCCACACCGCGCTCTCCGGGGCAATGGCCAGCTGCTTTTTTGTTATTGTTGTTCGGGCTTTTTTTCCCTCCCCTCCCGTTCTCAATTTTAACAACCAAACCCTGGATGAAATCCCTCCGGAGCGCTCAGCGGCCGCCCAGGCCGGCGGACCAGGGGAAGCTGTGGCCCCGCCGGGGTGATTCTGTGGATTTGGGGGGTCGGGGCAGGTCCCGTCCTGCGGGATCTGCGCTCTCCGAAATGCAACCCGGGGCTGCGGCTCCGGCGGCTCGGACCGCCCGCCAATCTCCCGAATAGTCTTGATATTCCCCGCTCCAGGTGTGCCCGTAAATAATAAGTGATGAAGTTGCATAACAAAGTCGAAATTCCGCAGGGATTTGTCTGGGGCATTAGCGAGGATATACACATACTCGTAATAATAAAATCAAGCCCTTATCTCCTTTTTCGCAAGTATTCCCTTTTTTCGCAAAGCGATTTGGGACCCACCTCTGTGAACAATGCAGCGGGTTAAAGTGTCCCGCGAACCTGGGGATCCATTAACAGGTCAAAAAATCAGCAGGTGGTCACAGGGGAATAATGCTACATACTGAAAATTAGCATTTCCACAAAGGGCTTGAAAATGCCTATTGTGCCGGATTGCTGCCATTAAAAATCGGATTCATTCTTAAAAATACAGTATCAAACTGCAATTTTTTTTTCCAGGGTAAAATTAGCGTAGCTTTGCTTCAGTTATATCTCCGATTCGTGCGCTGAGCTCTGTAGAACTGGAGAGGGCTGTTGGCCGAGGAGAGGTTGAACAAGCAAAGCCCAAGTTTTGCGGAGGTTTATCTTAGGTTTGTTTCGGTTGCCCGAAGCTCCTGGCGGGGGCCGGGAGCCCCGGGTGCGGGAGCATCCCAGCCGTGCCCGGGGTGCCGCAGCCCTGGCAAGGGGCAGAGGGTGCCGGGGGGCGCGGGGGGCGATGCCCGGCTTGCTATTCCTTTTACGTAAGTGAAACATTATATTGGTAGCGGGGATGGAGCCCTTTCGCCGCGCTCGGCGGCATGTGACGTTTTGACAGAGCTGCTGCTCTAACCTTTGCCTCCTCCTGCTTGCTGTGGGTGGTAAGTTGATGTCAGGCTCACAATTAGGACTCTCATGCAATTGACCTTGGCAGCGGGGTTTGTGCCGTTTAGCTCGCTCTTAAACACCGTGCGGGTGTTAAGTGTGCTCCAGGTAGGGCCGGGCGGGGGGCTCGGGGGGCCACGGGCTCAGAGCCGGCTGGGGCCCCCCCTGTGGCCGCGGATCGCGGTGCGGGGCTCGCCGGCGGCTCCGGTGGGTCCGGGAGGCGGCGGCCCCGCCCGGGGTGCTGGTGCTGGCCCGGCGGGGCCGGAGCGCGGGCCGTGAGTGCCCTCCACCGACCGGCCCCGGCAGCGAGCACCGGGGGCTCCGAGCCCGGCCCAACCCGGCCTGAGCGGGGTGAGCCCTCGGGGGGCAGCGCCTCCGCTTTGAAAGCGGGTTTTAGCGCTTATTCCGCTCTTACACAAGCGCCTGTTCGCTGTAGTTTGTTCTGTCTTCGGCTGAATATCTCGCTTGAAGTTATAGATAGGCCAAAGGGGGAATTAGTAAGTAGATAATAAAATAATTGAGGCCTTGAGAAAGAGCTTGTAAGGACGTGAAATGGTGATTGTGGG
Organism: Loriotus luctuosus; assembly: GCA_035582745.1. Taxonomy (NCBI): domain Eukaryota; kingdom Metazoa; phylum Chordata; class Aves; order Passeriformes; family Thraupidae; genus Loriotus; species Loriotus luctuosus. The sequence goes on from JAWWEY010000069.1 coordinate 13,815,190, forward strand.
GGTAACGCGTTTCTGCATCGTTCTTGGGTAGAAAAACGCAGCTGAATTATTCTGCGTAAAAAGCATCGAGGCCTTTGGAATATCTCTGTAAGTTGTCAGTCGTGCATTTTACTTACTCAAAAAAGTGATTTTGTCACAGTTAAAATGCGCTAAGTGTTGTTTGAGAGTGGGAGAAGGGCGATTTGGGGCAGTTCAGAGCTTTTGGAAGCCCTCTCCTTTAGAGAAGGATAAAAGCATCGGGGACCCTGAGAGCGACAGCGAGCTGATGGCAGAGGGCTCCTGTCTAGGAGTGGAGGGGTGGTAATCAATCCTCCCTGAGTTAATTTAAACCGCGGAGGTGCATGGTCTTTGTTAACCTTAAAGTAAAGGTAGTTGGTCAGATGTAGGCTGTGGGGAAAGTTAGCTCACCAAAGATATCAAAACCCCTGAATAAAAAATAAAAAAAAGTGGATGGAACAGCTTCTGTTTCATCCGAATTCAAATGAAATAAAGTTGAGGAAAAAAAGTCACTAATGGCTTAGATGAGTGGTAGGCCAGCAGCACCCTTCTTAAAATCACATCAAACCAGATTTACTTCACTCCTTTTACTGTTTTCCTTAAAAAAAAAATCATTTGAGCGGTGTGGATTTTGTCAGCCTTCCTTGTCGATGACCACCTTGTCCTACACAATAGTGGATTTTATCCATCCATTTGCCAGTGATTCAATCTAACCCCCCTGCTGGGTTTACTGCATTCTTCTAACTTATTGGATAACTAGATGCTGAGAGATAACATTCCTGAAATTCGGGGGTGGGGAGATAAAAAAACCACAGTAGAAGTCCTGTCCCTGGGAAGCCTTTGGAGAGGGTTAAGTGAAGTGCAGAGGAATTATCGTGGCAGAGCAATGCCGGGTAAATCCTGATCAGTCGGTGGGCAGAGCTGCCCTCCTGGCATGAAAAACCCCGAGTTCGGGCTGTTATTTCATTTCGGTGGGCAGAGCTGCCCTCCTGGCATGAAAAACCCCGAGTTCAGGCTGTTACTTCATTTCGGTGGTCACTGCTGGGCTCGGACAGCTGAGGGCTCTGATGGCAGCACTTGGGGCAGGGAGAGGGGGTAGTTACAAATCACGATTATTTTCACAGAAGCTGCTTGGCTTTTACAGAAACAGTCAATTGCTCCTTTGTTATTCCAGCTACTGTAAAATAACCCAGCCTCCTACTTGTGAATTTATCTAAAATCCTTTCTTTAAGGTAAAAAGGAAAATAATGCATAACTTCTTATTTGTCATGCAGTAAGTCGTTTCAAGCTCTGAATTGAATTTATGCAGAGTCCAGCTAATGCTTCACTGTCAGGGAAAGGAGAATATGTGACAGGGCAGGGCTGCCAGGCTCTGCTGCCCAGCACAGGCACCCTCAGTGCACTGGAGTCTCTTTCTCTGAGATGGCCACTGCTGCTCAGAACCAGGGAAGTCACCAGAGCTCCTCAGAATGATGCAAATGAGCGTGGGCTGTGCTGGAGATTGGGAAAGGAGCACTGAATTGAGTGTGATCTTATCAGTGCAGAAGTAGAAAAATAAGAAGTATTATCATGGGAAAGGAGATAAATGATCAGATGCTTTGAAGCAGTTAAAGTCTGAGGACTTGTCTAGACATTATCCTGGGATATCTCCTTGGGGGTGGGCAGCAGTGTTTGGTGCAGACGTTTCTCTGCCACTGGAAAAAGTAAAACCTGAGGTTATTTTTTATTATTTCGTGATGTGGAAACAGGGTTGTTCTGCCTGGGGGATGGGACTCGGAAAGCCCCAAACACTTAAAGGATTTGGAAGAGATTTTTATGTTTTAGTATTCTATGAAATTCTGTTAGTATTCTGTGAAACAGGGAAGTCGTCAAAGACCTCTGAAGTCAGCATAGAGTAGTTCTGGAGGTTTATTGTCTTATTTTAATCCGGGTACCTTCTTTCCAAGTATATCTGCTCAGACTCCTGCAAAACGAGTTTAAAATAATCTGTTCTTGATCCTGGTTGACTCTGTTCACCAAGTTCTGAATTGTGCAGTAGTTGTACTTGTCTGCAGTCTGGGCTTCTCTGTGTGTTTTTAGGGTTAAATCAGCTTTAGAGACATCACTTTAATGATATCTGGGATGGGAAATGTGTGCTGCCATTCTTGTTTCTTTCACTTGCAGGAGTTGTTTGGGCTGAAGGGGAAGTGTTTAATTTTCCCTGCCTAAATGGGAGGCATCCAAACATTTTTGATCATAGCTGTGCTGAGAACTCCCTTCCTCCCCGTTCAAGGACTTGTGCCGGTTTGGATTTATTGCTCTGCAGATCACAGCAGAACAGGCCTCTGATACTTACGAATTTTTGTTATTGATCAAATGTTTATTTTTACAAGTAAACTTTCACATGCACTTGGTGCCACACAGCATTAAACGGCTGAAGTTTGCTTTGTCGAGCACACACGGTGCCCTTGTTGAGGTCAGAAATGGCAGGGGTTGCCATATCCTCCCTCGAGCAGGGTGATGTGCTCGCGTTGTCACCTGGACATGTCCCCTCCACGGTCAGGACACACCCAGGTGTGGTTTGGCCGCACCTTGCACAAACCAAAGCCACGAGACGCTCCTGAGCTTCACCTTGTCCCACCCTTGGGGGGTGGCTGGGGACCAGGGCTGGAGCTGGGGGGTCTGGGCAGGGCAGGACAGGGGGGGCACCCTTCCCTGAACCCACTGCACCCGAGGCACGCCCGGAATGGGAGCAGGTCCAGGGGGAGCCCATGGGGGCTGGGATCCTGCCCGAGCCCTTTCTGCTCCCCCTCGCTGGGAGCTTTTCCCTCCTGCCCCTGAGCTCTGCCCCACCTGCAGCGGGCTGGGAGTTTGTTGTTTGAGGGATGGTGGCAAGGCTGAGCAAAAACATCCTGTTTTGGTTATAATTTCTCTTAACCTCTTGCAGTTCAGATATTTCCCCGTTTTTTTTTTTTTTTTTTGTCCATGTACAATTTCTACTCAGTCTGAGCTGTGCTGTGCTGGTGGTGGAAGGGCAGGAGGGGACTCTTGGCTTTCCCTGCCCTTTCCCAAAGTGGGTGAGTTGTGGGTACGGCTGAAGGAGGCCTCCTGCGAAGTCGGAAATGCCTCGGTGTGGTTTTGTGAGCAGGACTTGCTATTTGTATTATTTTTTTTAATGATCATAGGGTATCAGTGGAGCCGCACACTCGAGTGTCAAGTTCTGGATGTAATCATTCTTTGCTACTGTGTCCATGTAGAGATTATTAGTGGGGTGGGTTTGCTTTCAAAGGATTACAGAGTTAATATTGGCCTTGCTTTGCTGTTGTCAGCCCTCTTGGCTTGTAATTACTTTCGTGATGGCAGAGCAAAACTCGTTTAGATCGGTACAGTAAGAATTGCTCAAAATTCTTGTGTTAACGATCTTTTATGAATTTTTGAGAGATGGCTAGCAACGAACCTGAAGTGTAAACAGCAGGTAACTCGTGTGGTGTTGTGCTCGGTGCTTCAATGCCTCCTCTGTCCTGGAGTTCCTTTTAAGCTGTGTTGCAGGTGCTGCATTGCAGAACTGTTCCAGGGGATTTTTACCTGTATAAAGGGATTTGGAATGAATCTTTTTTCACTGAGCCTTGTGAGAGTTTTTTTAAAATATGTTTTTTCTTTTAAACTGAACTGAGATTAATATTAATTTTGGGTTGTGAAGGAATTGGCATCAAAACAAAGAGCAGAACTTCAGCTTGATCTGCAGACTTGATTCCAGTGTCTTGTACTTTAATTTACAATTGGGGTGGAGGCAGTGATCTTAAAAGTGAATGCTTGGTCTAAATCTGGCAATTAATAATGTGACTTTCTTTCATTTTAAGGGAGTCCACAAGACGTCCCAGGTGATAGAGATGGTGAAATGAGTTCCAAAAGGTGCCGCACGGAGGAAACCAAAATCTGTGAAAAATGCTGTGCAGAATTCTTTGTTCTCTCTGAATTCCTTGAGCATAAGAAAAATTGCACTAAAAATCCGCCTGTTCTAATCATGAACGACAGCGAGGGAACAGTCCCCCCTGAGAGCTTCTCCGAGGCTCCTCTGGGGACCTTCCCGAGCGACCGCATGGACGGCAGGACACGCAAGGACATTCAGGCCAAGGGCTGCACTGCCTCCGTGGAAAAGAGAGAAGGAAAAATGGATGCTGAGCCGGTAGGAGGAATGTACCTTAAAATAGAACCCCCCCTGACGCCTGCGGCCCCCGGCCTGAGCTATCTACCAAAACCCAAAGTACCAAACACTAACGTGACTTTGCAGACCATCCGTGGCACTAAGGTGGCCGTGAACCAGAGGACGTCGGACGCCATCTCCTCCTCGGCGGCCGGGTTCAACGCCATCCCCGTGATCCTGGAGCAGCTGGTGTGCCTGCAGCAGCAGCAGCTCCAGCAGATCCAGCTGACGGAGCAGATCCGCATCCAGATCGCCATGATGGCTCCCCACGCCCTGCACCCCTCCATAGCAGCTGCTACTGACCCGCTCAAGGCTCTGGGTGCCCACATGTCCCAGCAGCTCTCGGCTGCCGTGGCTTTAATCGGACAGAAAGCTGGGAGCCAGAGCCTATCACTGGAATCCTTGAAGCAAGGAAAACTACCTCATTCTAACACTGGCATTGCAGCCGCCAGCTCGCTGGCTGCTGGGCTCTCCTCCTCCTTCCCCCTGAAACCAGAGGGGAGCCGAGGCCTGCCCGGCTCCATCTCTCAGTTCCCAAATCCTTTGCTACCTCAGTCCTCCGGCTCGGTCATCTTCCAGAACCCGCTTTCGGCCGTCTCGTCCGTGATGGATTCCTCAAAGAAGGGCAAGGGGAAGCCGCCCAACATCAGCGTGTCCGAAAGCAAACCGAACACGGAGGAGCCGTTCTTCAAACACAAGTGTAAATTCTGTGGGAAGGTCTTTGGCAACGACAGCGCCCTGCAGATCCACCTCCGCTCCCACACCGGGGAAAGGCCCTATAAGTGTAACATCTGTGGGAACCGCTTCACCACCAAAGGAAACCTCAAAGTGCATTTTCAGCGTCACAAAGACAAGTACCCCCACATAAAGATGAATCCTTACCCAGTTCCTGAGCACCTGGACAATGTCCCTACCAGCACTGGAATCCCGTACGGGATGTCTGTGCCACTGGATGAGTCCAACCTGATTGTGGACAGCAAACCTCTCCTAACAACTCTGCCTACCTCTGCGGCCAGCGGCGCACCTCAGGCCATCTCCAGCCTGGCAGGCATCAAGGAGGCTCTGCCTGGTACGTTCTCAAGTGAGCTGCAGTCGAGGCCCTCTCCCGAGAGCGAGGGTGGCTCCTCCTCATCGGGGGCAGTCGGCCCCGAGTCAGGAACGGAGCAGAGCTTGAGCTCACCACAAGCTGCCTGCAGCGTGAGCATCTTCCACGTAGGTGGGTCAAACGAGCAAGGCTCAGAGACATCAAAGCTCCAGCAGCTGGTTGAAAATATCGACAAGTCCACTTCTGACCCCAACGAGTGCCTGATCTGTCACAGAGTGCTGAGCTGCCAGAGCTCGCTGAAGATGCATTACCGCACCCACACCGGGGAGAGGCCGTTCAAGTGCAAGATCTGTGGCCGTGCCTTCTCCACTAAAGGGAACCTCAAAACCCACTATGGTGTCCACAGGGCCAACACCCCCTTGAAGATGCAGCACTCGTGTCCCATTTGCCAGAAGAAGTTTACAAATGCCGTGGTGCTGCAGCAGCACATCCGCATGCACATGGGCGGGCAGATCCCCAACACCCCCATGCCAGAGCCCCCCTGTGACACTGAGGTGGATCCTGCCCTGCCCGAGAAGAACGGAGACATCGGGCGCCCAGAGGAGATCGTGGAAAGCATAGACATGGAAGACGACGTGGACTCTCAGGATGGCCCCAGGAGCTCCTCCAAACCTCCCACTCCCTATGATGCACAATCAGAGTCGCCCGCCGCGGCCGCCGCCTTCTCTGGGGTTGCAGCGCTGGAGAACCAGATGAAGATGGTGGCCTCCTCGCTGAGCTTGCAGCGGCAGAGCAGTCTGAAATCCAGCGACAACGGCTCGGCAGAGAGCGACGGCATGACCAACGACTCGTCCTCGGTGGTGGGTGACGCCGACTACCAGAACGGCCGGAGCCCCGCCGCCTCCGAGGCCGCCTCGCTGCAGGCACCATCCCCAGCCAACAGCCAGGCTGAGAGCGTCAGGTCTAAGTCACCTGCCTTCAACAGCCAGGAGGATTCGGGCACGGGGAGTAAATCAGAAGGTGCTGAGAACGCTCCTGCTGAAGTGGAAGGGGTTGTGGGAGCTTTGGATTTAACGTACGGCAACATCGGGCGGAAGGTCATCAAGGAAGAGCCTGGGCTACACTTTGCTAATGGAGAATATGGTGAGTAATGCAGAGTGCTGGCAGGGATTTGGGGTGGGGCAGTAGGAAATCAATCCTGATAGGACCAACAGGAAACAAAAAACTTCCTCAGCTTTCCCCTCTTCCTGCTCCTCTGTTGTTTGCATAAGGGTATAGGCCCTGTAAAGTTTTCCTGACTAAGTCAAGCCCAAAATCCAAAGGCTTAACTGCTGCCATCTCCTTAAAATTGATGTTGACTGTACCCTCTCTGTCTTTCATGGGCTCATTTGATATCTCCTTACAGCTCTTTAAAAATACACATTTGTGTTTTATGGGAAAACTGCTTATCCTAAGAGTGTGATGTGGAAACCCTGAAATAGTCCGTGGGGTTTTCAGGCTCTATAACATTGAGGTTAAGGTTGATCTAAGTTTGACCTGAAATACTTTCTATCTCATAAACTCACCAACAAACCCAGGGATGAACTGATTCATTTTGGGGTATCCTAGGAAGTGTGGTGGCCTCTGCAGATGTGCTCTTCAGGCACATACAGTTTCACAGGCAGGGCCTCGAGTCTCAGCCAGGCTTAAGCTTGGAATCAGAATTAGGCTGGCATAAGCACCACCTTTGCTTTCTTTCCAGGTCGCAGCAGTATTCCAGCTGCGTTTGTCAGAGCCCCACCAGCCCTGATAAAAATGGAGCTGCCCAGCGATCGTCCCCTCAGCACTGGCCACTTCATTGGCCCCCCAGCTCTGTCCCCCGGGGTCGCCCCTCTGCTGGTGCCGCGCCCCAAGTTCTGCCGTCCTGCCAAACAGCACATCTGCACTACCTGTGGGAAGAACTTCTCCTCTGCCAGCGCCCTGCAGATCCACGAGCGCACCCACACCGGGGAGAAGCCCTTTGCCTGCACCATCTGCGGGAGAGCCTTCACCACCAAGGGGAACCTGAAGGTGGGTCCTGTCTGTTGTCATCTCCTTGGTCTGTGAGGCTAAGGCTAGGGATGGAAAGGCTGTTTGTAATATTTGACCTCTGAGACAGCACTGATTTTTCTCTTAGTTCCTTGAATACTTACTTTTGACCCTTGTCTCCTTCCTGAGTTTCTCCACACAGTTTTTTGTGTAAGTGTTACTGAGATCACGCTTGGGTCTTTGCTGCTGTCCTTGACTTTCCTTTTGGGATGGAAGGGGAGGCTTAGCCCTCACTAAGCAGATTGCTTTCTTTTTTAATTTGGATTTGGATGTGTCAAGACATAAGCATTTCATAGACTGCTACAAAATGCTGCCTGCTGAGTAAATGCATTACATTGCATTGCTTGAAATTTTGAGAGATGAGGAGGGATAAACTGGGATAATCCTGAGATGGCACAAAGTCCTTGGGGATTGTGGCTAAGCACATGCTGAAGAAGCGCTGTGAGTCTGTCCTTCTGCCAGATGAATCCATTTGCCCCATGAGGGATTCAGCTCCCTCACTTGTGCAGAGGCTTCTCCCTCCTTGTGAGAACCTCTTCAAGCTCTTCAGTGCTCTTCCATAAATGCTGATGGGGAGAGAAAATACTCTGCAGTGTGTGAGCAGTGCCTTGCTGGAAGCACCAGCAGAATGTGGTGTGGGAGATTTCAGCTTAAATGAACCTCTGCCAAATTACTTGGTGGTTTTTTGCATTACCCAGTATTTTTTTCAGTATGGTCTGTTTGCAGCAGATAAAGTGGTTTCTGTTTTGAGAGGAGAGAGGTTGTCTTTGCCAAAGGCACTTATTCCAAGTGTAAAGCACAGTCCTCCAAGCCCTCTAGCAGCCAGCTCCAGAGCCACGGTGATGTCAGGCAGTGCATGACTGTGTCTGACACATGCCAGGAAGGGAACTCTGACAAGAACTACCCAACTTAATATTACTTGAGTGCAAACAGAGCAAGCCTGACTTCTTTGGGCTGCTTGGCTGCAAGCACAGTAGAATTTGGGTCCACCATGGAAGAGCTGCAGAATTAACGATTCTCTTTGCTTTCCCCCCTCTCCGGAAGGTCCACGTAGGAACCCACATGTGGAACAACTCAGCCAGGCGGGGCAGGCGGCTGTCCATCGACAACCCCATGGCCCTGCTGGGCAACGACCCCAAGAAGGTGTCGGAGATGTTCCCCAAGGAGATGGTGGCGCCCTCGGTGAGCATCGACCCCGCCGTGTGGAACCAGTACGCGGCCGTGCTCAGCAACGGGCTGGCCGTGAAGGCCAACGAGATCTCGGTGATCCAGAGTGGGGCCCTGCCCGCCCTGCCCGTGCCCCTGCCCGGGGGCTCGCCCCTGAACTCTGCCCCGGCCGCCAAGGCAGAGCCGGCGCAGGCTGGCACCGCTGCCGAGGCGGAGAAGGCGGGCGGCGCTGCTGCAGACAGTGTGCCAAAACACCAGTTCCCTCTCTTCCTGGAGGAGAACAAAATCACCGTCAGCTAAGGACTCGAGAGGAGTTGACCTACAGGAAGAACAAATATATATAGACACAAACATATATTTTTAAGAGATTCCACTTCGGCCTCCTATTTTCCTATTGACGTGCAAATGATTTTATGGTTGTCTTTGTAAGAGTTGCCCAGAGTACAATCATGATATTGCTTTGCAAATAGTAATTAATAAAGAATAGGATTTCCTTCTATTTGGAAAGATGCGGGTCTTGCAAAGTAGTTCTTACGTGTGACTTTAATGTGTACAAGCCTTACAGAAGTTTTTTACAACTTGAAATTCCAAAGGTTAGAATATTTACCTCTTTGTTTAGAGTGCTAATGGGGGTTTTGAATAGAGTGGAAACAACCTACTGTTGATGGAAAGCTTCTATTTACTGATGAGAAATGGAAACTATTGATGCGGGTAAATATCCTAGAATGTCTGCCACCCTCTTAGAGTTTTTCTGTTTGGATTTTTGGCTCTGTGTGGTTTCTGAATGTACTTTTTCTTAATAATTGCTATAAAACTACAAAGTTGTTTTTTTAATTCCTTTGGTTTTTTTTGCCTCAGAAGTTCTATGAAAAGCAAGTTGCTGTTTTTCTTTAGTCACTGCTCCTAAGTAATTAATTCTTTGTGTTGTTGACTGCTGCTTATTTAATACTACTACTAGGACAGTCCTTCAAGTATAGTGCCAAAATTCCTGCTTCCAAAGATGTGCAGTTTTTCCTAGATGTTTTATTTCAATACCAAGAGCCCCAAACAAGCATGGGTGGGTATGTATATACTTTTTTTTTTTGTTTGTTTCCTCTTGAAAGGGAAGACTTGCCTTGGGAAGTCAGGTCTGAAAGCTCTGCAAGGAATCTCAGGTGACTGTTGCAATTTGCCATGGGAACTGGTTTCCTTAGCAAGAGACTTTTTTGTTTTTATTTTTTATTTTTCGTTTGGGTAATTTAGGAGATCAGTCTGTGTAAACCTGTATTTAAATATGAAGTATTCATGCTTAGGTTAAATGTTTTGGGGGTTTTTGGATGGCATTCCTACTCTGGTCATTAAGGTTTTTTGGTGGTCTGTGAGCTTGCATTCCACCAAAATGGTAATTAATGATCCACGTGTGTTGTATGAAGGTTGCTGGGATAGTCATCTGGATTCTAAGTTATCTACCTCATTTTTTTTTCCTTTTGTAGTTGTAGTGTCTATTTTTTCTAATAATGACCACTGTAATGACTGAGATCCAAGCAGATGCTTCCATGCACTATGTGAAACCAAAACCTGTTGTATTATTAGTGGAAGCACCTGAGGAGTTGCTGGACTGACCTTTCACTATTCCTCGAACGCCTGCTGGAACTGGATGTGGAGTGGGATCTGAACCAGGCTGCAAAGGGAGCATTTGGTGTGGAAGGACTGAAGGAGGGAAAGACACCTGGCTGTTGACTGCAGGAAATCTTCAAGTCCAGTCTCTTGTGGAAGGCCCCAAAAATGCAGATTTACCAAAAGTTTGTGTGATGTTGTTGCACCTGATTCTTGCTTATGATCTCTGTATGCCGAGTTGTGCCTTTCCTGCTGGACTCGTGGGTAAGAACATACCAGTACCTGTTTACACTGTAAAATGGATATTGTTACATAGACCACGCAAAAGGCATCCCAATTGTCACATTTCTACATTGTGAATGTATGACTTCGAAGAACTCTGTAGTTTTGAGTATCTACTGATGCGTTTCTGTTGACATTTTTGAGAATAAATTTTGGGATGGCTTTTTCACACTTGGTGCTGAATATTTTTCTGGCAAAAAGCTTTTTGTCTGCTGAAGAGTGAGTTCAAGAGGCAGCGTGCTGCTTCACTCCAGGGACCTGAAATCCAGGAGCCAGAGTTAGGCTTTAGTTCATTGCTTAGAACAACAGGGGCTAGGAAGCTGTGGAGGAGTTGGAGATCCATTCCTCAGGAACGGCTGGGCTTTGATGCAGGGGCTGGGATGTGCCAGGGATGTTGATTTCCACTCTAGAACAGAATGACGGGAATATGTGCAATCATTTTTGTACTGTGATCATCCTACAAAGGGAAAATGAATATTAAGTTGTCAGATTGCCAGTCCTGAAGATGCTGGCTGCGTGGAAAAGGGATGAATAACTTCCCCTAAAGAGCAAAGAAAAACAGTTCTGAGAACAGCCTTGATAAAATGGAAAAGTGCTGAGATCCTGATTCTGGCAAAATAATCTAGCAAATGTATTTTGCCTTTGGGAGGTAACAGAGAAGGAAAATGGAACCCTAAAGCTGCACCTTTCCAACATCAGAGCTGCCTGATTGTGGTGCTCCTTGCTCAGTCTGTGGGAGTGCAAAGAGAGGCAAAAGCCAAACACTTGCTTTCTCATCTCTGCCAGGCTCTGATGGAAGGTGTTGGGAGGGCAGGATGAGTCTGAGGAAGCTCTGTCCCTTCCAGTGGTGGGTTGGATTTCTGGCCAAGCTGTGGGGCTCTGCTGCCTTCAGGTGTGTTGTCCAGCAGGTTGGACAGTGAGGGGAGATGAGGAGGGAAGGAGCTTTACAAAGCCTGAGTGCAGGTCTAGAACTAAACAGCGAGGAAGGTGCTGGCACAGCAGGACAGCACGAGGCTGTGATGGGGGAATGGGTCAGGCTGGGCTGTGCTGCCTTGGGGCAGAGCCCAAACACTGTGACCTGTCCCGGGGCACTCTGGGCTCTGCTCTCCCGGCCATGTGCCAGGTGCTGGCTGTGCCCCACGCTGTGACAGCCTGGTGACAAGGCAGCTCCAGGCTGGAGCAGGGTGAGATCCCTGGCTAAGCCAGCAAGTCCTGGATCTTCCCACGGCTCCTGGGTAGCAGGTAGGACCTATCTGAGCCTCCCCAGAGCAGGAGCTGGGCCACAGGGACGTTCCTGCTGCAGGGAGAGTGTTGGCAAAGCAGGCAGGGCTGGGCATTACCTGCGCTCCCATGTGTGAGAGCTGAACCCTCGCCTTGGGCAAGTCAGTGTGCTGGAACTGCCCACAGTGGCAAGTGAGCTCAGCTCACAGTAACGTCTACAGTTGCATCTCAGCAATGAAAGGAGACAGCTGATTGTCTTGTGGTCTCGGCTGATGTGACTCAGGAGTGAGTTTAGGGAGCTGCTGCAGCTGCAGGGGTGTGAGAGCACGGTGAGCTCGGGGTGTGCACTGTCTCTGCTCATCAGCCTCTCCTCTTGCCTGGAGGACTGACTTGTTGGTGTTTCTTATTGCTTTGCCCCTCACTGAGAGGGTTTGCAGGCTGTTGCTGATGTGTAAGTAGCAGACATGCTTGCATGAGCTAAGGTAGAATCTGGCTTGCTTAAAATGTCAAATTTGAACTTAAACATTGCGTTGCTTAAAACAAAAAAACCTGAACAGTAAGTAAGTATATTTGCTTTACTTTAATACATCACCTCAAGTATTCCTCTGAGGAAAGATTTCTTTTAACCTGCCCTTTCTGTTCAAAGCTTCCCAAAAAGTCGGTGGGAGCTTTGAGGAGGGAATTTGACAACTGTAGATGAGCAGCTCTGGGCTGAACTCAGCAAGGCTGATTTGCCTTTCCACAGCAGTGGGGGACGGACCTGGCTGAGGGGCTTGAACTGATGAGATGGCAGAGAGGGGCTGAAACACCATGAAAGAGATGAGTATGACATTAATTCTCATTTTTGTTTCTGTTGAAGGCCATGGTGCTCCTTGCAGGGTTTGCTGCCTGGAGTCAGGGAAGGTGATCATTTCTGTCTGCAGAGATAGAAAGCTGCCCTGGTGTCTGTGTGATCCTCAGAGGTTCCTGCTCAGAGCTGAGGCTGTCTTGGTGCTTTTGTGTGCCGAGTGCTCAGCCCAGAGGGCTCCTCTGTGCCTGCCCTTGCCCTGCCTCCCTGCTGGCCGGGCTGTGCTGAGTGCTGGCCTCGCGTGTTTGACTTCAGCTCACATTCACCACTGACCTAGAAAAGCTCCTGGCACTGCACAGCCACAGCAGGACAGGAAACAGCTCAGAGGCACAGAAAGAACCAGCAATTACACACTCCTGGAGCCCATTACCATGCTATCTATTTTGTTATCATGGCTTCTGCTTGGTGCACGTTGAGTTCACTGCACATAAAGGGCCGTGTTCTTTGCAGCATTCAGATTGCTGCTGGTGCTGGCTGCTTTATTGGAAAGCTTGTTTGTTAATGCCTGTTGTAAGTGATTTTGTGCTGGACTTCCCAAACACTCCCTGGCAGCATCACTCTCCTTTAAAACTTCTTTATTCACATATCTGATTGTCACATCTTACAGGCCAAAGATTCGCTTCTCTGTCTCAATTACTTCATGCAGAAAGTGGAGTGTCAAGTCAGAAAGAGAACAGGTGGATCTCATCATGGGCCTTGTTTTCTGTATTTGGCTTAGGCAAAATCCAGACATGAGTAAACATTTGTGTAAACGATTCTCTAAAGAAAACTAAAACCCCAAATCCAGTAAAATTCACAATATCTAGTGCTATTAATATATATGTTTGTTTATTTGTCCCCAGTCCAGATCACTCAGTGCCACCTCCAGGAGTTCCTGGGACACCTCCAGGGATGGGCACTCCAAACCCCCCTGGGCAACCCCTGCCAAGGCCTGAGCAGCCTTTCCAGGAGGGACAAAACTGAGCACACTGAGCTGAGTCAAACACTCAGATTATGAACCCGTGGGAATCTGAGGGCCAGGGACACAAACCACAGTGTGCTCTGAACAGAAGGTGATGCAGGAGGAATGTGTGGGGAAAAGAATGACAAATAACCTGTATTCTCAGAGTAGTGATACAGAATCAGTCCTGAAATCCTCTGTTCACTGCTTTTCCCAGGTACTCCCTGGCTCTGCAGCCCTGTGCATGATCACAGAGGATGTTTGTAAATCAGGTTACCTGGGTTGGCTTCACAGCCCTGCACAGTCCTGTCCATCCACTTGCCAAAGTTTGTTTTAGAAAAATTTGTCTCCATGCAGTCTAGATGTTCAGAATACCAAACATAACTTTCAATTTTTTTTTTTTTTTTGACACATTGTTTTGGTTCTCTTTCCCACGAAACCAGTTTGATTACTTAGGTTCTGAAAGTTCAACGCACATTCAGGTGATTTGCTGCCTCAGGGTACCTAAATTTCTGTATGTATTAAAAGTACTCCACCCCTCTCAAGTCCCAAAGTGCAGTTTTGAAAAACATCAGATTCCTTCATTACTTATTCTTCTGCCTCCCCCTAAATTCTTCCAGTCTTAAATGACAAAATAACTACATTATGTAGGGATTTTGTTTTTTGGGTTTTTTTACTTCTTATAAAAGTTGTACATATAAAACATGTAACAAATATTTTCAGTTTATAGCTTTACATTTTTTTATCACACTCACAGAAGGTGTAACACAAAAACAATATGGCAAGAATTCACAGAAGAGCTACAGCTAATAGCCAGATCATGTCAAGAACTAACAAAATACAAACATAAAATACAAGTGGGAGTGTATTTGTCTAGAAAGCCTTTTTCTTTCTTCATTTCTTAAGCTGACAGCTGTCCTAGCTGAACGACAGTTTGACTATTATGGTTTTAAAAATTAGGTGCTAAAGGGTTGTTTTCTTCTTGATCCACAACATGTAATTATGCGAGGAAGAAAAAGATTCTACACAAAGACTGCACTTCCTCAGAGCAGTATCTGCTCTGAAACTTCATTGTGAGAATGCCAAATGTTCCCTGCACAGCAGAGCCCATGGCAGCGGGAGCTTTATTGTAGTTTCCCTTGGCAAGTGTTGATGGATTTATGGAGGGCTTCATTAAATATGGGCTTAAAGGATATCCGCTATCGCCCACTTGTCAAAAGCCAAAATAATATCAAAGCCATGGGTGCAGCTCGGGGCTGCAGGTGTTAACAGTGCTCACTAATCTGGGAGTGTTTCAGCCCCCAATTAATGGCAGGGCTCTTGTCTGAGCCCAGCCCTCTCAGAGATAAATTTCCAAGATGAATGCATCCCGTGGAGGCTGAGGGCACTTGTACAGCGATCCCACCGTGCTGATGGCTCCTGCTGGGCTGGCCCAGCTCGGGCTTGTGCTTCCCTGTGTGCCTGGAGAGGCTCCCTGGAACAGGGGCTGGGCACAGTTAAGGAACAGAGCAGGGATTTATTAAAGGGCCTCAATGGATACACCTTGGGCAGTGCAAGAGCCTGGCCAAGCCTACACCCAAGATGGACGGTGAGTCACAAGTTTCCACATTTTTATCAATTCTGGTCCGTTTCCATACTGGGGTTAATTGTCCAGTCCCAGCTCCAGGTTCTGCAGTCCCACCCTCCCAGTTTGCTCTCCTCCATTCCCTGCTGTTTGCACTTTTTGGGCCTGAAGCTGCATTGGCTCTGGGGCTGGAAAAGGATTGTTTTTTTCTGGCTGAGCTGTGAGGAGAACCTGCTAATACTTTATATGAAGTTCAGAGTTATATACCAGTGCAGTACAGAATCTGGAAAATATGAAAGCTAAGGCTTGAGGCAGCACCTGGCTCTCAGTGCTCCTTCCCAGCAGTGGCTCCATGTGTGGAGCTGAGCTGGGAATGGGCAGCTTCGGCAAGTTTGCTCTGATTGTGGGGGATTGAATGCCACAGCCCAAGCTCTGATTTTGGAGGATTGAATGCCACAGCCCAAGCTCTGATTGTGGGGGATTGAATGCCACAGCCCAAGCTCTGATTTTGGGGGATTGAATGCCACAGCCCAGGTTCTGATTTTGGGGGATTGAATGCCACAGCCCAGGTTCTGATTTTCAGGGATTGAATGCCACAGCCCAGGTTCTGATTTTGGAGGATTGAATGCCACAGCCCAGGTTGTGATTGTGGGGGATTGAATGCCACAGGCCAGGTTATGATTTTGGAGGATTGAATGCCACAGCCCAGGCTCTGATTTTCAGGGATTGAATGCCACAGCCCAGGCTCTGATTGTGGGGGATTGAATGCCACAGCCCAGGCTCTGATTTTCAGGGATTGAATGCCACAGCCCAGCCCTGCTTCAGTGCTGCTTGAGGATCAGGGATGTTCCACAGCACCAAACCCCCCTCTTTGCCTGTCACTGTGGGAGTGAGTCAGAGCACAGGGAATTATCTCAGTGCAGGAGCCCAGTGTTGCTCCTTTGCCCTTGGCAACCAGACCCCTTCTCCTGCCTTCCTCACAAACGGGGCAGCTGCAAACCCAGCCCTGGAACAAAGCTGCAAATACCATCTGCAACGGGCTGTGCCTCCAGACAAAGGGGGTGCACCCTGGTGTTTGTAAAACACGCACTTATGGGATCAGATAAGAGCAGGTACGAAGAATAATGGCACAACTTGGCCTGCCTGTGGAATTATAAACATTTTGTTCAACCAGTTGTACACCCTTAGTCTGAGCCAACTCCTTAGATGTCAGAATTCTCTATATTTTGATATTCATGGTTAGGGGGAAAAAATTAAGTAAACAAATCCAAAAGTAGTTCCAAAACTGAATTAATCTTTCAGCTTATAAGAAGTCAAACAGGATATAATTATTATGACTTTCCTCTGTGTTCATCAGAAAAATACAATAGTCCTATGCATAAAATACCCAATTATTTATTTAGTAGTGAACTATAATGGAACAAAATTTATAGCATATTGTACTAAACAGGTAATGAGTACAATTTGCAAATGCATTGTCAGAACCACCCATCCATTGTTTGAGTGGGAAACTGGCACCAGGACTTGCTCCTTGAAGGGGTACCCCAAAACACAATTTATTTACATGTTCTTTGATCAGTGGAGCTGAGAGACCTGGGTGCCTTTGAGGATCAGGGGGCCCCTGAAGGCCTCACGTGTGGGTGAGAAATTGGTGCCATGGGCAGAGAGCAGGGGACAAGGAGGGGACAGAGCTCTGCACCATGGAGCTGCAGGGGAGGAAGGCAGGAGATGAGGCAGCAAGGCTTCCAAAAAACAGTGGGAAACTGTGTCAGAGACTGATGGACACAGGAATTTCTGGTTTGATTAAGATGCACCTACAGCCAGGTGTGTCCATAGGCTGGGCTTTGCCAGGATCAGCTTCCATTTGTCTGTGTGAGCCTGAACCTTGGAGACTCAGTGCATAAAACACAATCCTGCTGGCAAGGCAGGTGTGCTTGTGCTGCCTGCTCAGGAAAAGGCATTAAATCACCCCAATCCACAGCCTGGTACTTTCACCCAACCTTTGTGTTCAAAATGGAGCTCAGCCTTGGACTTACCAATAACCCATTCCTGGGCTAAATGGGATTTATGGGGTGCAGTGGTGAGAACTGTGACAGTGTCTGAGAGACTCTACCTACAGAACAACCTCAGAGGGGGCCAAGGGGCACCTCTGGTTCTGAGATAAATCCCTTGCTGGGATCACAAGGAGGGATATAAAACTGCTTGCTCTGCTGTTAATTTAATCATCTGGGGGGAAAAGTCCTGGGAGAAAAAACCAACCAATAGATAATGATTTAAAATTATGGAAAATATCTTAGCTCCTTTTAATTAGCAGTGGTGCAGTATTAATTCTGGAGCTTGCAGGGTTCCTTTGTAAGCCTGAAGTTCTGTGTTTGCAAAAATAGAGCATCAAAGCAAGCCAGTGGCATCAGAAAAAAACAAAATCAGTTTTATTTCAGTTGATTTAACAATTCTAACTCCTCAGACTGAGGCTGGAGGTTTTCCCTTGGGCATTCCTTCTCAACAGGAGAATGAAAATCAAAGGCTTGGAAACCAGGAGAGCTCGAACCTGCTGTGAGTGCTGCTGAGATCACAAGTGGATCCTTCCAGCAAAGCAAATGTTGTGCCAGAAATATGTCAAGGAGTGGGTTTAGTCCACTGGGCTACAGCCTGGTCTAGACCCTCCAGAGTGATTTTATAACTAAAAACCAAAAGTGTCTCAATACAAGGCAGGAAACCAGAGTGCTATGAGGGAGGCTTTGAGCGTTTTTCTGGCTCCTCAGATGCTGTGTGAGGCTGCAGGGCATCCCTTTGCAGCAGTCAGTGGCTCCTTCTCCCACGTTCTTGGATGTTGGAGTGGGGCAGGAATGACCTGGAGGAGCTCCAGCTGCTCCATGTAAAGGAGAGATGTCATGAAGTTCTGTCTGATCACAAGGGTGTTAAGGGCATAAAATAATGTTGGGTGTTTTCAAATCCAGTGCCACTTTCACATCAAAGCAAATAAAAAGTGGCATTTGATAAGTTTTATTTAATCGGGGCTGGAGGCTTGGACTGGCATTCCAGCCTGCACAGCACTAGGGCAGTGGGTTTGTGGCAATGGTGTGACAAGGCCCTGCTTAGGTTCTTCAGTTGCTCTTTTTATGAAGTTATAATTTGCAGTGAATTCTAGCATCATATCCTTTCATATAAATTTTTTTTCATATGTAGAATATGACAAAAAAATAGAGCAAATATGTTTCATGAGACAAAGTGTTTGTGGGAGAAGGGATTTCTGTTTCTACTTCAGTTGTCTCCAGGAGGGGGTAAGAACAGTAGATTGGGAAATAATAAATTAAAACATGGTATTGCTTAATTGAAATACAGCCTAAAAATCAATCCTACAAACAGTTTTTGTAATAAGACAGCCCAGGTTAGGATGGCATTGGAAATATCTGTCTAAACAGTACTGGTGCCTGAAACTGGTGTAACTCTTCATTGTCTTGCTGAAATGTCCTCATTGCAAAATGTTAGGATGACTCTGCTTCAACTGTAAGGGAAAACATTAAATGACAGTTGAAGGTTTTTGTGCTATTGTAATCCATAGTGTAACAAGATGCTTGAAATCAGAACCACAAGTGCTGGAGCAATTTGAGCCTAAATTTGCAGAGGACATCTGAATTTGCATCCAGAAACGGGCGTTGAGAGGAGGGGGTGAAGGTCACCGAGCAGGCAGGGCGTGAGCAGCAGCAGAGATCCCATCCCTGTGCCGCGGGTGGGGTGCGTTACAGGAGGGGAGCTGAGCCCGCGGCTGCGGGAGGCACAGCACAGAGCACAGCGGGGTGAGCTGCGGGCCTCGGGGCGGCCAGGAGCTGCTGAGGCTGCGAGAGAACGGGAAACGAGCGCGGGGCGCCGGGGACGGGGCACGACGGGGTGAAGGGCAGAGCCGGTGACGGCCGGGGACGGGCCAGGGCGGGGCAGATCAGGGCGTGGCTGGGTGGGGCAGATCAGGGCGGGGCACATCAGGGCGGGACAGATCAGGGTGCGGCAGATCAAGGCGGGGCTGCCCTGCCCGGTCCGGGGCGGAGTGGATCCGACCCTACCCCACCCCAGCGGGCCCCGCGGAGCTGCCGGGTGCCGGCGCTCGGGGCCGGGCCGGCGGAGCATCCCTGGCCGCTCGGTGCGGGCTGCCCGGAGCGGCGGGGCGGAGCCGGCGGCGGGGCGGGCGCGGCACCTGCGTGCTGGGAGCCGGCGGCGCCGGGCCGGCCCCTCGGCGGTGCCGCCAGACGGCGGCGGCCGGGCTGGGCGCTGCCGGCAGCCGGAGCATCCCCGCTCCGCCCCGCAGCCGCGGCCATGACCGACAACATCCCGCTGCAGCCGGTCCGGCAGAAGAAGCGCATGGACAGCAAGCACCGCGGCGGGTGAGGGGCGGCGCGACCCCCGGGGCGGCGGCGGGGCCGCGCTCGGGATGCGCGGGACGGGGGCGGCGGCGGCCCGAGCCGGGCGGGAGGAGGAGGAGAGGAGGAGGAGGATGAGGGGGAGGCAGGCGGGCGCTGACAGGTTGCTCCTGACGCCATTGCCGCGGCACGCCCGGCGCACGGCAGGATGCGGGCGGGCTGCGGGAGCGGGGACAGCCCCGGCGGGGAGCGGCCCGGCCCGGCCCGGCCTTCAGCGCCGGAGCCGCGGACACAGCGGGGCAGCAGCGCCCGGAGGGGCCGGGCCGGGCGGGGGCCGTGTCACCGCGGCCGTGTCACCGCGGCCGTGTCACCGCCGCACCCGCCCGGCCCGGCTCCTGCTTGTCATCGTCCATCCCCGCTGTGGAATCAGCCGGGGCTGGAGGATTCCCGGCCTCGGCTGGGAGGAGCGCAGGAGTATCTATCGCTGGTGCGTGTAACAAAGGCCCGGCTCCCATTAACTGTATCAGCTCGGCAATACAGTATCCTTGGCGGCGATGTCGCCGTAGCCCCGGTGTGCGATGCGTCCCTAAAGGAGACGAAGGGAAACGTTTATACCGGTATGCCCATGCAGGAAGTTAAATAAGGAAAATGGTTTTCCAATAGTCTTCCATTACGAAACCGCACCACTGTGCAGACAGGTTGGTTTGCACACAGCAGGGTGTACGTGGTATCCGAGTCACCTGGCTGTCAATTATCACAGCATTTCATTCGTCCCTGGAGAATTTGGGTTTTTAAAATGTGGCAAGTGATGTTAGCAAAATAAACCAAAATGTTGAGAGAAATCTTTACTGTTAGAGCAGGGGGAAATATACACGTTTGCCTTGTTTATGTTTTGGTTGGTAGTTTGTGTTCAGAGTCCTGTAAGTGACATTGCAGTACAGAGTTTATTCAGCATTAGGTGTTTTCCTTGCTGTCGGGTTGTTGGTGGTGCTGTACCCAGGGCAGGGAGGTGTGTGTGATGCAGCAGCAATCCCCGGTGCCTGTGTCACATGCACTGCTGAGCAAGTGCCACAAGGTGCAGCCACCATGGCCTTGCCTTTGGTGACGTGATTGAAGGGAGCAGGGAGAGGTGAGGGCCTGGGAAATTTCTCCAAGCTGCTCGAATGGATTCTTTCCTGGAGTTCTGTAATCTCCAGCAAGAGCCTCCTGGGTGTTCAGTGTGGTTAGTGCTGCCTAGCAGAGCCTGCCCTCAGCTAACCCGAGCCATGGGTCATTGCCTGTGGATCCTGCCTGATTAGCAGCCACTGAGAGGCTTTCCAGTGGTGGCAAAAAATTCCAGCGGCACGGGAAGGAAGCTTGCCTAGGGCTTTTACTCAATAGCAGTTGAAATAAATTGGATTTGGGGTTTCTGTTTGGTGCAGTAATTGTTTGGGGTGGGATTTGTCATACATGAGGAACTCTTGTTTTAGTGATGTGATCTCTTGGTGTTTGATCAAATGATGAATAGCAAAGCATTGAAGTCAGGCCAATCCAAACCAGTGTTAGAAACCATAGAATAAATCATCCAGCAAGTGGAGGGGTCCCTGGTGTCACAGCCAGAATAGAGTCCTGGGAATCCTAGGCCATAATCAAGACCTCCTTTCTTCTGTTCCCTCTGAGGAAAAACCCAAACTAAAGCCATCCAGTTTGTTTCTCAGTGGGTGATATGAAAACCCAGGATGAGCAAGTGTTGATGGGCTTCACTTTGCCACAGCCCCAGCTGGTTTCTACTCTGGGGGTCCCCCAGCATTGGGGGTGAGTTTTCAGACAGATTTTTGTTGGTATGGTCTTCTGCAGAGCTGATTTCTGGTTGTGAATGTCTCCATAGAAATCTTGGTTTCTGTTAAAATAAAAGCAAGAAATGGCTAATTCACCTGTAGGGCAGGTGCCAGCCAGCAGGGCTTTCATTTCCCTCAGCTTCTGGCATGCTTTGAAAGGAAGCCAGGGAGGAGCTGGCTCAGGAGCCTTGCAGAGATGAGTGATGGCTCAGACAGCTCAGGTCTGTGCTGGAGAGAAGCCACGAGCTTAAAGAAGCGAGGGGGAGAGTGGGGATCTGTTCCTGAGCACAGCTTCACTGGGGCTGTTCTTGCTGCCTCAGGGGCTGAGCTCTAATTCCCGTGCTGTGCCTTGAATTCAGCCCTGTCCATCCCGAGGCTTTGCAGCACTCTGGAGCCCCGTGAGCACTGTGCCGGTGAGGAGGGAGGGATGGCAGAGCTGCAGCAGCCCCGCTGGGCTGGGAGCGAGCCCGAGCTGCCCAGGGCCCAGTCCTGCCAGGGAGGAGCTGCAGGTTCCTGGAGCACCCCGGGTGCTCTGCTCAGCACATGACACAAGTGCTCCCCTAAATAGCTCGTGGTGTCAGCCCTCAGTCCTGCAGGGCTCCTTTTAAAGCAGCAAACTGCTGTGCTCATGCAGCTGCCGTGTGGAAAAGGCCTGGCTCCAGAGCTGCAGGGGAAGGAGAGGGAAGGAGGAGCTTTACAGGAACACTTGCTGAGGCTGTGCCGTTGTGCTGCCTGTGTACTGTGGCTCTGTTTAAAACGGCAAATTCCATTTCAGAGTCAACAGAGAGGGACGGCAGCTCCTGCCCTGGGAGAGCCTGTGTGGGTGTGCCTTGGCACGTGCAGCCTGGGGCTGGGCTGCCTTCCCACAGCCTGGGAACTGCAGGAACTGCAGGAATTGCAGCTCCCCTGCCCCTTCCAGAGCCACGCCAGCTGCATGGCCTGCAGCGGGAATGTTCCTGAATGTTCCACCTGCAGTGTCTCATGTGCAGGTGCATAAAAGGGCAAGGTGGTCGTGCATGGCTCTGGTTTTCTTTAGCCATGGGCAATTTGTCCCCTGTTTTTGGAATGATGTCACGTGGGGGTTGGTTTATGTGTTAGAGGTGCCAAGCACAGCCCGTGAGGGTCACAGAAATTAAATCTGAGAAATGGGCTCTGTTTAGAAGTGACTAAATATGTCAGTGAACTTCAGCACCAATTTGACAAATGCCACCTCAGAACACATTTGGTTGTAGGTTTGCACACCTACAAAAGTGGCACTTTTTTCCCACTGGGTTTGTTTTACATGGGAGTATTTTTTATTTGATCTTCAAATACTTCTCTGTCAAACATTTATAAATAAAACCTGCTTCTTGCTAGTGGCTGTTCACCTGGCAACTGGCAGTCACTCTGCTTGTTCTTGCCTCTTACATCACCACTGGGAACATGTTTTTGTGAGCAAATATAATCCCAGGTGAAGTGCAGAGCAGACCTGTTCTTCAGTTCCTCCTGTTCATTTGGATCCCTCTGCAGACTAAGGGCAGCATCCCTTACAGGACTGAGCTTCAGGTACAGTTTGCATCCTGAGAGATTCTTTTCAGTGGTTGTGACTCTATTTGAGGATTTGTGAACTTGTTTCCCATTGTTATTTTTGCCAAGTTACGATTTAAAATGTGAATTGCACAGTGCTGTATAAGCTGTGCTCGTGTATTTTTCATGGTCTTTCTGCAAGGTGATGATTTTGAAAGCCCATTATTTACCCTCACTTGTTAGTTTTCTATACTTCAGGGTTATTGCAAGATTGTTCTTCAGTCCTTCTGCTGCAAAATGGAGAAGGAGAAATGTTTAGGAACGTGTTCCCAAACTATTACAGAAACTGTTTACATTTCTGTAACATTGGGATTCCTCTTCTTGGAAAGTGCACGTTAATTTTATCAGCGTTTCTCAGCAGCAATGTAAACTCTCAGCTGTTTTTCTAGACAATCTTTCCAGGATGCAGTCTTTAGATTTCATGATGGAAAACATTTTATTATTCCTACCAATGCAAATAATTCTCTGCCAGAAACTTCTTCCTGTGCCACTGCCTTTGCTCTGAGCAGAGAATTTTTTAGTAATGAAGCCCCTTCCCTCATCATCTGCAACTCTAAGCTTGGGACTTAAAAACAGGGGTGGTAGCCAGAGAAACAGCAGATCACAGAACTACACAGTGCCTGCAAAACTCTTGCAGGGAGGAACAAATAAAGTAACTGGGAAAAGCTGACAGCTCCAGTCAAAAGGACTTGTTATTTAATGGGCACCAAAGCTAATCTGAAAACACATTTGTATGTGCTCAGAGTACTTTGTTTCTGGTGCCCATATGAATAGATTTTTCTTTTTTACATTAAGATTATTCAGTTTCCAGAGGAGAAAGGGAAAAGGAGAACTAATAATCTTATTGATTCTTCCCCAGTGAAGTTGAAGACATCACTGAAAAGTTTAAAAATAATTACAAATTAAGGCAATTGGCTACCTTTGGGGGGAGTGATAAACATCTGCCTGGAAGGATGAGCACATGGTCTGTGCTTGAAAAATTGCTCTGTTCTGACCAAAATTTCACTTTTAACTGATTTCAGCAGTTCGTGGGCCAGCACTGCAGCAGTTATTGTGAGATAAAATTCCTGCTGGAGCAGGGTTTGAGTGGTGGATTGCTCTGAGCGCACCCAGCACAGCACAGGAGGGAAAACACGGCCACAGAGTGCTGAGGGTTAAATACCAGCACTGGCGTTGAGTTGGTACCTTCAGAACAAAAATCCTGGAACGGTTCTGGGGCAAGAGTCAGGATTTGCTGTCAGGATTTCCCTCCCTGGCACAGGAGCTCCAGGGCTGTGATGTAATGGGATTCCTGAGAGCTGAGGAACCTCCCCAGTTCCAGTGTTGCAACCCGGGGCTGGTTGTAGTATTCTGTTCATTGGCAATTTTAAAATTAAATATTTTACAGGAAGCTCGTGCTCTAAGGCTGTGGAGGAGACTCCCAGCAGAAATTCTGGATATTCTTTACTCTGGCATCCACGCTCCTGATATTTGCCTTCAAAACTTGCTGGGCAGGAAGTTTTCCTTTTGTTTGTTTAATTAGGTTTTCAGTTTGCTTTCCCTGTAATTCAGGAGCTTGCAAAAACTGACTCCAGCCAGGCAGGGATTTCACAAACCTGTTGTTTTTACTCAGCAGATTCCCCCATGGCCTTTCTTGCATATTCTTGGAGCTGCATTATTTTTAGGTTGTTTCTCAAGCCCTGGAGTAGCAGAGCATTTGTAAATTACCATTCTTACAGCAACAAGTGTGTTTGTGGGGGAAATGCTGCTAGGGGTCACCCTATTGTAAATATTATGATATAGGTGTGGGGCTATTTTGCTGTTGAGTACAATCCCTGTAAGAGGCCCAGCCTCAAAAATAAACAAAGGTAAATGGTTTCAGATGTCTGATTGCAAGGACTGACTGATTTTTCCTAACTGGAAAGCACATTGTGATGAAATAGGCTGTGTGGACAACAGATTTGCTCCCTTGGGTAAAGCTTCATTTTGGAGGCTTTTCTCCTTTGTGAAGGAAGGAAAACCACATTTTTCTCCCTTTTTTCTGTAGAGCATATCTATATTCTGTTGGAATCCAAATACCACCATTTCCAGTAGTTTCTATTCCAATATATTTGGGGAGCAAGTGGCTATTTCTCTTAGGTCTTCATCTGCAAACACAAAAGCAAACTGCAATTGAAAGGTATCCAGCTCATAAAATACATTTCTGTAGTAGAGCTTCTGAATTTGAGTGTTGGACACCAATTTTGCTATTTGTCTGGTCTTGGTAACCAGCTGCCTTTAGTGTGGATTTTATACATAAATGGGGGGGGAAGAATCTGTTAGTTAGTTTTTTTAACAAACAAAAATAGTTTGTAGAGGTGACAAAAACTGAGAGTCTCA
This sequence comes from Loriotus luctuosus, assembly GCA_035582745.1. Classification (NCBI taxonomy): domain Eukaryota; kingdom Metazoa; phylum Chordata; class Aves; order Passeriformes; family Thraupidae; genus Loriotus; species Loriotus luctuosus. Next base: position 13,840,192 of record JAWWEY010000069.1, read on the forward strand.
GGGGCAAGCATAACTTTCTGCAGCAGTTCTGTTGAGGGTATTTGTATTAATTCTGGTTGTGTGGCACTACCTGGGGAGCAGCTGAGGCGGGGGCTGCATGCAGAGGGTGTGTGTGTTGGAAATGAACTCATTAATGAAGGAATGGTCCCTGTGCAGGTGCTGTGAGTGCCTGAGGTGCTGTGGCAGGAGGGAGCCCAGGCCTCGGAGCGTCTGGCTCGGGCACCCGGAGAAGAGAGACCAGAGGTACCCTCGCAATGTCATCAACAACCAGAAGTACAACTTCTTCACCTTTCTCCCTGGGGTAAGCGTGGCTAAAGTTACTTTTCATCGTCCCACCCCACTGCTTTCCCCATTTTTCAGTGGTTTTACAGTAGATAGGTGCAGAATCTGGAGCTGGAGAAAATGATGGGGTTGTGTTTGGTGGAGTTGATGCCAAGGCTGCCTCAGGGCAGCAGCAAACCAGACACAGAAGTGTCCTGAGTGTCCAGGACTGCTTTAAAACTGCCCCAAGTCAGCATTTAGTCACTAGGAAAGCATGCAGAAATGTTTCTGGTGGTTACTTCAACATGCATAACATCCTCCCTCCTCTTGTCTGCCTTTTTTTTAGGTGTTGTTTAACCAGTTCAAATACTTCTTCAACCTTTATTTCTTGCTCTTGGCCTGCTCTCAGTTCGTGGTTGAGATGAGGCTTGGTGCACTTTACACGTACTGGGTTCCTCTGGTAGGTCCTTCAAGGTTTATTTCTCCAAGAAAGTTTTGGTGTTTGACAAAATTTCTTGTGCTGCCTTTCCTGTGAGGTGTAAGTTTGCACCTTCAATCATATTTTAACTTGCTTCCTGAGGCCTGTGCTGTGCATGTTGCAGGGTTTAGCTTTCAGTGCAGTGAGATACCTGGTAAAAGCCAGAAAGGAGTGAAGGGGCAGCTTTGGGACACTGCTGTTAAAATTCTATTTGTTTTAAAGCCTGGATCTCCATGAATTCTCCGTGAGTGACATGTGAGATGACACAGTCAGCTGGAACATGTGGGAATATTTTGGGGTGATTATTTGAAGGCTCTTCAAACAGCTGAAACCTAAGCTGAAAATAGCTGATGCTTTTTTAGTTTTATTTTGGAAAGCAGCTAGGAATTTCTAGGTAAATGAATGAGTGCATTTCATTGCTATATTAATTAATTAGATCACACATTTGGATATGTGTAAGTACTAGAAACCTGCAGTTTCTAACATCACCTTGCTCCCTTCCTAAAGTTCCTTATTGACAGAGGTAATCAGTAGCTGGTTGCAGTTTTCAACACAAGTTGTAAAAAATTCATTTTCTGTGGTGCATGAGGAGTGTTTTAACTGCTTAGTCTGAGCTAATAATCTCTGGTAGAAACATGACTTTGTGATGCCAAGCCCATAAAGAATTGGCTTGCATTAATTAATTATTTTTTATACAGTGAAGGATGTGATGCAGGCATTTCCTCATGGCAAGAGGAAATGAAATGACTGCTCAGATGTACAGAAGAGTAGGACTGAAGCCCTAATCAGGCAAACATGTAATTAGACCATGAGTAGAGAGTAGAAATATCTTCAGAGTGTTATTTGTGTAGGTGGAGTGTCTGTGTACATACCCATGAAGGCACATGCATCCTCTGTTTATCTGAATATACAAAAAGGGGCTTATACCGATTTCTGTATACATTGCTATACAAAGAACTCTCCCAGATGAGTTGTGCTGACTTCAGTGGCTCTGAGGTGCTGAGCACTGCGATTTGAGGGGTCTGCCTTACCCTGGACTTCTCACTCTTAGTTACTCAGCTGTGGGGTGAAATGAGATCTGGTACTTGCATTCTTCAGATAAACTCCACTGAGGGTTTTCTTGGGGATAAACTTTATAAAGATTTGCTTGGGGGATTACCTTTACAAAGATGTGCCTGGGGAGAGCACTGATAAAACTGGAAGGTTTCTTAAACAGCAAGTGTGTTTTCAAGCAGCTGGTGTGAGTTTGGTACGGGGGATTGCACAGCAGCACTTCTCAGTGCACTGATGCAGGGGCATCAGCTAGAGAAAGGAAATGCAGATTGTTCTGTTGGCACTGATAAATGTGGCTGTTGTTGGAGGCAGATGTGATTTCTCCCTGACCCTTTGCTCCCTCTGTTTCCCCGTGCTGCTGGCAGGGGTTTGTGCTGGCTGTCACCGTGATCCGCGAGGCGGCCGAGGAGCTGCGCTGCTACATGAGGGACAAGGAGGTGAACTCGCAGATCTACAGCAAGCTCACAGCCAGAGGTCAGCCCCAGGCTGGGGATGCAGCCTTGCTGACAGCCAGAGCCAGAGTTCAGGCCTGGGAGGGGGCTCTGGGCTCCCCGGCACGTGGCTCTGTGGCCACGGAGCCCTGGCACGCGGGGGCCGCTCCTGGGCAGCTCCTCAGCAGGCTCTGCTGGAGGTTGGGGTTTGCTGAGGGGGTCGTGGGATGGGCTGGGGGGGAAGGGACCCTAAAGATCACCCAGTGCCTCCCCTACCATGGCAGGGACACCTCCCACTGTCCCAGGCTGCTCCAAGCCCCAGTGTCCAGCCTGGCCCTGGATCCAGAACAGCCACAGCTGCTCTGGGCACCTGTGCCAGGGCATCACCACCCTACAGAGCCTAAAAAGACCCTAAAAACAATGAGGTGTGTATTTGTCAGCAGAGATGGTGTAGTTCCTGAGGACTGGCAGGGTCAGCTCCTGCATTTTTCGTGTCCATCCCCTTGAGCTCCCCTGCAGCCCTGAGGAGTTTGGAGCTCCCGTTTGGGAGAGAGCCCAGGCTGGGCTCAGCTGAGCCTGACCTGCTTGGCCATTGTTTCCAGCTGTGCTGTACCTAACAAAGACATTTAAATTCTCATTTGAACAATCCCGTGCTGCCTCACTGTGGAGTTACTCCTAATACCATGACAAAGATGGTGAGGCCAGGGTTTTGTTTCAAAAAGGGAATGAACTGAATTTGAGCAAGTTTTGGTTGTTTTCCGTTTCCGATTTCTTAGTTATAAAAGTTTATACCCCTGAATTAAGCTGCAGTGATGTAGGTGTAGTAAAAAAAATGCTGCATTTGAAGGAATAAGGCTGTTTTTGAAATATAATTGCTTAAGGCTGGATATATTTCGCATGCCAGGAGTTATGAGGCAACTCCAAACTGGGGAGTTTGAGTTTCTGAATATTAAATCCCCTTTTAATAACATGTTCTTAGTACAACACTTAAAATGCTTGGCAACCAACAAAAGCCTCATCCAAGAGGGGTGTACTACATCTATTTAAAGATATAAAAGAGTTGCCTTCTGGATTCTATTCAATGATCTATAAGGGGCCTGACCTCTCCTTTAGTTCTTTTCATATTGCTATTACGTTTCCCATGAATGATTTCCCTCCCCCCAGTCCTTTAACTTTTCTAATTTTTGTGAAAGAAACCAAGGAGGATTGGCAGCTGGGCACTAGCTGAAAATCTCAAGCCACTGTATTTAACATGATTTTTGTGCAGAAACAGGAATGAGACTGTAGTATAGTTTAGAGTAGAAAACAACCATAGGAAATTATTCATGATTGTCACATGCTTTGGGGGAGAAGAGTAATTTTCTGTCCCTCACTCAATCTCAGAACTTAATTTTTTGGGAAAGCTGATCATCTTTTCCACTGATTAAAACCTCAGCTCCTCTGGGAATTACCCAGGAGCAGGGAATGGCCTGATGAGGCTGGGGATGGAAATTTGGGGGTTGATTTATCTCACCCCTTTATACAAGGAGCTGGGTTTTCAAGGGAGAGTGTCACCAGCTCCGAGGTGGAGGCAGCAAATACCAAAATAAATTTGGAACAGCTGATGTGAACAATTAGTTTTCAGTGTAGCTGACAGTAGGATGGGGTTTTTGCAGGCTGTTTCTTTTGTTGCTGCTGTTGAACAGGACAGGTCATGCTGCAGGGGTTTGGCACAGCCCTGTGCTGAGACCTAATGACAGAAACCTCCACCCTAAACCTTTTTTATCTTTTGACCCAGATGATCCATTTATGTTCCCAAATGACAAAACCAGCAGACTTCTGGAAAGCTTTTTTTTTTTTTTAGTGGAAAGCTCTGCATTTAAAGGAGAGTTGTTTGGATTGTTATAAAAAATAATCAAATTTCAATCCCCTATTCATAAGCCACAAGCCTCCCTGTGTTCAGGGGTCTGTGTTCTGATCTGCTTGATGGAAAGCTCGAACTGTGCTTGCAAATTCCTGGCTTGTTTTTCTTCTCCTGCAGCCCCCCTCCCTGGGTAACACTGCATAATAGAGAGAAACTCCACAGAAAAGTGGGAAGGGACCTCCTACTGCGGGGTGCTACTTAAGATACAGATCATTGGCATTTACCAGCCATAAAAAAACCAATATTTTCCCAAACTCTGCTAGTCCTGCTCCCCAGCATAAGGCTACAAAAGCCAAAAGTTTGGTGAAGCACATCAAACAAACCCACCCCCCTTCTTTTTTTATGTTTTAGATGCATTTAACTTGTTTTAGTAAACCTCTGGCTTCATCTTTAGTTCCAGAGTAAGTGTTTGGATCTGTACTTTAGTGCAGCTTTGCAGAGCTATTGTGAAATTTTGACCTAAGTGCTCATAGGGCAAAAAAGGGAATCTTTTCTGGCTAATATTACTTGAAATTATATGCTTTCTGGTACATCCATCATGCTGCAAATTTGGTGATAATTTCAAACACCATAGCTTAAATTGGAGCAAACTGTTTGCATTTGATTATGTTTACTTTCTTGTCTTTAAGAAAGATAAATCAGGGCCCAGCAGAGAATGAAACAAATACCAGACAAGTTTTAACAATAGGTTTATTTGAACGCGAGCTCAAGACTAGTTCCTTTAAAAAGTGATAAACATCAACTTCTATTCTGATTAACTTAAGGAAGTACAAACTGAAAGTGATATAAATGCTGAATAAACCTGTGTGTATTTAGAGGATGCATTTCTAGCTGCACTTACAAAACCAGGAGTTTATAATTACAAAAATATTTAAATAGAGCAGTTGTGGGAAATGGAACAGTTGTGCTTATTAGCTGGTTTTAAACATGCATGAGAAAACATCTGATGTTTAGGTGGCAGTTTCCCCACAGAAAGAAAAGGGAATTACAGAATTCCCAAGATCAAAATAAAACTAATTCAAGTGAGTTCTTTTTGGGAGTCCTGAGTCAAAGGAAACATCTGGTCCTGGGCCTTCTTAGCACGACGTGTGTGCACACTGCAGAGATGTCACCCACGGGGGCCAGGGAGGCTGCAAAAGCAGAACTAGCTACCTAAAAAGGGCATCTCATTTATCCAGGAGTTATAACAACGTGTGCTGGTTAGAAAGGCCCCCCCCTTTGTTTTACCCTCCAACAGCTGAGGTTGGGAGGGTTCCTGAGCAAGACAAATCTGCTCCAGCTGCTTTGGGTTTTCTCAAATTAGAAAAATTTTACAGCAGATGATACTGTTTTCAGCATAATGATCCCAAAAGCCTTTTATGTACGTAATGGTAGGAAATCATCACGTTACAGCTTTGTCCAGGCATTAATTTCTCTTTTGCAGACTGATTTTTACTTTGTTAAGGAAAACCTAAAAAAGTGAGTTTGCCTGAAGCCTGCAGGTAGCGCTGCTTCTGCTGACAGTCACCAGATAAATCCTTGTGATCTTGGAGAGAATACAGAAAATATGGTTAAACAAATCCACAGCTTTTCTGCACTTTGGGCCAGGAGTGGCTGTGCCTGTGTGGGGAGAGCACTCAGGCTTTTTCCCCCCCTTCCTTTGCACAGGAGAATATTCAAAAGCACTTTTTGTTGCTTTGTGAATAACCGTATTAGAAGGGGAGGAAGAGATGTTATCTGTCAGACCCTTTTAGTGTCATAGTACCTAACTTTGTATAGGCCATACAGAAGACTGCCAGGGATGCTTTTTTTGATCCTCTTGGAGTGCAGCTTTTCTTTTCAAGCCCCAGCGTAATGGACTCTTAATCCCCGGTTTGCTTCCTGCCCTGGCAGAGATGTCTTTAGCCCAGCATTCGTTTTGTTTACCTTTTTTTTTTTTTTTAACCAAAAACCTTCACAAGGCAAACTCCAGAATCCATGGAAGACCTATGAGATATTTGTGAAATGGGCCATGACTGCTTATAATTTGTAGGAATAATTACAGCATGCAAGGAAGTCTGCATTTATTAGCAGCAGTGATGAAGCATGTTGTTAGGCACACAGTGTGTCACCAAAGCAGCAGGCTGCCCCAGCCCAGAATGGCTTTCATTGTTAATTTGGAGCAGAAACACTGAAGCATATCCTGAGAAGGATGCTAATGAAGGGACTGCCAGTAGTAAAATCTCAGTGACCTTTGTGCTTTGTGCTAATTTCTATTCCCCCTCCCTTCCCCCTCCTGCTTTCCCCTGAGCTGCTATCTGGCCAGTTAGCCCGTGAATTTTGAGGTACAGTAGGAGTGTTGTCCATGCCAGGGTGAGCTCCACGTGCCTCCCCCACTTCCACTCAAATCACAGCAGATTAAAGAGGCTTTTGTTGAAATCTAACAGACATGTGGAGGCAGGGTTCAAATTAACTGATTATAAATCACTAGTTAGTCTGAGAAGCCAAATCTAGAGCTGGCTAATGATTTGAAATTACTGGCCAATTGTTAAATTAATCCCCTGTTTTAAAGCAACTGGGAAATGTTTGACAGCTGCACAGGAATAAATATTTACATGATTTCTGTAGGACCTGTTCCCTGCTTGTTTGGCCAGTCCTGCAAGAGGCAAGGGAGAGGTGGCAGAGCTGAGCCAGAGACTGAGCCAGCTCTGGACAGGAAATGAGGCTGGAGTTTGGAAGGACCCATTGTACTTCCAGCTTCCAGGCCTTGGCTTGAGAGTCGAGCTTTGCATTTCCAGGCACCTGAGGAAAAGGAGTTGGATTTGATGGTTCTCTGCTGTAACTTTCTGTTCTTGCTCTGGCAACTGCCTGATGCTGAAAGTGTTTTTGAATCCATGAGTTAGGTAGTACCAAAAGGAATTTAAGGAGTTGTTTCAGAGTTATGACTAGGGGGTGGCTGGGGCTTTCTGCAGCCAGGGCTGGTGTCTGGAGCTGTTACAGGAGGGGCTTCAGCCCTTTTTGGGAGAGCCACCCCTTAGTGGGGAAAGTGGGCTCAGAAGTCTTTCCAGGGCAGCATTGTCCAATTCCTGTGGTGGAAACGTTTCCCATTTTCACCCCCATAGTGCAGGGGAAGGAAGGGAGGGGAGGAGCAGCACACAGCACCCCAGAGCCTGTCCTGCTCTGCTCTAACACCAACACCTTTCCTTTGCAGGGACTGTCAAGGTGAAGAGCTCTAATATACAAGTGGGTGACCTCATCATTGTGGAGAAGGTTTGCCCTTATATTCATCTTTCCTGTGTAAAGTTGTGGGTTTGGTTTTTTTTTTGTTTTTTTTTGGTTTTTTTTTTTGTTTGTTTGTTTTTTGTTTTTTTTGCAAGATCATAGAAAATGAGATCTTTTGAGTTCCTACTTACTTTACAACAGGCTAGGAATATCAGGTGTTGAACACAAGTTTAAATATTTAATCACTTTACAGTGTTCTCCCACCTCACTAATGACATCATTATCTTTACAAATGAGGGCAAATCTGTAGGTATGCCTATAACCTATTTTTTTACTTATAGTATAGCAAGATAAAGAGCTTCCCTGTCCTTTCTGTGATTGTTGGACACGGGTTAAATACCTGGAACAAATGCAGCACCCAGGTGTTTCTTTGGGTCTAAGCATTGCAGATTTGGGAGACTTAGTGATCCATTTGTAGATACTGGTATATACAGGTATATTTCCCCCTTTGTACAACTTTTAGTGTGGTTTTTAAAATCCACTGATTTTATGTTTTTCCCACCCACTCTCTGCAAGCAGCCATGACCTCTAAAACCATTAGTATGAAAATACTCAATACAAAATGAGAAACTTGGTAGCTGCAGATTCCTGATACAACCTTTCTGCTAACATGGGACTTCTTGAAAGGAAACCAGCACTAGTTTAAGATTTCTTCATACTTCTAGAATTACTCTCCAGCCCTTTTGTAAACCTAACCCTTGGGTCTGGTCAGTGGGAGCTGGCACCAGTTATTATCATGCACTTGGAATTCTGCAGGGAAGCGAGTTCAGGATTCAAAGCAAACTGAATCCCAGGCTCCAGGCTGACAAAGGAATCCTCTTTGTGCCTCTGCTGCTCTGGGGAAGGCGCTGCACACGCGTGCAGGGCTGCCTGCACAATAATGGCCTTTCTTCTCCCCCCAGAACCAGAGGGTCCCTGCTGACATGATCTTCCTGAGGACGTCGGAGAAGAATGGTAAACATCTGGAACCAATTGTCAAAATAGCCATTAACCTTTCACTGGTTGTTTGGAGAAAATTATCTTTTGGAAATGTGAAAGAAATAGATAATAGTAAAATTTTAGAGAGAGGGGGAACTGAAGTGGTTTTATGGACCACCACTTCTCAGGATGTTATACTCTAGTTTTGTTTGCTAATCAAAGAATGTAGGGGTTGAGTTCAGGGTAAATTAATCTGGTTGCATTTTAGATATATTTACTTACCATTCAGGCTTTCTTTGTTAAGTGTGGGATAAGGAAATGTTTGATCAGAAGGATTAGAAAACAGATTTATGGGAATATTTCAAGTGACTGTTAAAAAGTATAGCACAGAGAATTCTGACCTAGTGGAGGGAAAGGAATGTGGTGCAGGAACGTCATCGTTCCATTATTAACAAATGTAAATCAGACCATGTTTCCAGAGAAGGAAGGATGTGGGTGTCCTAGAGGGGAAGTTAACCCTGTAGGTGTGCCCAGGACAGAGGTGGCAGGGTTCCTGACTGCTGTTCCCATCCCCAGGGTCCTGCTTCCTGCGCACGGACCAGCTGGACGGGGAGACCGACTGGAAGCTGCGGCTGCCCGTCACCTGCACCCAGCGCCTGCCCACGGCCTCTGTGAGCACCTGCCTGGCACTCTGTGCCTGGGAGCTTGGGCAAGCTTTCCCTGAGAACCTGGGGCTGCTGCAGTCCTGTGTTCAGGCTGTGGTTTCTTTCCTGGGGCACAGACAAGTCCCAGGAGTCTCTCAGGTGTCACCCCAGGAAATCCCCTGCTAGACCAGGTGTGTTTTCTGGGGGACTCCTGGGCTGCAGTAGGTATCAAGTCAATTCTAAACCATGCCAAGTTACTCTTGGAGCAGTATTCTTGTAAAACTCCTGTACATTATTAAGCTGTGGCTGGCTGATGGCTGACAGGGCTGATGGATGTGTCTGTTTGATAGGACCTGCTGCAAATCCGCTCCTACGTCTACGCAGAAGAACCCAACATTGACATACACAACTTTGTGGGGACCTTCACCAGGGTGAGTCTGCTGGCAGGGCCTGAAATCAACCAGAGAGTCACCAGGGTTTATGAAAATTCTCCATCCTATCAGAAATCCCTCTGCCAACTCACTCAGCATCCCTCCCCAAACACCTCTGTGGACTCCTCTCATCCTCTGCTCTTTTCCATTACTGACAAGTTTGTTTATTTTTCTATTTTCCCATTGTAGGAGGACAGTGACCCTCCAGTAAATGAAAGTTTAAGCATAGAAAACACCCTGTGGGCCAGCACAGTGATTGCATCAGGTAAGGTGGAGACTTGTGTTAAATTGTTTTTAAGGGAATATGTTAACAATTTTTAAAGGTATTTCTGTGATGGAATAATAATTCTGTCAGTTGGAGAAATTAGCAGTTGGAATGAGGTTTCCCCCTTGTCGTAACACCTCTGGGGAGCTGAGCTGACATCTAATTGCCTCTTGGACATTCCTAGATGAGAAAGAAGTGGAGTGGCCTTTGGGGCCCTTCTTTAGCATCTAGGAGCAGAATAGCACTTAATTGCTCTGCACATTGACATCCTAATCTGTAACAGAAATGGTGTCAAATGGATTCTGGGAACAGAAGCTGAGATGAAAGATTTCCAGGTAAGTGCTGCCATTGAGTTTGTCCTATATACTCTTAAGAAAGGAAAGAAAATCAAGTCTTTGACAGATTTTGACTCATATGTACAATAAACTCCCGAGGCCTGAGATTAATCAATGCCCCCCTGTAAGGGCTTGTCAAAGTAAAAGCCTTGTTCCTCTCCTGCCCAGTGTGTTTGCTGGGCAGTAGCTGGAGGAGAGTGGAATTCTGGAGTCCAGCTCTGGAGTTAAACTTGTCAAATGGAGAGACTTGACAGTGCATTTGCAAATATAATTTCAAAGGGTTTATGCAATTGAGTCTGTTTGAAATGGCCATAAACCAACTAGAAACACTCCTTTCCCACAGATCAATGTGTTTTCAAGCTTCTTCTAGTCCTGGCAGGTGCTTCCTCTCATTTTGACTGACTTACCAATACAGTACTGGATTTCGTTTCTCCTGTGGTAATAACAAATAGCATCTTGTAGGTTATTTCTGTAGGGAGAAAATGTGGATATTATTTTTCTTCTGCTGTCGGGTTGTGGTGCCATCTCACTGGGGCAGCCCCTGTAAGATGAAGCAGAGCAATGTGTCTTTCTCCATCTGCTGCAGGAGGGCTGGGTCTGACTCTGACTGTTTGCAGTGGATTTGGAGTAGCTGTGCCATCTGCTGATCTGAATTGTGACGATCTTACCACCACCTGCCATCTGGCTCCAAGGATTTGTTGTTGTTTTTGGGGATGTTTTTTTAAAGGAATTTTTCTCAGCGTATTTTTAGAAACCACCTCTCTTAAATCAGCCTTATTTAAAAATAAGTCACCTGCAGCTTGTTAAAACTGATCATTATTGAGAGCAGGGGAACAGTAGAGTAAAAGTAGCACTGTATTGGCAGTAGTGCTTTTTTTAGAGCTAGTTTTCTCCATTTTTACAGACTCCTAACTCTGGGCAATAGCAGCTTTTAAACTCTTGATGGTAGACAGCTTTTTCTTCATGGCTCTTTGCAAAGTCTTTAAGAGAAAACCCATAGAAACCCTGCATTTTATGGTGAATTATGTTTCTGCAAGAAGAAAATTGAGGACTTTATTGCTCTCAGCTCTTTAGCAACTGTGGGACAGAGCATTCATATTCACTGATGGGCTCCCAGCAGCTCCATCTGTTCCAGGAAGGTAGGAGTTGGTATGATTCACTTTGTGGTAGGAACAGTATTTAGATAAACACTTAAAGTAAATTGTAGATTTTAAAATAAGGTAATTCTTTCTCTGAGCTCTGGAATTAATTAGATTTGCTCTGATTGTTTCAACATTTACCAGTAAATAATCCTAGCCCAGAGCTGGTTTAATTTGGACACACAATGAAGGTTTGGTGGAAGGGAGCACCAAAGTGGGATTCCAAGTGGTGGGAGGAAATCCAAGAAATCCTCCATCACCACCAACTTTTATTTATAGTCTGGAGAGACAAGTGGATCAAAAGGGGGTCAGAAAAGGTAGAGCAGAGCTGGCTGCTCTTCCCATGAGCTGGTGGAGTCTGTGATGCTGCATCAAGTCCAACCCTGAGACTGAATTACTGCCTGGAAGGATGTTTCCTGTTCCAGTCTGTGTTTTCATAGGTGTTGTGTTGCAGATACCACCTTTCTGAATTTCTGGTTGCTTCTGAAATTAGCCTGCTGAAAATGCTCTCCACCTGAGGAGTATTTTTAAGGAGAAAACCTTTGTGTGTGCAGGTACTGTGGTGGGAGTTGTCCTCTACACGGGAAGGGAGCTGCGCAGTGTGATGAACACCTCCAACCCCAGAAGTAAGGTATGGTGAAGAAACAGGTTTGTAATAAATAATAAGGGTCAGAAACAGATCATTTTTTAAAAGAAGATCCTTCCAAATAACTCTATGTACACACTCTAGGGAAAACCTCATAGGAATAATTCATATTTTCCAGCCTGTGATTTAAGATAGCTACCAGAACAGAAGCTATTTCTCCTGGCTTTTTTCATCCTATTATATATATGTCATGACACTTTTTTAAAGTTGTCAAACATTGTTTTATAATGAGACAGTCCCTGTTAGAATAGAAAAGCTTCTTTTGCTGCATTCTTCCATTGTAGCAAAGCTAAGACATGGTGCAGGGATGTTTACACAGCTTTTGGCAGCGTGAGCCCTCTCACACCTCTGCATCCTCTGCTGAGCTTCTGAGGGATGGGAATCTCATGTAATAAGCTGGCAAGAGTATTGATTATAAATTTAAACATGTTTGTAGTGTTTTAAAAGAAGAGAAGCTGACTAGTGGGAATGGCTCTTTGGATGGAGTGGCAGCTCACTTCCTTTGTGAATATTGCACTGAGCTGACACCTTCATCTGTGTGCCTGAAATCTCTCTCTCCTGCTGTCCTAGATTGGCCTCTTTGATTTGGAGGTGAACTGTCTCACCAAGATCCTGTTTGGGGCTCTGGTGGTGGTGTCCCTGGTCATGGTGGCTCTCCAGCACTTTGCAGGCCGTTGGTACCTGCAGATCATCAGGTTCCTGCTGCTGTTCTCAAACATCATTCCCATCAGGTGAGGGCACAGCTGGGAATGCTCCCAGCACAGCACTGCCTGCTCAGGCACCTGAGCTCTTACCTGCTCCTCATTGCACAGCTCAGCCAGGCCAGGAGTAGAAATGAAGTTAAAACATAAGAATTGCTTTGTAGTTTCTGCTGAATTTGTTCGATTTATTAACCCATTCACTGGCTCAGACTGTGGATTAGGCATTTAAATTCCCTTCTCTCAGCGTTTGGAATACCTGGTTACTGTGATTAGAACAGAGTAAAAAATGGAAAAGGAGGTTGTTTTATACAGAATGTAGGGGAATGCATTTAGAGGGCAATGAAACTTGGATATTAAATTGTACTGTATTAGAAAGTAGATTAGTAACTTACTTTGGGTGCAGGACTGGGATTCATTTCAGTTCCATTTTTAATCTGCTGTCTGGTATCCATCACTGTCCTTACTCTGTCCACCTTTCCCTCAAATCATATCTGCTCTTCTCATTCAATTTGGTCATCTGTCTTTGAATGACAGTGTAATTACATTGGCAATCAGAGCACTGACTTTGAACAAACTTCTCCTGAAACTCTCCTTTAGCACTCAGGTTCACTGTGGAACTCGTGCTTTCATTGCACTGCGGCAGTTCACAAGGATTTTTTCCAAAGTTTACCTGGTGATAATTTTTATTTTCCTTTTTCTCTTTCCTCCTGTGCAGTTTACGTGTGAATCTGGACATGGGGAAGATTGTGTACAGCTGGGTGATCCGCAGAGATTCCAAAATCCCTGGCACTGTGGTTCGGTCCAGCACCATCCCTGAGCAGCTGGGGAGGATTTCCTATTTGCTTACAGACAAAACAGGTACTGGTGCAGAAAATACAGCTTTGAGTCATGGCATGTTGTTTGGATTCTGTTATGGTTTTGGCCAGGAAAAGAGGATAATGTGAGATTTCTTTGGACTGGAAGAAATATGCATTTCCTGTTACTTTGACAATATGATTTAATCAGATTTTGAAAAAAAAGTTGTGCTTTTTTTTTGTTCTGAATGTGCTGTAAGTAAGGTAGGACAGGAATATTGTACTACTTGAATGAATACCTAAAGCACGCTATTACAACAAAAGGTGAGGGTAAAAATAAAATTAAAATCAAGTTTTTAGAGCTGGTCTTCAAAGCCAGGTTAAGATAACTTTATATATAAAGGCAGAAGCTGTCTGCTGCTGCCCTTACACTTTTGAAGCTGAGCCTGAATTGAAGGCCTGAGCTGTGATAAAAAGCTTGGTCTGACATAAAATCCTGGTCCCACTGAAGTAGTTTCCAATTTTTTTGGTTCCAGTGGGACCAGAACTGTGCCTGCAGCTCCTGCTGGCATTGACTTTGGGGTGAATCTCACTGTTAATTTATACACCCCCACTTCCCAGGAGAATGAGCTCTCAGGTCTGTTGATTTTGGGTTTTTTGCCAGCCCTGGCTGTGCTGGGAGCGGTGCAGATATGGGTTCAGCTGCTGGCCCACATTCAGGTTTCTGTGCTGGAGGCACAGCAGGGACAGCAGGTGTGCTGTGCAGGGAGGTGTTGATCCCACTCCATGGTCCTGTTTTCCCAGGGACTCTCACCCAGAACGAGATGGTTTTCAAGAGGCTCCACCTGGGAACGGTGGCGTACGGCCTGGACTCCATGGACGAGGTGCAGAGCCACATATTCAGCATTTACACACAGGTACAACCAGCTGCATCCCCTGGCTCCCTGTGCCCAAAACACCACATCACTGGGCCAGTGGGGAATTCATGTGGTAGGGATTTGCTTATGAGCTGCTTTTGGGAAAGCATGAAGGTCACTGGATGCTTAATTCATAAATAATGTCATGATTGCTCGTTGTGTTCTGTGGGTTGTTTCACATCACGTGCAAGTGTGTCCTGCTGCTGAGGTCTGAGTCTAAAATAACTTTTATTTAGATATCCAGCTATCTCTTTTCTTTCTCCTTCTTAGCATTTAGTTCTTGTCTTGTGTTGAGACCCTTAAATGACAGAACTGTATTAAAAAAAAAAAAAAAACAACAAAACAAAAAACCCCAAATCACAACCCCCCAGACTTCAGCTTTATTTGCCTTCATTTTGTACTGAATCTCTGGAGAAAACTTGACTACTGGATTAATTATTTGCCAAAGTGCCCAGTATTTGTCAGGAACATTTGGGTGACTGACTAGTCCAGTGTGTGAGCAGTGACTGAGTGCACTTCAGCTGAGGGTTTGCTCTTGAATTTTGGCAGCAGTGCTGATGAGCACTGATACTAAATTTGAAGATATTATGGGTCCTAATCACTAGTGTGGAAAATAACATGTGGAATTACCCTGGTAATGGATATATGTCTCATAAAACTTTCATAATTACCAAGTGAGATTCCTTATAATGAGAAGCATTTGCTGGCAATGATTCATTTTGAACTGTAGTTCTTATTCTTTGCTCTTATTTTTACCGTGTTGTGGCCCTTTGACCTGGAAGTGAAACTTTTGTCCTCTTGACACTAAAGGTTAACAGAGCAGGAAACTGGATCACTGTGTGTCCCTTCTTCAACTGGGATAATTTAGTAATTGTGCAATTATCTGAAGACTCCCATTCTGATACTAAAAATAGTATTAAAAAATAAATGAATGTAATTAAGATTTTCTAGCTCCATACCAGTCATCTGTTTTGTGTTTTCACAAATTATATTCTCTTGCACATGAAACCCAAGTGACTCTAAATTTCTCAAACCACTGGTCCTTTGTGGAGTAAAAAAGTGATTTCGCTGAGTCTTTTGAAGCTGGTGTGTCCCTTTTGGTGGATTTGCAGCAAAGGGGCTTTTTCTTGGTGTACTGTCCCAAAACTGAAATCTATTGGTGCCCTTCAGGAGCAATGCTCCAGGAGCTGAGCTGCACTGGGGTGTTCCCAGGGGACACTGAGTGGCCTGAGTGAGGGGGTGGTATAGCATTGCTGCGAGGGCCCTACGAAGGAGGAATGATGAGGAGGACTCCATTGATATCAGAAGGCTAATTAATTACTTTATTATACTATATTATTCTATACATCTAAAACTGAATCTGCCAAACACTCAACCCTGCACATACTGCCCAGAATCTCATGACTGTCACCCGACAGTCCCAACACGCACACTCTTGGCCCTGATGGACCAAGGAACCAAAACACCATGACTTTGGGTAAACAATCTCCATGTTGCATTCTAATTTTGCACGAACACAGGCACAGCAAATGACAAGAATTGTGTTTCCTTTCTCTGAGGTTCAGAGAATGTGAAATCCAGAAATATTCTTGGGAAGAATTGTGCCTTGCTTTTCTCTGTGAAGAGAAGTGTGGGGCTGCAGGGTGGGGAGAGCGTGCCTGGTCTGGGGGGACACGGGCCTGCGCAGTCCATACAAATGGAACCCAAATGCCATTTTTCCCCCCAGTAAGAGCATGCCTGGTCTGTGGGGACATGGGCCTGTACAAATGGAACCCAAATGCCATTTTTCCCCTCAGTAAGAGCATGCCTGGTCTGTGGGAACATGGGCCTGCACGGTCCCTACAAACTGATCCCAAATGTCATTTTTCCCCCCAGTAAGAGCGTGTTGTGTGTCCCCCAGCAGGCGCAGGACCCCCCGGCCGTGAAGGGGCTGTCCCTGGCCACCAAGGTGCGGCGCAGCATGAGCAGCCGCGTGCACGAGGCCGTCAAGGCCATCGCGCTGTGCCACAACGTCACCCCCGTCTACGAGAGCAACGGCGTCACCGACCAGGCCGAGGCCGAGCGCCACTACGAGGACTCCTGCAGGGTGTACCAGGCCTCCAGCCCCGACGAGGTCAGTCAGAGCACCCTTGTGACCCTGCTGGCTGCAAAAACCCCGTGGTTCCTTGGGGGAGGGCTCAGGGTTACTGAAGGGATAATGTTGTAGTGTGTTTGTTGGTCTGATAAGCTGGGGATAGGCTGTAAGTGCCCTCTCAGCTGTTCTGCCTCTCTGCCTGAAGCTCCTGACTGGTATCTGGCTGTTCTGGCACCCTCTGCATCACAGAATTTCATCCCTGTTTCTGGACCTTTTGTCCTGGATATATTTTTCATTTCGACTCTGGGAATCCCTTTGACCAGGTTTGGTCAAAGGTTCTGCCTATCTGCCTGAAGCTCCAGACTGCTGTCTGCCTGTTCTGGCAGCTTCTGCATCACAGAATTTTGCCATGTTTCTGCACCTGTTGTCCTGGATATATTTTTCATTTCAACTCTGGGACTCCCTTTGACCAGTTTTGGTAAATTATGAGCAATCTTATCTTGTCTGGGGGAGGACAGCTTGTGGAAGAGGGTTGGAATGCTCCCTCAGCTCAGCTCTGCGAGGTGTGTGACCTTCCTCACCAGGGAAAAGCTGGGAATCACTGTAACCATGGCATATCCCACGTGCAGGTGGGCAGAGCCGGTGCCCAGGTTAATTCTGGGGAGGGGGTGAAGTGCACAGATTTATTGGAGAGCAAAGCTGGGCCCTGCCATTCTCTGCCAGCACCCAGTGCAGCCAGGGCTGTGCAGGTGGCACAGTGGGGAGCAGCTTTGGGGCTCTCCAGACATTCACTGGAGACTTTTAGTGAGCATTTGGGACATCAGGTTCAATTCAGCATTTACAGTTTAAGTGCTGTTGGCCACCCCCTGCAAAATCTGGGAAATGTAATTATAGTGTTGTTTCCTTCTGTGACAAAGACGGGAGGAATAAAATGTGGTTTCATTATATTGGTTATGCTTCTTGGATACACCTTTAGTGCAAAAAAAGTAACACATTTTGCTTCCTATCAATATGTACAATTACATTTGCTCTGTGCTGGAGAGACACTGAAGTTTGAGTTTTCCCCTGAGAATCCCACTGGCTGTGAGATCAAATCACCCTTTTGACTACACTCAAAGGGCTCTTCCATGTACTGCCTCAGACAAGCCAGCTTTGCCTCTGCTAATAACCTTCCCACCTTTGCCATTGGAAGAGAAGCTGGCTTGCCTCATTGCCAGAGAAATGCTTTGCATGGAATTCAATGCACTCGTTGGAAATCCAACTGAGTGAGGATTTTGGGGCTGTTGTGCTGCTGAAAGACTGGCACAGAGCTGGTTTGCACATTTACATACATTCAAAATATTCCCTGTAGTGTTTTTCTCCCAAAGCAGGCAATTCATTTGTTTCATATGTGTTTATATTATTCATTTTCTTCTGTGCATCATCCAAAGGCTGCATTTCTGCAGCGCCCCCTGCATGGCTGGGCTGCAGTGAGGTGCCAGCAGCACCTCCTCCCTGGGCAGGGTGTGTGTGTCCTGTCCCACATGGCTGGGGCAGGGTTGCTCTCCCCTGAAAAGGCAGCATACAGAAAGCAACTGCCTTTGCACTGAAACGAGTTCTGAATGATTTCCAGATGGTCATTTTGGTGATCTGCATCTAAGTTTTTTTTTTTTTTTCCTCCTAAAGCATTTACAGGCTATTTTTGCACAGATTTCTGTTTATTTACATATATACTGTGGTATATGGTGAAGTCAGTGATTTTTATTTTACTTTTACTCTTTATACTGCTCTGTCTTTAAAATATTTACACAGCAATTTGTCTGAAATACCCAGGGGATATTGTTTATTTGTTTTACTATAGCGTGATAACTAATCCTTCCAAGATTGTTGTTTAAATTCGTTTTTCCTTTCCTAAGTAGAGAATTACAGCAGGTTCAGAAATCAGATATGCTTTACTGCACTGAGGAAATCTTGTCTGTAGGTCTTGGATATACAAATATTATTTAGCTGTGCTCTGTATGTCATCCTAGATGGTACAAAATGCAGGAGCTACACAAGTGGAGCCCTTGAGAAGGGAGTAATGCTGTTAAATAACATTCCCTGTAGGGGAATGACTTTGGACTCCTGTTAAAGCCAGCCTTTGAAATCCTATATCAATAAAATATTGCCATGGCAGGGAAGGTCAGTTTATGAAATGAGTACAAAAACTTGTATTCTCTTTACTTTAACAGCAAGGGTAATTTCTACCAGTTGGCATAGGATTCATTTCCTGTAACAGAAAGCAGGATTTCCTAAATTTGTTTCCTGTGCACACTGCCATTTAGAAGTCTTGAAGTATCTTTATTCAGGTATCAGTTACAGCCTTGGGGCTCTGTGAGCCAGTTGTCAGTTGTAGCCATACAGTAACTAACAGGGGAAATGAAATAGATATAATCTGATCAGAGATAAGAGGGCTGGGATTCCTGGGCAAACAGTCTTTAACCCTGACAAGGGCGGCAGCTGCCAGGACATGAAAGGGTGTGGGATCAATTGGTCTCTGCCTGCTGTCTGCCTGCCTAGGCAACCCAGAGGGGACCCTGCAGAGCAGCTCATGGCACAGAAGGATCAATTTGTCTCTTTAGAATGAAATTTATTAGTCGATACTCACTTCAGTGGTGGCTTGGGTAATTTAATTGTCGGGGAGAGCAAAGTTGGAGGGTACTGTGCTGGGCTGCTGGGGCTGCTGTGCTTTGAAATGCTCAGATCTGTATCGGGCCTGGCCTGGCTGGAGCTGCAAATGCTGGCAGGGACTTCATTGATTTCCCTCATTAGTAAGCCTGGGCTCCCTTTAAGGTGTTTGAGGGATTTCAAGCTTGCTTTGAATTCTCCTTCCTCTAAACTGTAAATACACTTTTGCATCTTGAATATTTCTCATCTTTCCGCTGTGGCTGAGAGCATCTTGAGTTTTACAGGGGGCAGAGCAAACCTATTCTGTCTGACCTGGAGCTGGGATGTGCTCTCCATCTCAGCCCAGTGCCCAGACATGCCAGGAGAGCTGGCAGTGCTTCTGGTGCCACGGGTGCTGGTGTCCCCTGGTGCCATGTCTGTTGTGCTGCCCATCCATTTGTCCCTCTGCACAAGGCTTTGCTTCCAGAACTGCATGGGATGGCAGTGAGGTGCTGGCAGGGAAGGAGGGAGGAGGTGTCTGTGCAGAGGAGATCTTTAACAGGCCAGGCTGGAGCAGAGGTTTGTACCTCCAGACATTTGGAGCTCACCAGCACAGGCAGAACAGCCAGGGCTGTTCACACACTGAACGTCATGCAGCATCATGCTGGGAATAATTCCCAATAATTATTTATTAACCAGAGTATTAGAAAGCCAAGCTCCATCTCTGCTCTGGGAGGCTGCTAGGAGGATTATCTAACTGCACACTTTAATGCACTGAGCATGGCTTGAAGAAACTTTTGAGAAAGATAAGCTTGAAAGAGCCTTTGATTTGTCATAATCTTTGGGAGTAAGCCTGCACAAACTTGTTAATATTAACCCAAATATTGATTCAAATTGACTTAAAGGTCTTTCAAGGCAAAGCCAACTCAATTAACTTTTTTTTTTTTTTAATCTGACAATTTAAGACTACTTTATGAAAGGAAAAGTTTAGTTTAGGGTTCTCTTTTAAGCTTTTGGATGAAAAGGAGCCGAGTTCACAAAAGCTTCTTCAGTTAGTCCCAAATGTATCAATTCATTAATAAAATCTCAACTCAGTGCAAGTATTTACAGGTTCTGATTTTATTTGTATCTCTTGTATGGGATTTTCCAAAATCAATTTCATTTTTAACTGAGGTATTTGTGGTCACTTGAGGCAGTAGAGGCAGAACCTGCAAGGCAGAAGGGATAATTAACCTTCAAGTCGACAGCAACCATGTGCCCAGCACTCTTGTGCCTTAGAAAATGTCACTGTAAAACACTTCCAGTATTTCATGTCTGTTTAGGGAAAGTATCCCTTGATCCTTTCTGGGGACCAGTGATAGATGGGCTCGTGTCAGCTGCTGCTCCATCTGTTACTGCCCAGACAGCTTCTGGAGTTAAATCTCAGCCAGCTCAGGCTGAGATGGATGTGTCAGCTGAGCTGGGCACTCTCAGGGAAGCAAAATAAAGGCTTTGGTTTTCTAGCATGGCTCTGGTGGCAATTGAGTGAAAGCTTGCAGAGAACTCAGTTTTGTAGGTCCTGAAATAGTATAGACTGCAATCAAAATGATGCCCACCTCAGATCGGTTAAACCTTGAACAATCTGGGGTTTTTTGTGGGGTGTTTTTTTTTGTTTTTTTAATGTACAGGGAGAAGGGTTGTCTGCTAAGAAGTGTCTGAGCCAGCCTTCAGCTGTCTTGCTGATCACTGTAAAATGGTTGAAATTTGTTGATGAGCTGTTACTGCTGAACACACAGAGAATACCACAGAGCTCATTTTGTTTGGGTTTTTTTAATATGAATTTTTAATGTGCTGCGTTAGTGTCTCTGGCTTTGAAATTGTAAACCCAGGGTGAATGTGTTGTTTTGAATTCTTAATTTCATAGACAGCAAGCTGGGAGATTGCTCTTTCCAAAAACAAGTGTTTGTAAAGGGGTTTCCCTGATGTGCCCATGAGATTTGGGCACCCTAGGGCTGGGTGGAGAATTCCAGTGCCTGCCCCTTGCTCAGGGTTGCCCTTTGGAATGAAATCATGGAATCATTTAGATTGAAAAAGCCCTCCCAGCCCATCCATTCCAAGCTGTGCCCAGTGCCCACCTTGTGCCCAGCCCAGAGCTCTGAGTGCCACCTCCAGGAATTCCTGGGACACCTCCAGGGATGGGCACTCCAACCCTCCCTGGGCAGCACCTGCCAAGGCCTGAGCACCCTTTCCATGGGGAAATTCCTCCTGGTGTCCAGTGGAACGTGGCAGGCAAAGGCAGGAGATGACCACGGACACATGGGCTGTGCCACAGCAGCATCAGACACGGGCTGGACTGCCCAAAGCCTGGCAAGAAGGGAAAATAGGGAATTGAATCGGGAAAGAGCCACTGGGAAAGCCATGGAGGAACACCTGTGTTTGTCAATGGATCTGTTTGATAGCCCTGCCAATGACTGGTGAATTAATGACTGGTGAATCAATGACTGGTGAATTCTCTGCAGCCACCTGCTAGCCCTCCCCTCAGGAGGTGTGGCAGGAGCCCTCACTGTGCCCTTCTCCTCTCAGGTGGCCCTGGTGCAGTGGACAGAGAGCGTGGGCCTGACCCTGGTGGGCAGAGACCAGTCCTCAGTGCAGCTGAGGAGCCCAGGGGGGCACATCCTCAACTTCACCATCCTGCAGATCTTCCCCTTCACCTACGAGAGCAAGCGCATGGGCATCATCGTGCGGGTAAGGGCTGCCAGAGCTGGGTACCTGGGGACAGCCACACCTGGGGCAGCCACACCTGGGGCAGCCTGGGGGGCTCACCTGGGCTGACCTCCTGCTCAGGGGTGTCACCAGAGCACAGGGAGACAGCCAGCCAGGGCTGGGCTGTCAGCAAGGCAATCCCCTCCCTCCCTGGGCAGCACAAGAGGAAACACTTGGAAGGTTCTGGAATAGGAACACGTGGCCAAGAGCAGGGATGGCAGGGCAAGGGAGCTGAGAGGCTGAGCTGGTGCCAAGTAGTCACTGTGCTAAATCTGGGAGTTCAGAGAGCCACAGGGTGCATTGAACAGACACTGAGTGCTCCCACAAAAAACCTTGTGCTGCAGAGGATACCTGCAACAAGTGCAGTGTGTATCCAGTGCAGTGCAGCAAGGGAAAATTCTTCAAATCAATTGCTTCTATAATGGAAATTATGTGGAGACTCTGAGCAATCTTTGCCTGACCTAGAATAGAAATACTGTCAATAGAAGACGGAGGACTAAAGAACCTCCCTCCCCATTGCTTTTATTGCAAGTGCAAGATTTTGATGAAATGCTATTTTATCAAAGGTATAAGAGGTGGACAAACCATCAAAGCCAGGGTAAGCTTCATTAAATTGTAGTTTTATGCTCAACAGAAGTGAATGCCCTGAAATTTTCTTATTATGAATGTTAGAGTGCTCCTTTTTCTTTTCCCTTCTTTGATTTGAAGTTTATTCCTTTTAAATTACCTGTTATTTATCTTCTCCCCCCACTAGGAATAAAAAGGTTTCTAGTTTGTATTTCTCTGTTTAGATTTTGCCATTTGTATTTTAGGCAGAACCAGCAAAACTCCCACTTGTGGTCAGTGGGAGCAACATCAGGCCTAGATCCTGACTGTAAATACCTTTAAAGGAGCATTGGTGCCTGTCTGTGAATTGTCTTTATTTTGTAGCCATTCAGCTGCTCCAAGCCACTAAAATCAGCTCTGTGTGTGCCCTGTGCAGAATTAGGGTTGAGCAGCAGACCTTGACTGCCTGGGTATTACTTTGCCACATTTCTGTGTATTCCAAAATAGTTTATTCAAGCACGGTTTTAATTTCCATTAAAAAAAGACATTTATAAATAGATAGTTATTAAGTAAAATTTGCTTTAATTAGACATTTATTTGTGATTGTGTAGGCACTCCATTTGGTTTGATCCACAGCTTGAAGGGTGTTCACCTTTTCAGTGCATCTCCTAAACTGTGCAGCTTGTTCAAAAAACAGAAATAGGGGGAGGGAGAGCAGCATGAAGCATCCAGGAGAAAATACCCCCAGGGAGGGAGATGAAGCTGCACCCAGCACTGCAGTGAGCAGAACCCAAAAGGAAACATTCCTGCTCACCTGCACAGGTATTGCCTGTCCTTATAAATTGCAATTTTCAGGCTCATGAGAGAATGTGAGAATTCTGCCAGGCTTCCTGCCCAGCCTGGGGACAGAGTGCGAGCAGTTCCTGTGTCCAGCCCAGCAGTGCTGGCCCTGCAGGCAGCATCTCCCTGCACATCCTGTCTGCTGTGCCCCTAGGAAATGATCTCCTTCAACACAGCTTCTAGTAAATAAAGCAACACTTAATAGTGAAAACAAGTGGCAGATGCTGCCTGCTTTGGGATATTTTTACAATATCTGAGCATTTCCTTACACTCAACTGTTATTTCTGTACCTGATTATTTCAGTTCTAAGAAATCCTGTTCTACCCAAGCAGCCTCCTCACCATAGTGTGCACTGACTTATCTTCCTCTTTGAAGAAGGCCTGTTTGTTTGACCACAATATTTTCCATTCTTCGTTTGCTTTGTTTTTTTCCCCTTACCCATGTGGAATGATCTTTGTTGTAGAGCAGAGATAGTGCTATTGTCATATCTGGAATTGAAAAGGAGCCTTTGAACTGTGGCCAGAGGCAGACCATGGTGGAAAAAGATGCTTCCCCAAAACAACACAACTGGCAAATCTGTGTGCAGATTTATAGAGTGATGTTGCCATGATCTGAGAACGCGCTAACCTCCTCCTGAACTCGGGCAGAGGAAATGACTAATGCAAGGAGATAGCTGATACAGTATTTATATTGGACAAAAAATCTAAACTATCTTAAGCCAGCTCTGCAGCACGGGAAGTGCAGTCTTTATTCAGCTTCCTACAGAGATGTTGTTAGACACTCTTTAATCAAATAATTTCATAGATAAACCTTTACCTTTGGCTACTGCCAGAAGTGGTGTGTTTTATTTAAACAGGTTCTGGTTGTTTTGGAAGAGTGACACCCATTTTCCTCTGGGGATGTGGGATGTGTATCACTCTGTGAGGGCTGGATGTTCCAGGACATTGAAAACCACACTTGGGCTCAAGATCTTCCTTGTGAATATCTCTGTGAGCTTGGCAAAGATATTCAGCAAAGGAGCTTCATTATCCTTGGCTACTTCTTCATTTCCTCAGCAAAGACACTTCATTTCTTTGCAGTTTTAGTGTCCACATCAGGTGCTACACTTTGCCAATTTTTCTTTTTTTGCTGTGGATTTAAACTCTGGTTTGCCAGTGCCACAGAACCTGGGGCTTTTAACCTATTCAGGTGTGAGAACCTCCACCACTAATTTCTGTAACGGTGGAACAGACTGACCCAAATATTAGGTGAGAGAATGAAGTGTCCACTTTGCTTTTCTTCCATTTTTCTTAAAGTTCTTTGGTCCCTTCATTCACAGCTGTTTGTTTCAGACCTTCCTGAGCTTTTTTGGTTTTGCATTTTAAGTTTGTTTTCCTCCTATCCCTGGTGGCTGTCAAGGTTTACAGAGCAGTTTGTTCGTTACTCATAGTTTTGTATCCTTTGAGGAGATTGCCCGGGTTTCCATTAGCTTGCAACACTCAGAGCTGTGGCCTCCTTACGTATCTGCCTGCTTAGAAGGGACCTTTTAATTTGTGGTAATGTAAATATGCTTTGCTTGCAACCTATAAACTCCTTGTATCAGATAAGTCTAAGCTTTCTGTGGCAAGCATGAGCTTTGATTATGCATATTCCATATGGTGTAACAGAGCAGGTAAATCAGAGTGATTTTCACTCTGCTAAGCTCTGTGCATCTGTCTGTTGTTCAGGTAAGCAGGGAGTCAGGTTTCAAGGTGAGGGCTTGAGGTTATTCTGGAGGCACAGGCACTCAGGGTTGGGAGGCTCTGTCTGTGTGGAGATGCTGACTAAAAAGCTGATCCCCCTTGTCTAAAGCATGAATTCCTGCTGGGAGGAGCTGAGTTGCAATTGGGTAGGCATCTCCTTCTGGCCCCAGAGCAGGAGCTGAGCTGGTGGCCCTTCCCTGCCCCAGAGCAGACAGTTCTGTGCCTGCTGTGCTGAGAATTCATGGCTCATGTGGGTAACGCTTGCAGCTTGGCCGTGGGTAGGAACACTTGGGCTATATGGTACCTGAAACAAGAATGCATCTGGTGAGTGTACTGAGGAACACTTGGGCTATGTGGTACCTGAAACAAGAATGCATCTGGTGAGTGTACTGAGGAACACTTGGGCTATATGGTACCTGAAACAAGAATGTGTCTGGTGAGTGTACTGAGGAACATTTGGGCTATGTGGTACCTGAAACAAGAATGCATCTGGTGAGTGTACTGAGGAACACTTGGGCTATGTGGTACCTGAAACAAGAATGC
>JAWWEY010000069.1:13865538-13880626 GCA_035582745.1 Loriotus luctuosus
CAAGAATGTCTCTGGTGAGTGTACTGAGGAACACTTGGGCTATCTGGTACCTGAAACAAGAATGCATCTGGTGAGTGCACTGAGGAACACTTGGGCTATATGGTGCCTGAAACAAGAATGCATCTGGTGAGTGTACTGAGGAACACTTGGGCTGTGTGGTACCTGAAACAAGAATGTATCTGGTGAGTGTACTGAGGAACACTTGGGCTATGTGGTACCTGAAACAAGAATGTGTCTGGTGAGTGTACTGAGGAACACTTGGGCTATATGGTACCTGAAACAAGAATGCATCTGGTGAGTGCACTGGCCGAATACCATCCGTTTAGAAGATAATGGTTGGGTTTTTAATGGAGAGGCATAGCATATGGTGTGGACTGTCCTACTTTGTGAGGCCCCCCAGGTGTGTGAGTGCTGGCCCAGCTGAGAGTGCTGTGCTGTGTCTGCAGGATGAATCCACAGGAGAGATCACGTTCTACATGAAGGGGGCAGACGTGGTGATGGCTGGCATCGTGCAGTACAACGACTGGCTGGAGGAGGAGGTATGGGGGCTGCTCTGCTCTGCTCCTGCTGCTCTGCTCTGCTCCAGGCCACTGCAGCAGGGCTCAAATGTCCAACTCACTGCTGAAATGTCTGCAAGCCAGAAGGTTCTGATCCTGGCAGTTCCTTGAATTAGTCCTCAGGCAGATACACCCACAGGAACAAGGCATCAGTGACGAGCTCAGCGTAATTAACGCTGGGAATAAAATGGGTTTTTGGCTCAAAACTGATTGACACTCACCAAATTTGTCCTGGGCTTGATTCTGTGTTCACATCTGTTTTAGCCTGAAGGGTCTGGTTTCAAAACTACATTTGGCAGCTTTGTGCTGGGGTGTGTTTGTCAGGTTAGCAGTAATGGTGGCACAGAGTTCATGGAATCCCAGAATGGGTTGGGTTGGGAGGGACCTTGAATCTCATCCCATTGCACCCCCTGCATGGACAGAGACAACCTTTCCAGGGTGCTCCAGCCTGGCTGGGACACTTGCAGGGATCCAGGGGCATCCTCAAAAGTAGCTTCACTTACTGATTCTCTGGTGTTCAGAGAAATAATAACAACTTGGTCTTATTTTAAAGAGTTTGTTGCCAAAGATGTGAAGTCTACAAATCACAGGCTTGTGGCCTTTCACTTAGAGAAGATCTAATCAGTGGGGTTGGTTTTGCCCTGCTGGTGTAGCAGAGAGGACATTTTTCTTCCTGATCACTGGGCTAGGTCACAAACCACTGTAGCTCCCTTCTTTCCTCTTGAGTTTATCATGCACTTTATCAGATATTGCAGACTCACTGGGGTTGCTCAAATGGGATGGTTATTTTCTTAACCTGCTATCTTACACTGCCATCTCCACACTGCTGTGCATAAATCATTTCAGAGCAGTTTATGGTTTACAATGTGATCCTTCTTTGCAGTGTGGTAACATGGCTCGGGAAGGCCTCAGGGTTCTTGTTGTGGCCAAGAAGTCTCTGACAGAAGAACAGTACCAAGACTTTGAAGTAAGTTTTTTTTTTTTTCCTTCATTTTTAAACAAACAATCACTGAAGGGATTCTCACAAAACTCTTGTGATAATGCTGCCTCTCACCTCCCAGCTCTCTGCTAGAATTGTTGTTCTGAAATGTCTTGGTATTCTTTTTATCAAAGTTGCTTTTCAAGTGATAGGTGTGAAGTGTTTATCCCAAGGATGACCCTCCCAAGCAGTTCCTGAATCCTGATTAACCAGAATATAAACCAGGCAGCTCCCTGGCAACAGGCGCTCTACATGTGGGGTTTGGGTCTCTGCTCAGGGCACTGCCTGGCTCCTCCAGGCAGGCAGAATGGGAAGGGGAACTGTTCAGTTAATGCAGGGATGTGGTGCAGCTGCTGAGGGTTCTGTGGTGCCATTGTTTCTGGAAGTGTTGCCTGTGGTGGCAGGGAGCTGCTCGCAGCTCTGCAGGTGCCCCTCCAGCAGCTGCTGTGCCTCTGTGTGCCCTGTGCTGCCCACCTGGAGCTGCCCAGGGACAAAACTGCAACAGCTCCCTGAAGCATGTTCCACTTAGAGCTCACCAGCCTCAGAGGTTCCACCTTGAATCATGGAGTCAGAATTGCCTGGGTTGGAGGGCACCTTAAAGAAGATGTGGTTGCAAGATGTGCATGGGGACACCTTTCCCTAGAGCAGGTGGAAGGCCACAGAGGGAGGCTGACTGCTTCCCCCTGGAGCTGGCCAGCCCTGTGTCCCCAAAGCCAGGCTAGCCGTGCTGTGTGTGTCCCCAGTCCCAAGCAGGCCGTGCTCTGTGTGTCCCCAAAGCCAGACTGGCTGGCCGTGCTCTGTGTGTCCCCAGTCCCAGGCTGGCTGTGCTGTGTGTGTCCCCAGTCCCAGGCTGGCTGTGCTGTGTGTGTCCCCAGTCCCAGGCTGGCTGTGCTCTGTGTGTCCCCAGTCCCAGGCTGGCTGTGCTCTGTGTGTCCCCAGTCCCAGGCTGGCTGTGCTCTGTGTGTCCCTAGTCCCAAGCAGGCTGTGCTCTCTGTGTCCCCAAAGCCAGACTGGCTGTGCTCTGTGTCCCCAGTCCCAGGCTGCCTGTGCTCTGTGTGTCCCCACTCCGAGGCTGGCTGTGCTCTGTGTGTCCCCAGTCCCAGGCTGCCTGTGCTCTGTGTGTCCCCAGTCCCAGGCTGGCTGTGCTCTGTGTGTCCCCAGTCCCAAGCAGGCTGTGCTCTGTCCCCAGGCACGCTACGTCCAGGCCAAGCTGAGTGTCCACGACCGCTCCCTGAAGGTGGCCACGGTCATCGAGAGCCTGGAGATGGAGATGGAGCTGCTGTGTCTCACTGGGGTGGAGGACCAGCTGCAGACAGACGTCAGGCCCACGCTGGAGACGCTGAGGAACGCTGGCATTAAGGTCTGCCTGACCCAGAGCTGCTCCAGCAGGAGCACTGAGACCCTCGGGAGCGCGTGCCACTGTCCCACGGGCGGTACATTAAATGTTGGGGGCCCTGTGAGGGTTTTAAACATCACTGTGGGAACAGAACGTGCTGCAGATGGTAAATCTTAACATGAGTGTGGCATCTCTTGTGCTTTTCATGCCCTCACATGCTCTGGCTCCTCCTGCACAGAAAGGAATTGGGTGGGCACGAGGGGGGTCCAACAGGAGATTTTGGGGCAGTTCTTCCTTCAGGGAGTTGCATGAAACAAGGCAGGTTTGGGCTGTGTTTGCTTTGTGGTGCATGAACCCCCATGCTGGGCTTGGAGCTGTGGATATCCACGTTTCAGTAGCCACTAGAGGGGAGTCTGAGCCAAGAGAATCAGGGACTGGATTTGTTTTTTCCAGCTTTCTGGGCATCTGTGACTCCACACCTACAGCCTGAGCTATGCTCAGCAGTGAGGGAGCTGCTGTGGTGCCTGTGTAGGTTCTCTCTCTGAAAAATTTGTCAGGCTTGCAAAAGGGAAAAAAAAGGATTAAACATTCAGATTTGGGTAAGCAAAGTAGGTGAAAGGTCCTGGTTGTGGTTTCTCTGCTTTAGGTTGCAAAGTAAGCAAAAATCTGAAGCCGTGCTGTGAATGCAAAGGAGGGCTGTGCGTTGGGGGCTGAGGTAGGACAGGGAATTCAACACTTGGGATGAGCTTCCAAAAGTGCTTTTTGTTTGGGGCCACCCCTGTAAACAACAGAGATTTCAGCAGAGAGGTGAGACCTGGGGAGTCAGAGCTCCTCAGTGTTGTTGGAGTCCTGGCCCAGCACTCCAAAGGATTTTCCTGCTTCCCTTTCTCCTCACCTTGGCTGGAGCTGGAGCGGAGGTGTGGGATGTGCTGAGCACCCCTTGCACTGCACTGTTCAATAGGACATTGCATGTGAGGAGTAAATCCAGAGTGGAGGTGGTCTTGCAGTTCATTACCATCTTGTTAGGATCAAATCTCTTTCCAACCTCAGATTATTTAACAAATGAATGAGTCTTTGTGGGGGTTCTTTTTGTTGATGTTTTGGTATTTTTCTTAAGGTTTTTGTATTTTTCATTAAATATTCTTGGGCAGTGTCTTGAAAGAATAAAAACACCAGTGGAAAAAACCAAACTCACTGTGATATGTTTACACTGGAGAAGGAATTCCCAGCCATTGCTGCTGACACTGCTTTCTAACTCCCTCTCCTCACCAGCACAAAATAAAAGGAGCAGTGTAGATTTAAAAAAAAAATCTAAAAAAAAAAACCTCAAGCAAGTTAGTGTGTTCCAGACGTACACATCAGCACTGAGCTAACCCCAGTTGCATCATCCACATTTCAGGCTGGGCCAGGAGGGATCTTTCTGCAGCAGGGCCCAGTTGAGAAATGGCCGGGGAGGGACACATTAATACACAAATACACTTTTTTTTTACTTGCATTTCATGGGTTTATCAGCAGAATCTTGAAATATTGCAGGTGGGAAAAATGTTACCCAGAGTTTGTAACTTCCTTTGTGTCTCAGCCTCTGTAAGAGCTTTGCTTTCTTTCGCGTGTGAGAATTTTCTTGCGTGTTTTAAAATAGGGGTTTTTTAGAAGAATAGTTTGTACATGTATTTTAACAGTCCTTTTATAAGCCTGAAGGGGCAGGTAGTACTTGCAGAAGTCCTGCAGATGTGGTTGTTAAGCCTCACTTAACACATGAAATGTTTGGATTTTAGGTGTGGATGCTGACAGGGGATAAGCTGGAGACAGCCACGTGTACGGCCAAGAACGCTCATCTGGTGACACGGACACAGGACATCCATATATTCAGACTAGTGAGTAACACCCACAGGCCCTGACTCAAGGGGCCCAGGCTCTGGGACAGGAGGGTTGTGAGATCACAACTGTTTTCCAGCAGGGTATTTTTATTCTTTTGCCCCAGCTCTCTACCCCGATATTTTGTTTCTGTGACTGCGTGCCCTGACTCAGTGTGCTGCCTGTCCTGGCTGTGTCACTTTTGTTCCCTCTGGGACTCTTTGCTGTTTTTTCACCCCAGTGGAGCACACCTTGCTCAGTTCCATCCTCCCCCAGGTGACAAACCGAGGAGAAGCCCACCTGGAGCTGAACGCCTTCCGCCGCAAGCACGACTGTGCCCTGGTCATCTCGGGGGACTCACTGGAGGTACTGATGCCTCAAGTTTTAGCTTTCAGATTTTCCAGATTCTGCACTGCATAGTATGTAACTCTGAACTGCGTATAAAGTGTTAGCCAGTTCTCCTCACAGCTCAGTCACACAAAACAATCCTTTTCCAACCCCAGAGCCAATGCAGCTTCAGGCCCAAAAAGTGCAACCAACAGGGAATTGAAGAGAGCAATCTAGGAGGATGGGACTGCTTAACCTGGAACTGTGATTGGACAATTAACCCCAATATGGAAATGGACCAAAACTTATAAAAGTGTGTAAAGTTGTGACTCAGGGTCCATCTTGGGTCCATCTTGGGCAGAGCCATGGCTGGGCTCTTTTTCTGCCCAAGGTGTGTCCTTTGAAGGCCTTTTAATAAATCTCTAGTTTATTAAAGTATTTATTGAAATAGTTTATTTAGCTTATTTATAGTTTAGTTTATTAAATCCCTGCTGTCTAGCCTGTGTTCTAGGTAACCTCTGTTCTAGGTAGCCTCTCAAGGCATCAGTAGGGCCAGCCCCATAGCCCAGGCTGGGGAAAGCCTGGTGCCCGCAGAGCAGGTGTAACCCAGGGGTGTGCTGTGTGTGTAACCCGGGGCTGTGCTGTGTGTGTGTAACCCGGGGCTGTGCTGTGTATGTGTAACCCGGGGCTGTGCTGTGTGTGTGTAACCCGGGGCTGTGCTGTGTGTGTGTAACCCGGGGCTGTGCTGTGTGTGTGTAACCCAGGGGTGTGCTGTGTGTAACCAGGTGTGCCTCAAGTACTACGAGTGCGAGTTCATGGAGCTGGCGTGCCAGTGCCCCGCCGTGGTGTGCTGCCGCTGCGCCCCCACGCAGAAGGCGCAGATCGTGCGGCTGCTGCAGGAGAGGACGGGCAAGCTCACCTGTGCCGTGGGTGAGTCACAGCCAGGGGCAGGCACGCGGGAATGGCAGCTGCCATCTCCTCTGTGAGTGAGCAGTCTCACTCATCTCACACCCCTGGAAATGGTGATTGAGGGAGCGGTGGTTTTGTGGGGCAATAGAGAAAATGATCGAAATTTGCACGTGGAAATGCAGTGCCAAACTCATCATCACCCTTTGCAAAGGTGGCATCTTTGCAAAGCAGAGCTTGGACCTGGACAGGTGAAGTGCCACTGTTAATCTGAGCTGTGTTTCAGCAGTGGAGATGTAATGGTACCACCTGCAACTGAGATACATCAATCACTGATCTGGGGGTCTATTAAAACAAAACTTAAGAGCTTAAGTTCATGATTTCTGTTTAAAAATATTGCTTTTGTTGACTGGGTTAAATGTCTCTTATAATATTCCACTATGGTGCTGATGACATTGGTGGGTTTGCAGGTTGCCCCTGTTGCTTAACTCCCAGTTTTGTTTGTGCTCTGCCCTGCAGGTGATGGAGGGAATGATGTTAGCATGATTCAGGAGGCTGACTGTGGTGTTGGAGTTGAAGGAAAGGTGAGATTACCTCATCTTTAATGAGAATTTCTGTGGCCAGTTTTCAGGCAACTCTTAGATGAATCCTCAGACATTTTTGAAAGAAAGGGAACAAGCTCCTGCAAGAATCATCATCAGATCAGTAGCCCTATAATGAGAAATAATTTGGCTATAAAGGAGACTACTGTTAAAGGGTGTTCAAGTTCATTATTTGGTTCTTGGCAGAATCCCTCGATTTGTTCCCTCATGGTTAGTTTTGGGGGTTTTTGATGCTCCAAGTGCTGGAGTTATAATTACACTGATAAGATATACCCTACATGCACAATTAAAAACTGCTCACATTAGTTTGCAAAACAAACTCTGGGTTGGAGCTCTGATTCCTGCACCTGGGGCTGTGTGGAGCTGCAGGACTGGATTGGCAGCAGCAGACAGACTCTGCTTGCAGCGAGCCAAAGTTGTGTGAACTTTTGAGACTGAGAATTTGTTCAGTACGGACTTGATAGGAGTGTCACGTTAACATGTGTGTTGTGAATCAGAATCCAGAGGTTGCTTAGAATTGGAGGCCAAGGTTCAAATGGGAATTCTCCTCATATTTTTGCTCTTTGCTTAAAACCCACAGTGGAAGGAGAAGTACTGAGGCAATGCTCTCCCTCACCTAACATACTGCAAATATTCCTGGAAATTCTGTCAGTGATAACTCAATAATAACATGTTATTCTTTGTTTCCAGTGCTGAATGGTCTCACTGTGCTTTTCCTTGTACCCAGGAAGGGAAGCAGGCATCACTGGCAGCTGATTTCTCCATCACTCAGTTCAAGCACCTGGGCCGTTTGCTCATGGTCCATGGAAGGAACAGCTACAAGAGGTCTGCAGCCCTCAGCCAGTTTGTGATCCACAGGAGCCTCTGCATCAGCACCATGCAGGTAAAGGGGCTGCCAGGAGGGACTTTCCAAAAGAGGTGGAGGAGCCAAATCATGAAGGAAAGGTCCTGTGTCTCATTTGGAATGCTGCTGTTTCTTCTCCTGAAAATTTTCATGGGTTAGGACTTGAAATTGTTACTTTGATATGAAAATGCATGAGAAAATTGTATTGGTATTGGAGAAATACCAGCAACTGCTCCAAAGGAATAGAAAGGGTTGATGTTCCATTAGTCTGTCTTCATTTCAGGAGTTGGGAGAACCTACTGCAAGAATGTTCCAGTTTGAACAGAGTGTGTTTTTAAGCTGTTACTTTTACTCCAGTATCTCATTGCCTAAAAAGCTCATTTCTTTTCTAGGCTGTTTTCTCATCAGTGTTTTACTTTGCTTCAGTTCCTCTCTACCAAGGCTTCCTCATCATTGGGTAAGAGCTCACCTTTTACTGGTAATGAGGAGAAGCTGTGCACAGTGAACACTTCTGGGCTGATTAACACGCAAGCCATGCACATCTCCACTCTGCTTCAGGAGCTGGGTGTGAGCCTTGTCCCCTTCAGTGCAGGCACTTGCAGAAACCTTTCCAGCAGGATGGTTTGTTGTGTTTGTGAAGCAGCCCATCCTCCAGGAATGTTCCTTTGATCCCAGTAAAAGCAGAGGGACAGCTGTTCTGGGCTGGTGTCTGCACAGCAGTGAGAGGCAGTGCCAGAAGAGACAACCCAACCTTAGTTCCTGCCCAAAAACTCTAAAAGAGGGCTTTGCAACTGTAATCCCAGTATGACTTCCTATACATTCCAGTACATCATTTAAAACACAGCAAATTCGTCTCCATTGCCTTCTGATGCAAACAGAACCAGACCTGAGCTCTAGAGCAGACTTTGGGATGGGCACAGGTCAGTCCTTGGCTCCATTAAGAACCCACTGCAGTATTTGAACCAGTCACTTGTGTATGAGTGTTCCTGATCAAAAGTCACTCAAAAAAACAATCCTGATGGCTTTTCCCTACCTGCAAAACTCTGGCGTGCTCCACTTGCCAGTTTTTATAATGTGTACATTATTGGGCACTTAGAGAATATGGTATTTCCTTTCTGGAGCCTAGCATTTGTTTGCTCCTCTCCACCTGATGATTTCCTGCCTTCTTCCCAGGTACTCCACAATTTACACCATGTTTCCTGTGTTTTCTCTTGTCCTGGACAAGGATGTGAAATCTGAAGTTGCAATGCTGTATCCAGAGCTCTACAAAGATCTTCTTAAGGTGTGTGAGACTCTTGTTTGTGTGTTTTGCTTTAAGGCAAGATCCTCATCTTGATTTGAAACTGTAAATGTGTAAAGTCAAATATATTGCCAGGAGATCCTGAACTTTGTCAGGCATTTTCAGGCAAAATTCTGGTAAAGTCAAATTTGAATCTACAGATAGAACCAGAATTTCTGGCAGTTGTTTATTGAATGCTGCATGAAATGCAATTTATTAAAAACGGCTGGGCAAGTAGAAGTTCCATTCTGTGGGAAATTCTGGGGATTTAATATTACCAATTTGTTCCATAATAAAGGGAAAAGAGAAATAGTTGGGGATTTGGCATTGTCCTGAAGCCAGAAAAGGGAAGAGGGGAAGGGATATGCTCATTTGATGGAGGCAGGGGGTTATCTCAGTGTTTCTTCAGTAGAAATTTGACTGGAGCATTGTCTAAAGGTTTGCTTGCTGTGCCATTTTTGTAGCTGTAGCATCTGTGCCTGGTCCTTCTCCTTAAACAAAGAAAACTTTATTTTATGTTTGCCATAGAAATATGAGGAAGGTAGATCTTGTCTTAGGTTCCTTTTTAATTTTTTTTCTTCCTCCCTGGAAAATGTTTTGAATAACTGGGGTATGCAGCCTGGGAACATCTTTCTTAGTTGGAGGAAAGGGTGGACTGAGTCTTCCCCAGCTCCTTTCCCTCAAGGATTGCTGTAAAACAGATACCCTGAGAAGCACAGCCTGTTTTTCCAGAGCCTCAATAAGTCTCCATCTGGTTTCACTTGGATGTTGTCTCTTATGTCATAAACCACTAATTCTTCAACCATCCTTAGGCCTGGTCTAAACATAGGGGGTTTTGTGCTGGTATTGCTGTGTTGGCTGGAGATGGTTTTTTAAAATCTATCTGCCTTCAATATGAGGGTGATTTGTGTGTGTCTAGAAATACAGTATTAATGTATTCACATCAACGTGTGTACACACATCTTCTATTTCATGGTGATTAAACTCCTGAGGCATCTTTGCACTGAATTAATTGTGTGTGCACTGAGGGCCAGGTTGTGCTGGGGAGCCCTGAGCTTCCACAGCCCCTTCATGCACCCAGAAAAATGAGAATAAAGGGGCACTACCTCAGCGTTGCTTGATTCATTTTATTTTCTTTTTTTTTCAAAGCACCTTCCAGTTCTTTTATTAATTTTTAAGTTGATCAATAAGTGAATTTTCATAAAAGAAAACCCCAATGGAGCTTTGTCCTTTTTTTTCCCCACCCAGGGACGACCGTTGTCATACAAAACGTTTTTAATCTGGGTCTTGATAAGCATTTATCAAGGTAAGAAATGAACTTCTGCTTGTGCCTTTAGATGCTGTAGTGTGTGTGGCTATCTAAGTTTTGGTATTGCAGAAGTTAATTAAGGCATTAAATGAATTTCCCAAAGCATCCTTGTGGTGATGAATATATATTTTTTTGTCTCAGAAAATGTCGGTAGCGTTACCAAAGGAAAAAATTATCTAAACCGAAATATTGCCAGTAATTGGTCAATGCTGTGATGTAGAATTCAAACCATTGTGCCTCTTCCCATCAGAGCCATCCACTGTCACTCTGTGCAAGTTCCTTGCAGTGCTGTAGCTACCCCTCTGTAAAGCAGAGCTCATTACTCTCCCTCCCCTTCTTTTGGGAAAAGTTCTCCAATCTATGGATTTTGCAGGTTTTTGTCAACATGGAAAGTGCAGTATCTATAGCCTTCTGTATTTTATCCAAAAATGGAAGTAGCAAGAGTTCTGGTTGCTTCACAGGTATCTGTGATTCAGGGTCACGTCGAGCTCACGTTCTTGATCATCTCTCATACACTCTAATTAGGCTGCTAAAGCAATTAAGTAAATCGCAATGCATTTCAATAGTGGATGTAGTAATTTGGGTATGTATCTAAGAAGATATTTTCTTTCATTTTGTCTTTTTCTAAAATCAAGGACCCTCAAATTCAAATGGTTTCTATAGGTATTAATCAGGGAGTTGTAGAAAATAGGTCAATAATGTGGAGCTAAAAGCTGAAGTGGCAAAATTTCCTGTTTTCTCTTTATCAACAAGAGTGAGAATAAGGGGTCAAAATAATCAGGTAATTCTTACAGATTTAAATAATGTTGCCATCCTCAGCAGGGAGTCAATCTAGGAGTGTAAAATCTCCATTAGCTTTATTTTCTGAAATCTGTCACAGGCATCCTACAACAGGGATCAAGGGCTTGGGATGCTGAGTAACACAATGGCAGAGCCAAGGCATTGAGAGAACACTCCCAAGTGGTGGAAGGCTGCAGCCAGAGGGTGATGCACGGGGGGAAAGATTGCTCCTTGAGCTAAGAGCCCTCTCTGGTTACAGGGTTTGGTTAAAGTGACTTCACCAGTGCTGTGCTCAAGAACCAGCAAACAGCGGCCAAACAACGGGGCCAGTTGCTAGCAGAGATGAGCCCGACCAAACCTTGAGCAGCCCGAAAGTTTGGAAAGTTCACAGCTGGGTTTGAACTCTGTGGCTGGAGCTGGGTTCCCTCGCAGGTTTTCCCTTCCGGAGGCGCCCGAGTGATGGATGTTGGTGTGGATTACTCATGCTGCTCACATGAGTTATTTGTGCAGGTGGCCTGGACAGCCCTGGCCAGGCAGCAGAGGAGCACAAACAATGCCTCGTTAGCAGGGCTTTGATGGGATTCTCTTAGGGGGAGGTGTAAAGGGGAGAGATCTCAGCTCAGGCAGTGCAAATTGAGCCTCACTTGTATCCACTGAGCTTTTCAACACTTGGCTGCCTCTTGGCATGAGGCGGTGTGGTAGGATATAGAAGAATTTGATATCTTTTAGCTTCTGAGTAGTGACCAAGTGCTTTTGTGGGAGGATAGAGTTTCATGATGTTAGAGATCTCCAGTTGCCAAAACAGCATGTATTAATTTCCTATCTCCATGTGTCCATGAACATGATAGACTGTTAGAAAACTTTGGGTACCTCTGCTGTAACTTTTCCCTGCCTTCTCATCAGTTCTGTCTCCTAAATAGTAACTGATTCGTTGTCGTTACATTCATCAGGTTTCATGAAAAACAGTCTCAAGATAGGATTGTTTCAGCCTTTCCAAGACCTAACTGTGGCTTTGAGAGCTGAGCCTGGTGTTTGACTGAAAGAGTTCCATTCCCTTGCAGGTAGCATCATCATGTATGGAGCACTCCTCCTCTTTGAATCCGAATTTGTGCACATTGTTGCCATTTCCTTCACGTCCCTGATCCTCACCGAGCTGCTGATGGTGGCACTGACAATCCAGACGTGGCACTGGCTGATGATTGTGGCTGAGCTCCTCAGCCTCTCCTGCTACATCGCTTCCCTGGTCTTCTTGCACGAGTTCATTGGTGAGGTTTCATGCTCTCCTCCACTCAGTTCATGGCCTGGATGGTAACAGGACTGAGTTGAGTAAAAGGCTCTTGGTGGGGCCAGCAGCAGGCACAGTGGCAGTGGTGCCACAGTAAGCTCTGTGGGATTTGAAGGCATTTGGAAGATATTTTATAGTTTCTTCCCACAGCAAAATGCTAGAGAAGGTAAAGGTGGTCAGCACAGTGTGCTACCCAGTGAATCTTATTCATTCTTTGAGCTCCAGCACGTGTCAGCTGTCTCATGTAGCAGTGACTTTTATTTCCATATGGGAATTTGAGATGGAAGGTTGAAATCTCTGCTGTTGGATTGAAAGATTTGGTCTTTTCAACTGGGGGAAGGAGCTGCCTCCTAAAACTTCCCTTATTTTATCTGTTCACTGGGACCATTCTCTTACGGGTTTGGTTGTTGGTGTTTTAGTTGCCTGAAGCAGAACTAATCCTATTCCCTGGCCAGAGGAAAAAGGGTGAGGAGTTCCAGATTCCCCCAGTAACTGTCGAGTTGCCAATATCAGACCCATGGGCTTGTTCAGTGTTCATTCAGGAGCCACAAGATGTCACTGCTTCTTCCATAAAGCTCTTTCCTAACTGAAGACGACAGGGATAACTTCCCCCTGGCTGGATCTGTCTCTTGCATGGGGTTATACCAGTTCCATTGTGAACAATGCTTTACCTCTCTTTGTAAAGGTTCTGAGGTGTTTTGGGTCAGGAGCTGCGTTTGCTGGGCCCAGCCAAGCAGCAGGGGCAGCTCCCAGAGTGGGGGGACACACAGTGCTTGGCAGTGCCAGGAGGATGTTCCTGTTCCAGGTGGGGTTTGGGAGGGCAGTTACCTGTGAGAGCCACACTCCTTACACCCCACAGCTCAGCACATCTCTGCATCTTCTGGGGAAGAGAAGGGCAGAGGAGTGAGGAGCCAGGTATCGTGGGAGTTTTGATCTTGGAGGTGGGGCAGCTTTAAGAATTGTAAAATTATAGAATGGCCTGGGTTGGAAGGGAGCTTAAAGATAATCTAGTTCCAACCTGTGCCATGGGCAGAAGGAAGCAGTGGGGGATGGAGCTGCAGTTCTGCACCCCTTCCCAGAAGGTTCTCCCCGTGGTTTTGACTCCGTGCTCATTTCTCCACACAGATGTTTACTTCATTGCCACCTTGTCGTTCCTGTGGAAGGTCACTGTCATCACCCTGGTGAGCTGCCTGCCCCTCTACGTGCTCAAGTACCTGAGACGGAGGTTTTCTCCCCCCAGCTACTCGAAGCTCACGTCCTAGGGCTGCTGCTGGCACACAGAGACGGGCATTGCCCAGGGCCCCGAGACAGCCCAGCTGTTCTCAATGAGCAGTCCTGGCCCTGCCTCAGGGCCCCGTGCTGATCTCTGCTACCTGCTGCTGTGGTGAGGCACTTCCAGACTGCCCTGGACGGGACCCTAACACCACAAGGGACTGTGTGGAGGGTGGAGGCTCTGAGATCATCCAGTTCTTGGCACTTTTGTTCTACTTAACTGGGGTCAAATGCGTGGAACTGCGATGGCAATGGGTTTCTCTTGCATGGTTCAAAGTCTGTGGAAGCTGCTACCTGACCTTGGGATTTACATTTGACAATTTGAAGTGAATTTTTTAAGTGTCTACGCTGTCCTTTGCATTGTGTTACCTTTTGTTAAGTTTGTTATTTGTCTTTTTGATTCGAGTAGTTACATTCTTTTTACATCTTGGAAATCCCTTAATGTAGGTGATGCACTACACTGCTGACAGCTGATTCCTGATTTATGGCATGTTGTTTCCATAATGGGGCTCCAGCCTGTCGGATCTACACACACTGGAGAATCTGAGCATGTCTGAGATTTTCCTTCCGTTGAAATGTGGTCACCCCAGTGATTTTGGAGGTATCCAGCCATTGATAAAGACAGAAAAGCGGTAGCTCAAAATGAGAAAATTCAGTTTTGTTTAACTTTTGTGCTTCCTGTTAAAAGGAGCAGTGACATAATAGTTTCACTCTGTATTTATTTGTGTAGGAGAAAATTATCTAAACTAAAGCAAATCCTCTTTGGAACAGAACTTTGCAGTTGATCATCCTTGAAATGTGTCGACAACGTGAGAAGAGTCTCGTACTGTTCTGCAGACAATGTGGCAGACGTGTCTTGAATCCTTGGAGACTGAAAGGAGAGGTCACAGAGCTGCTACTCCTCGCAGCTCCATGAAATCTGTTTCCTGTTAGTGTGAAACTTTGAGGATGAGCTGCAAATAAGCAGAGGCACTCCTAGGTGGATGTTTTAATGACATGTTCCCTGCAGAGAGGCAGTTTTTGGAGCCTTGCACTTGCTTGGCTCTAAAAACCAAACCTGAATCACAGGAGTAGGTTCATACAAAGGCATTAGGCTGAGTGCAGAGCAAATGTATGTGTTTTTCATTCTCAAAAATTAAACTCAGTGAGTTCTGTTATTATTATAATTATTTAGTCCATATGATAATCTCATGAGGAGAGCCACACGTACTTGTGCTTCTCAGTAGAAGGACAGAGACTTACAGGGACCTTTTAGAGCTGGGTGGGTGCATCAAGCACGGATGGGCTTTTAGTGGCAGCCATCCCTGTCTGAGGCCCTTCAGTCTGTGCTAAATTAGCTGCTTGCTGTCTTCTTCCCACATCAGAGAAACCACGGCTGGAGCTGGCACTGCTTGGGACCCTTGTTCCTTAGCTGCCCAGGGGGGAAGAGCCCAGAGCCTGAGCTCCTGTCCCAGAGCAGGGCCTGAGCTCCTGTCCCAAGGCAGAACCAGGGCTCCCTTCTGGCAGTTGGGCTCACAGCCTCCTGTGAATTAATTAATTAATTAATGCCTTTTTGCCAGAAAGGTCCTTAACGCTGTCTTCATCATGACTGGATAGTGTTGGCCATGCCACTTCTCTGGAGTCCCCAGACAGCTTTTCACAGAATCATGGAATGGTTTGGGTTGGAAGGGACCTTAAAGGCCATCCAGTGCCACCCCTGCCATGGCAGGGACACCTCCCACTGTCCCAGGCTGCTCCCAGCCCTGTCCAGCCTGGCCT
>JAWWEY010000069.1:13880726-13891997 GCA_035582745.1 Loriotus luctuosus
CTTGGGCACTGCCAGGGATCCAGGGGCAGCCACAGCTGCTCTGGGCACCCTGTGCCAGGGCCTGCCCACCCTCCCAGAATTTCTTCTCAGTATTCCATCCAATTTGCTTTCATTAGTCGAAGTACAGGAACCAAGAATTCCTCTTGGCCCCAGGTGGTGACTGAGCAGCCCAGTCCCCCTGGGCTCTGGTGCCCAGCCCTGCCCCTCTCCTGTGTCTTGGTAGCTCCATGTCCTGCAACAGCAACAGTGCCAAGCTACTGTGTGTAAATATTTGGGACATATAAATGGTAGAATTCACTGTTTCCTCAAGTCAATACAGTTTACACTGAGTGGACCATATTTGCAAACTATTAGCTTACACCAAGAAAGGGAGTGAACTGTGATTTCATTTGTATTTATTGAATTGTAAGTTTAGTAGCATATTTAGTAGAGTTGATAGTGATCTAGAGCTGTGTTTTGGGGTGTGGATTATGTTCTTTGCAGTTTGTGTTTTTGCACAAGGTAGTAAATCCAGAAGTCATTTCTGCCTGGATATATACTACATTTTTTCAAAGCAGTCAGAGACTAAAACTGCCATCTAACAAACAGCAGGAAAGAGCAACACTTCTATTTTTCAAGTTTAGCACTTTATGTTTGCAACCCATTTCTCATAAGTTATTTAAAAATGTTTTTAAGAGCAAAATTTAATACACATGTTCCTATTTACTGTACATTAAAATAAATGGATTCTCTGCTGGAAATTTCATCTTTTCCTCTAGTATGCTCATAATTTGTACTTTTGGGGAGTGAAACATTGTTTTCTTTTTCTGTGCAGTATCTTGTTTGTGGCCTTAGTGTTCTTCCTATTCCTTTCTCTGTGTGGGTTATGTGCTGTACAGTTCATGTGTGACCGGTGTGCTTTGGGGCTGCTCCAGGGGATGCTCCTGGCTGCCAGTGGAGTCTCACTGTGCCCCTGCTGCCCGTGGCTGCCAGCACCCCGTGCTGAGCTGCTGCAGGGTGAGGGTTTATGGCACACTCTGCAGAATTCCAGGTGTGTCACACCCTCTCTGTCCCCTCACCTCTGGATTTCTCTCCTCTGCAGAGCTTGTCCTGTTCACTTGTGTGAACATTTGTTCAGCTCAGCTCGTGGGGCAGTGGAAACCCAACATTCTGTGTCCCACAGACTGTGCAGGGTCTGATCAGAGCTGGCTGAGCTGAGGGGTGCTCAGGACCGTCCCTGGAGTCCCCTTGGGGTGAGCACAGTGTGCTGGGGGCTGCACCAGGGCTGTTCTCCTGTGCTCCCAGAGCTGTTCCAGCCCAGCCCAGGACAGCCTCAGCCTCTGGAGCTGCCTGGGGAGCTGGGTTTGTCAGGGAGCACCAGGTCAGGGAACCCCTGAGGCTGCTCTGTGGGGTTTCTGGGTGGGAAAGCTGCTGCAGCTCTGCTGCACCTCAGGGCTCTGGTTTGCACAGCAGAGCCCTGCCCATCAGGGCTGTGAGCCCTGCCTTGTGCAGCTCAGTGTCCTGAGCTGTTCCTGTGGGACTGGGCTCATCCCCCCAGTGTCTGGGGCCACTCCAGGGCCCACTTCAGCAGGATGGGCTCTTTATTTATTATTAATTTCATAAGTGTTAAACTCTATGATTTGCATGAAATCCTGTGGTTCACAGCTTTGCCAATATGG
The DNA here is from genome assembly GCA_035582745.1 of Loriotus luctuosus. Taxonomy (NCBI): domain Eukaryota; kingdom Metazoa; phylum Chordata; class Aves; order Passeriformes; family Thraupidae; genus Loriotus; species Loriotus luctuosus. The sequence goes on from JAWWEY010000069.1 coordinate 13,882,385, forward strand.
TCCATTACTACTGCCTATGACAACTTGTGTACTTATATGCCTTTGAGAACAGTTTTCATTGTTAAAATTGTTTAAAAACTCAGTGTTAAGTTAATTTAATTTTTAATGGGGAAATGGATTCTGGTGTCAAAATGGTATTTACTGTGATGCCGATGTTTTGTACCTGTCATCCAGCTAAACAACCTGTAAATATCCTGAGTCAAGAGAAACATGAATGCCAATTATTTATTGTTCTGTGGAGTTACATGTCGCAGATGTGTAAGACCTTAAAAGGGAATGTTGTAAAACAAGGTGGAAAAAATAAATTTTATGCAACTTCTTTACTTCCCCCCTGTATGACGCACCTGGTTAGTCCTGGCATGGTCAGTCCCAGGCGTGTGGGAATTGTCAGGATACAGAGGAGTTGTACCATGGGCCTTTAAGCTGTGGGTGGGAAATGCATCTCCAAGAGGTGATCAGAGCTGCTGTGTTAAATTCTTTCTAGAGCCAGCTTTGGCTTTAACAGGAGTGGTCATTGCTGCTGCAGCCTCTGCTGGGAATGAGGAGGGAATTGTCACTGGCACACAGACCTGTCCTGCCCTGGGAAGAGCAGTGGTGCAGCAGCATTGGGAGCAGCTGTTCTGGGCATGTTCTCATCCCTTGGACACTGAGTCAGTGAGTGGCTCTGCACGAGAGCAGCCCCAGGGTCAGGAGCAGGGGCAGAGGCAGGATTGAACACTGAATATTCTCCACAGGGGAAATGTCAATAATGGTGAGTACAAACACAGTACAGCAATTTTCTACAAAAATTTAATAGCGCCGTAAACACTCCTAAAAACAAGAAAATTAAGAGTGCAATTGGATAAAGTAAATCTCTGACTTGGGAGACTGTTATTGAAAGCAGTGATGAGCTATTCCTGGGATCACTGGCCATCTATGGAAGCATTTCTTTTAGATTCTATAGGACACAGATGCCCTTTTTAATGACTGTCTTTTTTTTTGTATAAAGTAGTTAATGCAAATATTAAATAAACCATTTTTGTGATGTTTGCACACATCAAATGAATGGTCTAGACTCCAGAAATCACAGGAACAGACTTTGCTCCCAAGTGTTACCAATTTCCCACTCTAAATGGGTTACATAAGCCCTGGCTAGTGGTTCCTTTAATTTATGGACGGTTTCTTTTTAATGGTGAAATGTGTAATTAAAAAAAGCTAGAAATAGTTTTTCTGAACTCACTCTGGAAGGGAAGGAGAATTTCAGCAAATTTTTTTTTCACCCAAACATTGCATAATAGTAGAAATGTCAAAGATTTCCATGGGGTTTCATTTCATTCTTCATGTGGCTGTGGTCATGCAAGAAGTTTGAAGACTGCAGGGGCTGGCAGATTTTTGGAAGATCACACATCCTGGGGTAAGTTTTCAGCCTGGGTTTACCAAAGAATGCCAGTGGCCTTGTTTTCCAAACTGGGGTTGTATTAGACACTGGTGTGTCTCTGGTTTTCCTTTTTCTGAGGAGAAAGAATAGGTGCTGGCTGGAATTGGGTGTCTCACTCTGGCCCTGAGCCTGATGGAGCTGTAGCATTGGATTGTGGCAGTAAATAATTGTCTTACATCTTCACTAGAGGGAGGGAACTCCTCCTGTTCCCCTTTCCCAGGTAGGAGAACCAGTGGTCTGGCCTGGCCCCATGGGCAGAGTACAGGAAGCAGAAAAATATTTCTTTTTTGGTGGTATGATTTTCTCAGCACTTTAAACATGGGAGTCAATCTTACAGGAAAGTTCCTTCTTCCACAGAGTATTCAGATGTCTGGTGCCAAATAAGAAATGTGATTGCAGCTCTAAAAACCTTCTGATTGGGAGTGTTGATAAACCCCAATCCAAACATTTCAGTGGATTCTCTTCTGTGTTCTTCTGGAGCTGCAGATGCACATCACACCTGTGCTGAATGTTAAACCTGAGTGCCAGTGGGAGCTGTGGGGCTCTGTGTGCAGGAGGGAAGGCACCTCTGCAGCTGCACAGGCAATCCAGCAAATCTGCAGAGTGCCAGCACCCCGTGCTGCTGCAGACCCCGCTCAGGGGCGCTTGCAAAGCTGATGCTGAGGCCTCCTTAGGTCATGAGCATTTGATGACCTTAAAACTCTCTGGGGGCTGTGGGGCTCCCTGGGTTACGTGGTGCATCTCTGAAATTTTGCTGCTGTAATTAAAGCTAGAGATGATGAACTCTTGCAGGATCTGTGAGCAGAATGTCCTTCCCTCTGCTGCTCTTCCTGCCTTCATGGCCAAGATCTGAGTGAGTTACAAAAAGGGCTTTAAAATCACTGCATTCCCTCTTTAAAGCCTTCCACTCTTGGCTTGCTGGAATTGTCCACGTAAGGCAGAATATTGTCTGCTCTTCAGATTCCCTCAGAAAGGAGGAGTAACAAGAACAAGCTGTGCAAAAGAATTTAACGCAGTAAAGATGGGGGTAATAGTCATTCTCATTTGTCCTTTTATGTGAAACAGATTTTATTTTAAACGTACACTCTGAGCAGCTTAACCATATCCAGAGAGTTGTTGAGCAGGGTGAAAGCAGAGTTACCCCCAGGAGGAACTGAGAGTGTGAGTGGAGGGGAGTGGTGGTGCCCAGTGAGCCCAGAGCAGCCCTTGGTGGCACTGGGACACAGGGCTGTCCTGCCCTTGCTGCTGGCAGGCAGCAGATTGACTCCTGAGCCTCACATCTGCTCCACAGAGCTCTGCTGGAGCTCTGGCACTTCTGTGCCTGCCCTGTGCTGCCTCTGCTGGCTTTGAAACCTCACCTCAGGTTCCTCTGGTGCAGATGCCACCAACCTGTGACAAAAAGTGATGCAAATTGCTATTGAGCAGGACTCCTATTAAAAAGAAAACAAACCAAATGCCCTGTAAAGGTCTCACTGAGGCATTTCCCTGCTCCAGAAGCAATGCCACTGCCATGGGAAGAAGCTGTGCTCAAAAACGCTCTGGGAAAGGCAAGGCATGGTGCCCACAGAGGCAGAACTCCTCTGCACCTTTATATTCAGAGATTGGGGTTTGGAATTAAAAGGCTCATCTCTAAGGATCAGCATTCCCTCTGTCAGATTTTAATACCTGATTTTTCCTAGAGAGGCTCCAGAAGACAAAGTCTGAGTGAAATCTGTTTGCAGCACTGAGCCCTGAGGAGAGGAGCTCCCAAAGCAGATGGAACCTGAGCACGGAGTTGGTGTCTGCTGCAAGACCCGGGGCTGATGGAAAGGAACAGCTCACCCTCACCCACCCCTCACACAACCCTCGGGTTTCGCTCAAGCTGAATTCTTGCCAGTGCTCATTACTGGAGTGTGGAGCTGATTCTTACAGGTGCTGTGCTCTCCATGAACTGCCTCCAAAGGAAAGGAACCTCTTGTGTCTGACAGGTGAGTGCCAGCACCCCTGTGATGCCCCCCCAGGAGCCCAGAGCTGATTTACACAGCCCCAGCTCACCCTCCCTGCAGCCCTGCAGAGCAGAGTGCCCCAAAGCCCTGGGTGAGAGCAGAGCCTGAGCAAACCCAGGTGTTAACATCCAGCAAAAGCTGCCACGCCTGGCTGAGCCCGGCCCAGGCAGGCCTGACCTAATGCAGAGCTGCGGAGGGGGCAGGTAAGGGCTGATTGAGCCCCTGCACTCCATCACGGGCTCCTGTCAGCTCAGCTCGGGGCCTGCAGGGCCCCTGGTCACCCTGGGGCTCTCTGCCCCTCTGCTTAACTGGATGCAGTTGGCTCCTAAAGGAACGTGGGGAGTAAATCTGAGGTGCTGAAAGAAATACTGCAGCAGAAATTACACTGTGGGGAAGGTTTTATACGTGTTGGGGTGAATTAATGAATGGGTTTGGGGTTTTTGGAAAGAAAAAAAACACAACAAACTTTGTGCACAAATACATAGTTTAAAATATATTCTCTTTCAAACGCCAGCTATTTTAACAACAGTGTAAATCAGATTTTACAGACCACATATTTCAAGTATGAAGTTCATTAAATGTGTGAAATTCTAGATTAGCTGCCGGGTGTGGCCAGAGCCCCAGTAATGAATTGTAAATTCTGTTCAGGATATAATATCAGATTCCCTTGCCCTGGTGCTGATATGAAAGGACTAAAGCCACCTTTTCAAAACAGTCATAACCTTTCTTTATTATCTTTATTTAGTTTAGCCATCATATGATATAATGAATGACTGCATCAGTGTTTCCATCCTGAACCTAATGCACAGGTGTTTAACCTCATTAATTTGTGGGTTTATTATTATTAAACCAACTTATGTCTCAATGTAACTGAAATAAATGCTATCAGTTCACACACATTTCTGCCAGTGCCCTGCCAGTGGGTGGTTGGCTGTCTTTAGATTGAAAAATATCACTCTAAACTACAATTCCCTGGGAATTTATGTGAAATAAAATTGATTCATGAATGATGCTGTTCTCATTCCATGGGAGCCAGGTACCAAAGGGAGCAGCTCTCTCTCAGGCTGCTGTATGCAGTGACATTGAGGGACAGACCCCAGAGTGTCCAGCCCCACTGGGCAGGGCAGGCAGAACAGAAATCTGGGGGCAGCTTCAGGGGTGCTGTGGGTTGATCCAGCACCTCTGGACCTGCATGGCCTGGCCTTGCTGTTTGTTCCTCTCCCATTCCCTCCTGCACCATCCAAAGGGCAGGAGGTTCACAAGTCCTGATATAACCAATAATGGGAATTTTCCAGGTAGCTGGGCCTGAAAATCCAGGGCTAAGAAGAAGAATTGGCACCTCTCTCTCATGGCTGTTGGCTGGAGACATCTTCCCAACACAGAATGTGGATGAAAAGCCAACTCTCATTGGGAGGAAATTTGAGCAGCTCTGGTTCCAGACCTGGAGAGCTCTGTGTGGGTGGATTCCCTGGGCCGGTGGAGCTCAGTGAAGATCCAACACTGTAACTCAGCCAAGGGAGTGAAGAGGTAATTCAGACAGGTGCAGGGGTCATTCAGACAGGTGCAGGGGTCATTCAGACAGGTGCACGGGTCATTCAGACAGGTGCACGGGCAGGAATGAGCCCGAAGCAGCCCCAGGCTGTGAGGATGCTCCGGGGCTGCTCGGGAAGGGGCAGGAGGTGCCAGACTGCAGGACCTGGCACTGCTGGGGCTGAGGGAGCTGGGAGGGCAGTGAGGGCACAGCTGAGGGTGGGAATCCTGCTCAGCCCCGCTCTGCAGCACACACGGCCGTGTGGAGGCTGCTCCGGGAGCCTCGGGTGCGAGGGACACTCAGGGAGGGCAGTATTTACTTTGGAAGGGCCAGCAGCTTTTGTCAAAAATACTTATTGTTGCTGTGAGACTGAAATACCTTTTGCAAGCGGAAAACAGAGATGTCTCCATGAAGTCTCTGATGATAAAATCCAGGCAGCTGCCCCAATGGCCTGAGAGCACATCCTCAGGAAGCCTTGATGCCTTATCTCCTAAAGAGCATGAGAAATAATAATAATTTTTAAAAATAATGGGTTTTATTGCCAAAGGCCTGCGTGGAGCCGGGCAGGGAGGTTCACCCTCCAGCAGGGCGATGCTGTGGGCGGCTGCCAGGGGAAGCCAGGGACCCCCCCAGGGCTGGGACCCCCAGAGCCCCCAAGCCCCCACCGGGCCTCCTGCAGCTCTCCCTGGTCTCCTGCAGCTCTCCCTGGTCTCCTGCAGCTCTCCCCGGGCTCCTGCAGCTCTCCCCGGGCTCCTGCAGCTCTCCCCGGGCTCCTGCAGCTCTCCCTGGCCGGGCACAGAGCTCCTTGCTCGGCCTCCTGGGCTGCGAGCCCGGGGTGAGCACTGGCCGGGCTGTTCCCGAGGACAAGTTCAGCTTCCAAATCCTCCCCCCGAGCCAGGGAGCTGCTGGGGTCGGGGCCAGCAGATGCATCTGTGCCCTGTGCCCAAAGCCAGGCACATCCCAGAGGGTGCCACGGGCATGGGGGGCAGCCGGGTTGGTTTTTGGGGGGTAGGGATGCAGTCCAGAATGCGCCCCTAAAAGGAAGAGGAAGTAGTCTCCTAAAGAGGGAATAAATATCTAAAAATATTAGCTATTAATAGTTCCCTACCTCCAAAAATAAAATCCCTTAGTGATACCAAAATAAGAAAGCAAAGGAAAGTCGGAGGTATTTGGCCTTCCTTTGAAAAAGGCAGCTAAAAATAACTATATATATATAAAAATCTCTCGTTTCTAGGGAAAGTCTCTGCCCCCGCATCCAGCCTGCAGTGTTATATAAGACTTGAACTACATCCCCCTCTCCTCCGCGGCCGCTCACAACGCGCTGGAGCCGCGGCCAGATGCAGAAAGGTTCCGTCAGGAAAGTTTAACTCAGCGGGGAAGCTGCAGCCAGTGGAGGACACAATTCTCTAGCTGAACTCTCCAAAAGCCTTGGAAATCTTACAGTTGTGTCATATGCTGGTTTGGGGAATGCTAGTCCGGAGGCAGCCGCCAGCCCTCTTTCACTTCTTTATTTATTTATTTCTCTTTTTTTTTTTTTCGCGTTGCACTGAGTTTAATTTGGGTAGCAGGATTCAGCAGTTTTAAGTTGGAAAAAACTTAGTGGAAGAAGATATTTTAGGAAAAGCCTGTCATGTGAACTAGCGGGAGCCGATCAAGCCGGGCTATTAAAAGAAAGCCGTTGTATTTTTAAACGGTGCAGCCTAGGGCAGCCAACCTGCGTGCCCGGGGCCGGCAGCTCCGCGTGGGAGGCTCCCGGCCGAGCTTTCCGTCGGGGTGGCCCAAAATCCGCTCGGGATCCCCTTGGCCGGGTGCCCCCGGCTTGTGCTCCCCCCTCATCGTGCTCGCCCCCAGTTTGCCCCTTCCCGGCTCTGTTCAGAGCCCCCCTCGCCCCAAGGCCCGTCCCCACTGCCCCCTGCGCTCCCCAGGGCAGCTCTGACTGGGGGTACCGGGGGTACTGGGGTCACTGCTCAGATTGCAGCAAGGCTGAGGCTGGCCTAATTACTTATTTCTCCCAACTAGTATTTAATTAACATCGTTTCGCTCTCCACGCAAAGCAGCAGCTTCGGGAAACCTCGGTTTATTTTAACTGTTCCCAAACAGGAATCCGGTGATTCCGACTGTGCTGCTGCCGGTGCTGGATGTGCTCAGAGCCGGCGGGGAGCTCAGGTGTGCCACCTGTGCGGGGGTGTCAGGTGTGCCACCTGTGCCAGTGTGTGGGGGTCTCAGGTGTGCACCCTGTGCCAAGGGTGGGGGTGTGTCAGGTGTGCCACCTGTGCCAGGGGATGCGGAGTTCAAGTGTGCCACCTGTGCCAGTGTGCGGGGGTCTCAGGTGTGCCACCTGTGCCGGGGGTGCTGGGGAGCTCAGGTGTGCCACCTGCGTGGGGGATGCCGGGGTCTCAGGTGTGCCCCCTGTGCCGGGTCCGCCTGGGGCTTTGCGGGACCTCGCCCGCGGTTCGAAGCTGCTCGCGAAGAGGGCTGTGAAGGGAAAAGCCTCCAGGTCCGAGCCTGAGGGTCCGGTGCAGCCTCTGGGCCCTGCCCCGCCATGCCAGGGCTCAGCAGGAGCATCCTCACGGGAGAGCGGCTCAGCCCTGCGGCCGGCCAGGAAAGGGCTCCGGGACCCGGGGGCTGCGAGGGGGTCCCGCTGCGGGGCTCCGGGGCAGCCGTGGCCGGCGGGGTCCCCGGGCCGGTTGCATAACGGGGCTGGGGAAGGGATTTCCGCCCCGACGTGTCCAGAGATGACAAGGGATAGGAAAGTGAGGTGCGCTGAGTTTCCCTGGGCTGCTGCAGTTGCTAGCCTGCAGGACAACAAACGCGAGCGGCAGAAAGTTTGATTGCGATACCTCCTTCGAGTCGATTTGGGGAGCGAGGGAGTGAAAAATGGAAATGCGGGACGGGTGCCAGGCAGCCCTCCGCGCCCCCCCGGCCAAGCCCGGCTGCCGTGACTCACCGGGGCTCCGGTGACCCCGGCCGCTCTCCCCGAGGGGCGCCAGAGCTGCCCCCTCCCCGGGAATCGTTCATGTGTGTGACCTCTGCATCCCTGCAGGAACGAGCACCGTGCAAGTGCAGCCGCACGGAGATACCGAGCCCAGCGCCGAGAGAGAGGCAGATGCTCCTCGCACAGCACTGAAAGCCATACATTGTGAGACCGCCGCGGTTCATGACATCCCCGGCTTTATTTTCCTGTTTTCTTTTGCTTTATTTTCCTGTTTATACATCGGACATGTAAACACACACGGGTTGTCTTGGTTTCGGAGGCTTCCTTGGCTATTTCGTTCTTGCTAAGCTCCACGTGTATCAGTGGAAATCCAGGGGGTTGCTCCTCTCCTAAATTGATCTAAAAATAGGAACAGAGAGAGGTCTGTGCAACGCCACTAAACAAATTCACCGATTCTTAATTTTTCTTTTCGTCTTTTTATGAAGAATTGAGCCAGTGGTAATTAGAAGCCAAAAGCCGTGCCAGTAACAAGATGGGTATTAATAGAGTGCTGCTGAATTTAAAAGACATAAATATAAGCTGGGGACTTCGCTTTTCTGAATGATTTATTCAAAGGTAAATGCAGCAGCAGCCTGAGCTTGTCTCTGCTGGGAAGAAGGAAAACTTCTGCACAGAAGCCCCGTTGCTTTGAAAGGCTTTGCAGTTCCTGCAAGTTTTGTTTAAAAAGCACACACTGGGATTTTTAACATCATCCATATTTCTTTCTTACTCGCTCTTTAACTTTCTGCTCAACAATTAAGTGCTTGTGCTGCAGACTGAGAAAGCCGCAGAGCTGCCTTGGCCCGGAGCTCGGAGACGTCATGGATTCCTGAGTGTGAAGTTGCAGGAAAGCCCTCAGTTTGGGAGATGGAGCCGATCCAGGGGTTTCCATGGCACTGGGATAAACAGGAGGAAACAGTGAGGGAATCCCGTTATTTTACAGCATTCAAAGACTATAAACACTCGGAGCAGGGAAGGAAGTGGCCTTTCCCTCTCTAGTAACCCTCATCTCAGAGCAGAGAACTGACTTCACTTCAGGAACACGCTCAGCCCAGTTCGGATCCCTCTTTGCACCTCCAAACACTTACTGAGGAGGCGAGCAAGAGGGGTTCCCTCTGTCCGGGCGGCACTGCTGGAAGATGGTTTAAAGGCGATTTTTTTTTCCTTTTTTTTTTTTTAATTTTTTTTTTTTTCTGCTATAGATTTTTCTTTTTTTTCTTTTTTTTTTTTTTTTTAATTCCTGATGCAGCGAGAAACTGCCTGCAGGCTGGTACACTACCACCACATCATGAGGTCTATGGATCAAGGTAGGGTGCGAGTGCTGCGTGTCCGGGTGCTGTGTGCGTGTCGCTCTGTCCGTCCCGCGGCTCCGGCCCGCTGGCAGGCGGGTGGGCAGGAGGGGTTCGCGGCCAGAAGGGCCCTCGGGGAAGGGACTGGGCTGCCCTTAGGTTTGCTTTAGTTTGAAGCGATCCGCCACGGCGATACAAATCCGTCTGGAGCAGCCTCCTTTAAACTCCAGCCAGAGGGACTCTCCTCATCCAAGCCATCAGCCCCGGAGTCTCGCTGACTAACCCGGCCGCTTAACCCTTGCGCCGCCTGCCCGGCCCGGGGGCTGGGGGCTGGGGGCGCTGCCCGGGCCCGGCGGAGGCGTTGGCAGCGGGGCCGGCCGGGGCTCGGCTCGGCGGGCCCGGGGCTGCGCGGGGGTC
>JAWWEY010000069.1:13892097-13966002 GCA_035582745.1 Loriotus luctuosus
GGGTCCCGGCGGGGCCGGTGCCGCGGGGCGGGGGCGCGGCCGGGCCGGGCGGCGGGCGGGGGTCGCGGCTGGGGGCGGCGTGCGGGGCTCAGGAGGAGGCAAGAGTTAAGAGTTAAGAGTGAAGAGTGAAGAGTGAAGAGCGCGGCGAGAGGAGGAGCCTGCCCCGCTGTCAGCCCCGGCCCGAGGCACCGGGCGCTCCGCAGCGCGGCTGTCCCGCCGCTGGGGACGGGGCAGCCTTCGGGGATGCTGCGGCTCCCTCGGGCATCTCCGCGCTGCCCCGCCGGGCTGCGGGCCGGGGCAGGGCAGGGCGCGGGCGGAGGGGCTCGTTCTCGCGCGGAGCGGGGCGCGGGGCACCGGGCACCTCTCCGGGCCGTGCCGGGCCGCGGCTCCGTGTCCGGCGGAGGATGCTCGGTGCGGGGGGAGCCCTGGCCGCCCGCAGCCCCGTCCCGCAGCGCGGCCGAGCAGCAGCGAGCCCGGCGCTCCCCGGGCGCTCGGAGCGCTGCGCTCCCCGGGCGGGTGGGCTCGGCTGTGACAGCGCTGCCGGTGCGGGACAGGGGCAGGAGGGGCAGGAGGTGCACGAGGGAAGGGCTCTTCCATCGGGCAGCTCCATCCTCCAGTCTCCATTCCCCCGCCCGCGCTGGCAGCGCCGCTCGGAGCTGAGTCAGAGGCGCGGAGGCTGAGCGGCTCCGGGGGCCGGGGAGCGCGGCACGGCCGCCTTTGAGGGCCCTTGGTAGCCGCTGTTTGTTTTCTCCTGCCGGAGCGAGCTCCCCGGGCACCTGCCAAAACACACTCGTTAACACCTACACCCAAAGGGGATCATCCGAGAGCTCCGATTCTCGGACAAGCCAATGGAAAGACTCTTGAGTGGCTTTATACCGCCTTAGGATCAGGCCATTGCCCTGCCTCGTGTCTCCTCGGCTTTCTCCAGACAAACCTCCCTCTCTCCTGAGCGCTCCAGCTGCTCTTAGTCACTCTCACAACAGCCCGTGGAAGTTATTTTCTGCAGAGCAGCAAAGGGAACAGGAGAATCCGTGCTCCTGCCAGGGACCTCACCTGCTGCGGGACAGCAGCATCAGAGCTCAGGGCAGCACCGGTGGCAGCACCCAACCCCTCCAGTGCTGGGCAGCGCTGCTTTCCCTAGGGCCCTGCAGTCACAGCCCAGAAGGAAAAGCACTAATTTATTTTTTATTTCCAGATGGAATATTTGAGCCCACAGTAGCCAGTGCAGCAGTGCAATCAGTTGCACAGAGAGCCTTGAGATGCTCCAGAAAGAACGTGCTCCTGGGGCCCAGAATGTGTTTTTGCCTTGTGCTTGCTCCTGTCAGTGGTGCAGGAGTGATTGGAGCAATCCCTGCCCCTGACCTGCCTCTGCGTCACAAGGCTGCTCCCAACATTTCCACAAGGAAAAAGCAGCATGAAACTGCAAGGGGTTAATAATACATGGCATTTTTGGGATCAGTCTCTGCCTCTGGGAGGATTCCTGCACCCACAACAAAGTGTTAGAGTCTTACTAATGCAGGGTGTGTAAATGATGATGTGTTAATAATTTTAAGCCCTTATCCCCTTTTATGATTGGAGCAGGCTCAGGATGAGGAATGAGGCCTCTGCACAAACACCCTGCCAGCAAAAAGCAGCTTCGGTGGCTTTGCTCCCTGAGCTGGGCTTCAGCAAGTCCCAGCCAGGGCAGAGACCTTGCCCAGGTGCCCCTGGGCCCCTGTGCCATCCTGGCCTCCCAGGGCTGTGAATCCTCTGTCCCTTTACCTTTCTCTCCACCAGCCTGTCCTGTGGGACAGCAGCCACAGCCAGCAAATGGTTCCAGAGTCCTTCGTGCAGGGCAGGAATCACATTCACAGATGGGACCCTGTCAGAACTGGAGCACTCTTTTATAATATTCCAGCAGATATTCTAAGTGAAATTTCATCACTCATTTTTTAAAAAATAGCCAAGGATAATAATATCCTAGAACTTCTTTTCCACTACTGGTCTAATCTATTTTTTATAAAAACTATGATATGTGCATTCCTTTGGTTTGCCCAGCAGACTTCAGAACTTAATGGGAACGTGGAGATATGAGCAATTTTTCCATTGTCCTTTCTTGCCAAACCACTTTAAGCTTGAAATTGGGGGGTAATATCTCTGACTCAAGCTGACCCCAAAATTGAAAAGTAGTGTGTGTGCTTGTGCCTCTCAAAGGAACTACCAGATATTTCTCCCTTCTCTCTCCCTCCTTTTTTTCTCTAATAACACTCCCCACTCTCCAGACCAAGCAACCAGTCACTCACAGGCTGAGCTCATTTTAAAGAGCTTGGATTAAGTCCATGTGCAAGTTTTAGTTGCCTGTTAAATTTCTAATGCCTGCCACATACACCATTAGAACACTTAGATTTTTAAGACAGCATTGACTCATATTTTCTTTGGGTTTTAGCAGCTAAATGGACATGCAGTTTTCTTAATCCGCTTTTTTCTACCTCTTTTTCTTTTAAAAAGTTTAATGTGAAGGCATTGCAGTATTAGAGGTCCAGAGTAAATTATGTATCATGTGGGACAAATAATAATTAGCACAGACATTTCTGAGATCAAACAGAATTTCCTCACCTCAGAGCATCCTCTGCTCCCTTGCATTAGTGAAGTTATTGGTGCAGGGAATACAGTGGGGCAGTACAAGTAGAAACTGAAAATAGCAAATGAGAAGTTACATTGGCAGTGCATTTAAACACTGAGAAATATGTGGAGTACTCTCTAACTCCCAGTCAGGATTACACTAGAAGTGCTCTTTTCAGCTTTGTTTCTGGATTCCCCGTCCCCCAGCACCTAGGTAGTCCAGTATTCACATTCTTCTGAAGTTTTATTGAAGCACAGCCCTGCCAAAGGGCAGCACGGATCCAAGTGTGTGCAAAAGGACTGCTCCCATCCTGCAGTTCCCTGAAATGGCAGCACAGTGATTTCCAGCTCTGCTCTGTGTGCAGCCTGCTGCAAGCATACGTGGCTGCAATTTTTGTTAATGCTGCCAAGGACAGGCTTTGCTTCGGTCCTTCAAACACCTTTTTGGCTCATGAAAACAGCTTTATAGAAAAACCCCGGGGCTAGTGCTGACTCCTGGATCTCAGGGTGGGTGCTGAGAGCCCGAGCAGAGCTGGGACCACTCTCCATGACCCTGACACAGGAGAAATGCATGGAGAATCCTCGGGGAAAGGAAGGCTCTGATGTGAAAAAAATTGAGATTTTGGAACACCAAGCAGTATTTCTGCTCTTTGATCACTGTACTGCAACCTTTCACTCCAGCCCTAGTGAAAATCAAGCTTTGGGAGGGATTTGTCACATTGTTTGGGTTTTTTCTTTGATGTTTCTGAGTGTATATGCTGGGCTGAAGAGCCCACAGTCTATTTAAATCTAGGAGCTTCCCTGCCTTTCCTTCGCCACTAATTATTAATGACAGACTGTGGGCAGTATTTGTCAGTTATGTAGTTATTAACAGCTAAAACTTAATTCATAATGTTTCATTTTCACTGTGGGCTCAAGAGCCTGTTTTGGGTCTCAACTAAACTCCACTCAGCCTTTGGAAAGCTCCAAAAACTACAGCTGTCACTTGAGCTGGATTCTCCAGATACCAACGGCTTCATGCCCCTCTAACATTTAGGGCAGATCTGTATTTTGTGCATTTGTAACATTTCTGCCTGAAATAACACACAGGTAGGTCCAAACCCAGCCCACAGAGCACTCCAACTCACATCTCAGTGCTCTCAGAGCACGTGGGAACTCTGTTCCTGTGGGCTCTGAGCAGTGACCTTATGGGATGCTGTCCTGGTGTGCCCTGCAGGGAGGGGCAGCAGGGACACACTGCATTACAGCCTGGTGCCTCCTGCTCCCTGACATCTGTCAGGCTGTCTGCTGGGCAAAAATCCCTGAATCCCATAAGCTGAGCTAATTCTTACGTTTCTCTAGCACTTTTCTCACTGCTGTCCTGTCACCCTCGCTCCTGGGCAGAGGCAGGACTGATGATTCTGTGTGTCAGCAGTGACACGCTGCTCCTGGAAAGCAAAAGGTACATTTCCCATTTGTGGAGCATTACTAATCACAGGAGTAGCTGAGGATAAGTTTGAAGCTTCACACGCCTAATGGGAAGCAAAGGATGGGATAGAGCTTCAGCAGGAGTCAGGGTCCTCTCCCCATGCCCTCCTGCCAATCACCTGTATCTCACTTAAAAAGCCCAAAGTTTTTGTGTCATTTCCTTCTGAGGCTAATCCAATTGATGCTCTCCAGTCGTGCTCCGTGTGGTGTCAGCTGTGAGGATGACAGCTCTCTCTAGTGCTAAGCCAAGATCAGCAAGTAAATTTTGTTTTTCTAATGAATTTTAAATAGAAGAGGCAATGATAAAAGGCCAGTGCCCAGCAAAGGGTTAGGATCACTGGAAAACAGATACAAACAATCCAATGTAATAGATGTTTAAACAATTCAGAACAAGCCAGGCTCTCAGAGAGAGCAGCACAGGTTCCCCAAAGGGCTGGCAGTGTCTGTGAATACCCCAATGAACATTCTGTCTGCAGGCTCACCTGCCCTTTCTGACAGGCACTTCCCCCTATCCCCTGGCACCTTCCAGTAACAAATTAATGCCACAAGGCCTGACTGGTGTGAGTGCTGCCCACCCGGCCTGATGCAGCCTCCCAGCAGGTTTGGCTGCTCCCTGAGTGCCCTTTCAGCCCCAGGCCTCTGTGGTGGTTCTGCTCACACAGAGGTGCCCCAGGAGCTGCAGGGGGACCTGCCAGTCCTGGGCTTCTCCAGAGCTCAGTGAAGAACCTGACTGCAAACTGCAGGGGAAATCTGAGTTCTTGTCCTCTGGACGAGCACAGGACGGAGCAAAAGGGTATGATGAGAATGATTTGTCATTACTTGGCTGGACACATTAATGAGAAAGGCAGTAGGTTATAAACCCAACTGCAGAGATTCTGGTCATGTGTGCTTTAAAACAGACTTTCTGTGACCTCAGACAAGTAACGTAACTTAAAGATTTGTCTTGCAGTTAATGCCTCTGTGCTGACAGGCTTAGCAAATAAAAACAAGCTGAAGTAAACACCAAAATACTTTTTTAATGATCTTGGTCCCTCTGCCTTTGCCTCCCTGCCCTGTCTACAGACTGGGAGCATTTTTCAAACTCACAGACCCGATGACAGCCATCTGCACACTCATAAAGGGCAGCACACAAACAGGTAAGCGAGGCAACCACAGATGGCTGAGCACACAAACCAGAGCCCCCCAGTCACCCACGAGTGAAGTCACTGCTGGTGGTAGCAGCCATCCCAGGGGCACGAGGCTGTCGGGGAGCAGTGGCCAGCACCCCGTGCAGGGCCAGAGCACATGGGATGAATGCAGCCAATGTGGTGGAGGTGCCTGGGGGACCTGGGGGAGCTGGCAGCACCCGGCTGTGGTCAGCAGGGACCGCGGCGAGCGCCCATCCTCTGAAACGCTGTTTGTGAGCGAGGCAGGAGGAGAACAGAGCCCTTGTGCACGGCGGGCCCGGTGCCTCTAAAGGTGCCCCAGCTAGGAGAGGCTGTCCTGCGCTCACAGGGAGCACATGGCACGGGATGCGCGAAGCGCGGAGCAGGCAGGGGCACGGCCGCGCTGCCAGGGCGGCGGGGACGCTGCAGCCCTCCAGAGAGGGGCTGGGGCAGACAGCCGGTCACACCGACCGAGGGGCACCAGGGCGGAGATGCTCGGCCAAGGGTCCCGTTTGTGGAGCCCCGGAGCCGGGGCAGCCCCGTTATCCCGGAGCTGCTGCCCGGGGGCGCGGGGCCCGTGCGGTGCTGCCGGGCCGGTGCCGGCTCCTCCCCGGGGGCGGCCCCGGCGCAGGTGGCTGCGAGGAGCAGGAAGCTGCCCCGCTGCCGCCCGTGCCGTGCCGTGCCCGGCCGAGCAGTGCGGGGCAGAGCTAAGCCGAGCCGAGCCGTGCCGCCCGGGGCTCGCCGCCCGCACCCGCCGTCGGGGCAGCGCGCCCGCCGCAGCCTCCCCAGCCAGGGCATTTCTTGGTGTTTCCTCGCGTTGTTCTCTCCGTTTCCCCGCTGTGACCGCCCGGCTCTCGCTGCCGGAGGCTCCGCCGGGTCGCGGCTCTCGGGGCAGCCCCGCTCCCGGGCCGCCATGAGCGCCGCGGGCCCCGGGCCCGGGCCCGGCCCCGACCCCGACCCCGGCCCGCAGGAGGGGGGCCCGGGGCACGGCCCCGGCCCGGCCCGGCCGGACAGCCCGCAGGAGGAGCTCGACTTCTCCATCCTCTTCGACTACGACTACGACTACAAGCCGATCGAAGGTTGGTGAGGGGCCGCCTGGGCGCGGCGGAGCGCCCGGCAGCTCCTCGGGGCCGGCCCGGCAGGCGGGGCCGGGCCGCGGCCGTCGGGGGCTGATGGGCCGGCAGGTGCCTGCCCGGGGCCGCTGCACCGAGCGGCTCGGTGTGAGCCGGGATGGAGCCCAGCGGCTCGGTGTGAGCCGGGATGCAGTGTCGGGCCGGCCGGGGGCATCGCCGCTGTCCCGGGGCCGTGCAGCCGGCAGTGAGCGCTGCTGCAGGGCAGCGGAGGCGCTCGGCACAGCCCGGCCGGGCTCTCGCTGTCCCCGCACCGTGCCAGGCAGCTCCCGGGCAGCCGGAGCGCTGGGGCGTGCAGCCCTCGGAGCCGCTGCCCGCCCTGTGCGGCCCTCGGAGCCGCTGCCCGCCCCGAGCCCGAGCCGCCCGCAGCCATGGCTCCAGCCTGGAGGCAAACAGCACCAGCTTAAGTTAAAATTGAGAAAAAAAAAAAAAAAAAGGTTTGCAGGCTGTTCTGCTTTTCTGGGCTTATGCTGTGATACTTAAAAGTGCAGTGGCAAGTGTTCCCCGACTTTCTAAATGGTCTTTCTGTCTGTTGATGGTACTAAACAGGGATACTTCCCATAAAGTATAGATTTGTGTAAACAAGACAAAGCCGAAAGAGAGGACCCAGAGGAATGATTTGTTGGGATATTGTCTCTAAGATACACTGGTTTGGATTCTGCTCAGTGGAGAGCTGGTGTTTCCCTGGGGCATCTCAGAGATGTTGTGTTCTTCTGAAGGAGGAGACCTTTGAGGCCTGAGTTGTGGTGTCATCAGTGAAATGGAGAGTTCTTGCTGAGTTTTATTCTGTCCTTAAGTGTACAGATGTGCACCAGCATCAAAGCTGACTGGGGATGGTTCATGCCATCAGGTGGACAAAGCTGAATTTTCTTTCAAGGTTTCATGCAGATTAAAATAAGTTACAATAAATCCATGATGGAGAGGGGTTAATGGTTTTAATGAAAATACACTGAATGTCAGTGAAAGCTTCAGATGCTGGTGTGTTCACATCTTTACAGTACACAGTGCTGCTGTGAAGCCTTAAGTGGGAAGTTCTACAGAATATAATCATACGTAGGTGGGGGTAGAAAGTTTAATCTTCAAACCACATAAATGCAGAGCAGTGTGTGCTTGTTGTAGAAGTAACTTCCTTCTTGAGCCTGCTTTCTTCACTTTTGAATGACTGGAAACCAAAATTAGTAGTAATTTTGTTCCAAAGATGGAAATCATTAGCATTAAAACAAAAAAAAAAAATCCCAACCATATATATGAGCATTGTAATCTGGAGAACATTCTCCCTGGCTTTGAAAAGGCAGCAGCTCCAGTCTGTAAGCAATCCAGGATACATCTGCAAGCTTTAATGTACAAAAGATTAAAGCATGTTTACATGAGAGCAGAAAATGGTCAATTTCTGAGCAAGGGCTTTGTCCACATGCTGCTGGTAACTGATGCTCATTGTTCATGTGCAGTCCTGGCCTCGTCTGAACTGCACTTGGGCAAACAGTCCTGTGCAGAGCAGGATTCAAAGTGGAACCAAAACCAAAGGAGTGGGTCCCAGCTCTTCAGTCTGGTTCCTGCATTTGGTTCCTGCCTCCCAGCCTGGCTGCTCCACCCACTGCTCATGACACGTCCTGAAATAACACATCTATAAGCATGCTAAAAGGGATTTTTTAAATTTAAAAAATGTGGAAAAACGTAAATTTTGGGCTCTAGGAATGGGTTGGGTGAATGTTTATTCCTGATAAACAATTTTTTGAAAGGTTGGAATTTGGCAGTATCCATCCAAAGTTGTGTTTTAAAAGTTGGACCTATGTCACAACTTGTTGTCATGGGGATGCCAGAAATATCCTTCCTGAAAGTGTCTGGCATTCAGTAGTGCTTGTGTGTGCCATGGACTGATGTAAAAGCAACAGGGAAAAGAAGGATCAACAGAAACCCTGCAGTCAATATTGTTAATATTAGATGTTCCTCTTGAAGCCGGCCATTTCCAAAAGCAGCAGTGCTATGGAGAGTGCTTTTTACCTTTACTTGCCAGACTTGAATTAGCAATCTTTTCAGGATTTGCAAACAAGAAACATCTGCTGAACTCAGGGGCCTGTCCAGGTGAACAGGATCTGGGGAGTGTGGGCAAAGTGTGCACTGCTTTCAGATGGAAGCTGTGATTTCATTTGGCCAGTGAGGATGTTTTCTGTGTCCTTTGAGCACAAAAGTGTGAGATGCATTCCCTGCAGAGTTCCTGTGCAGGTGTTGGTAGTGGTATCAGTGATAGCCCAAATTTTAGCTCGTTTCAAACATGCCAGGTGAGTTAATGAGCGTTTCCAAATGAGCTCTTACAAACAGGGCTCCCAGAGGAGTGAGTTCTGATAGCTGCTGGGTGTGCCCTTCCCTCACACCTGCTGTTGGCTGCTGAGGGACAAAATGCTGAGCTGCAGACAGTGCTGTGCTCCAGCAGCTCCCTTCGGGTTTGCTGGGCTCACTGTGGGATGATCTGCTGAGAGGTAAAGCTGCCACATCATTTTTACTGCTTGAGGTCAGCCCTTCTGGGAGCTGATGCTCTGAGGGGTGTTCTGCAAATCCAAACAAAGCCTGTGTTTAAATAAGATTCCAGATGAAACCCTGAGACAGCAGGTAAGCGTGCAGATGGGAAGGAGTGTTTTCTCGAGGCTCAGGCCCTTGCTGGAGCTCATTAGACTCTGAGACTGCATCTGGTGATACGGATCTACAAGGTGTGTGTGGTGTAGGGAGGGGAAGCAGGGAGCATCCATAAATATTAATATTCCTCCAAATGCTTGTTTGTATGTAGACAGGTTCCCAGGACACTGCCACGTCTTGTAGGTGTCATGCCCTGAATAATTTGCCTCGTTCCTTTTTTTTCTTCTTCCAGATGCAAAGCTATTAAAAGGAAAAAAAACTGAAAGTGCATGCAGTTGGGTCCTGGGGCTGGCTCAGGAACACAGGAGGCAGTGTTCAGCCCTGCCATAAGGAAACAAATATGCACATCTACCAGAGAATTCCAGATTTCACTCAGGAAACCAGCTCTCACTTGGAGCTTCCAAGCAGTTAGTGTAAATAACAGACAACTCAGCTTTTGAAAAATGCAAAGAAGCTCTGGGCTGGCCCCTTCAAATGACAATAAGCAAGTTAATTAAAAAAAGAAAATGGACTCTTTTCCTTATGCAAATCAGGGACTCCGGTTAAATCCCGGGAGCTGCAGCCAGCAGATGTGAGGTCAGAACCCAGCTTGTGCCCCTGGCCTGCACAGGGCTATCTTTAGCTTTTCCTAGAGGATGGTTTGGATAAACCCAGCATGGAATGCAGCTGCTGGGTGGGCCTTTATTCCCTCATTTCATGCTAATTGTCACATTTGGCCGAGTGGTGGCTTTGAAGGCGCTGCCTTGTTTCAGACCAGCGCAGGGTGGCCGTCCCCAAGCCATGTGTGCTCACACTGCTGTGGCCCTGGCCTTGGGGAGCCTCGGGGGCCTTTTCCTTTCCACCATTCAGAGATGTGTGAAAGGAAGTTTGGTAAATCAAGGGTCATGTCCTTTGGAACTGAAATCCCTTGATCTCTTTCACCTGTGGTTCAACTCTCCCTGGGTTCCTGAGGGCACTCCTGAGGGTCTCCCCCTGGGGAGGCTGCCTGGCTTCCCCAGGGCTGGTGGGGCTGCCTGCACCTTCCTGGGCCTGGCCAGAGTTCTTTGGTGGTTATTTGCAGTACAGGGGCATCCAGACCCCTGCTGTGGTGAGACAGACAGTCATGGGGGTGAGACCTGTGGGGAAAAGGGGCAGTGAGAGCTGGCAGTTTTGGTGTGATCCCAGAGGGCTTGGGCCAGCCTGCTCTAGGAAGAGGAGCTGAATGACACAGGGAAGGATGTTTGCTGACAGCAGAGCTGACTGACAGCACAAGGAGGTGCCATCGCTGCCTGGGTGTGAGACTCGCTTTCTTTTAACCCCCCTGTGAAAGCAGAAGGATCTTTTGGTACTGAATCAGAGGGTGAATCAGCAGTGAAACCTCAGGCTGGGAAATGCTTGAGTGCAGGAAGGGGGGGAAGTGCTGGAGCTGCCTGTGCTGAGAGCTGTCTGTGAGATATCCATCAGAACAGCAGTGGAGAGGCCAGTGCTTTGCTGGAGTTTGCAGTCTGTGTTCTGGATGCAATATGCAGAAATGGATGAACTCTGGACGGTGGCACAGCCTTGGGAGCAAAGCTGTATCTCTGAGTCACTTCATTCCTTGGAAAACACCTTTGCTGGGCTGATCCATCCCGTACCTGTTCTCTGTAAGGGCTCTGCCTCCCTGGGAGCCCAGCTGGAGGGTGGCAGGGCTGTTCCCTGCCGTCCCAGTGTGGCAGAGGGCCGGCAGTGTGAGGTTTGCTGCCCTGAGCTCCTACCCAAACTCGCCTTGGTAGCTCAGGGAGAAGTTTTAATGGTGCTGGGGCCATCTGCCTGGAGCCACTGTTGTGTCCCGGGCTCTGTGTCCCCACTGGCATCTGCAAGGGCAGGGAGAAAGCAGCTGAGCTGCTGGCCAGCATCCTGTGCCCCTCACAAAGGCAGGGCTGGATGCTGCTCACAGCTGCTGCTGCTGCTGGTGATGCTCCTCTCCCGGGCCTGTTGGCTGTGCCCTGCCCTTTCCTCGAGCAGATTCCTGACCTCAGCCGGGCTGGCTGGAGCAGAGCAGCCGGTCCCCTCCTGCTGAAGCAGCAAGCAGCATTCCTGCTGATTTCCGTAGAAGAGCCGTTTATTTGTGGGAGCAGCCGTGGCTGTTTCAGCGCTGTGCCCGCATCCCTGCCCGGTGAGGTCAGAGCCGCTGGAGCATCCCCGGCGTTGCCATGGGGACAGAGCCGGCGTGGGCAGGAGCAGTGGGACAGTGCCTGCATTGTGCCTCTGCGGCTCCACGGCCCCGAGCCGAGCCCGTGAGTCAGGCCCAGCCTCTCCCGGCACGGCACGGCTCGGGGCAGGGCAGGGTTTGTGTGCCGCCGTGCCCACGGGCCCTGCACTGACAGCTCGCCATGCGGGCAGAGTAAATAAACATCGCTGCTGCACAGGAGCTGTGGGTGTTTGCTGCCAGGGCAGGCTGGGGCTTGCTCTGTGTGTGTGTGTGAGCGTTGTTACTCACACCTGCAGCGTGGGTCCTGTGTGTGTGAGCGTTGTTACTCACACCTGCAGCGTGGGTCCTGCGGGAGGGGCAGTGCCAGGGTAACAGTGCCCTTTGAAACGCGGTGTTTCAGGGGCAAGCTGGCAAAATGTGGGCTGTCTGAAGCCCGGGTTTTGATGGGCTGTCACTGTGGATGAGGGGTGTGTTCTTTATTCAACAGACTTTTAAAATTACACGTGCACATACAAATACATTTGCTTTTCCCATATCCAACATGAGCCTCCCGCTGCCGGCTTTGTTGGTGTGT
The DNA here is from genome assembly GCA_035582745.1 of Loriotus luctuosus. Lineage (NCBI taxonomy): Eukaryota > Metazoa > Chordata > Aves > Passeriformes > Thraupidae > Loriotus > Loriotus luctuosus. The sequence continues at coordinate 13,903,816 of JAWWEY010000069.1, forward strand.
TTTGGTTCTGTACCTGTTGTACCTGGCACAGATAATTCAGTTTAAGGTGTGGGGAGCAGCTTTAGCTGTGGGTGTGCTGTGTGGGGAGCTGGAAGGCTCCCCTGTTCCTTGAGGTGAAGCTGTTCAGCCTGAAGAGGTTTCTGCTCCTGCTGGTGCACAAATCCTGCCTTGAGCCTGGCATCCAGCCTGGCTCTGCCTGGGGCTGGTTTTGCCCCCTGGCATCAGCTGGAAAGGGGGTGGTTTTCCCCAGAGCTGTAGGAGTGATAGTTTGGGGCTGTGGGGGGTGTGTTTCTCTGCTCATTGTGCAGACATGACGAGTTCTGTTCAAAGGGAATCTCAGCAGCAATCTCAAGGCTTGATGTGTCAGACCTGAGTGATGGGGATGACACACTGCTCCTGAGTGCCAAAGCTCTGAAATCAACGGCGCTAAAAATACGTTTGGCTCACAATTCAGTGACTCGTTGCTGTTTTCCTATCCCCAAACCAGCTGTGTGCTGGGATTAAAAGCCAGAGGGAACCTTAAGAAATGTGCAAGCTGGACTGTTGTGTGCAGCTCCCCTCCTGTCCCAGCCATTCTGTGTGTTGGTTTGTTTGCTCAGCTCTTGGGGTTTCCCACTGAACACAAAGGCTCAGCAGTTCCTAAAAATGAACAGAAGCCCGCTGAAAATAAATCAAAATCTCTCTGCATGTAGAAGTTTCACTGGGAACTTCTGCTACTTTTGCAGAAAGCACAGTGAGCTCCTGCCTGGCGTTCTGTATGGTATTTTCTCATGGGAATTGCTGTCTAATGTCATGTAGGAGATAGACAAAATGCTGGAGCAGTAATTTCAATATTTAAATGAAACTCTCTGCCTGTGACATGCACTGATCTGTGCCCAGAGCGAGCAGATAGGGTGAATGAATCCCAAACTGTGGAGCTGTTTCAGGTATTTCCTGCTAGATACACTGAAATCTTTAAAAGCATATACAAATCCTGATAATGTTTTGCATGATTTTGTGTCTTGACAAATATTCTTCAGTTCCAGGGGCTGATGTCCGTGGGAATACCTGCCATGGCTCTGCTCTCTGGGATGCCACTGCCATTGCACACCCTTGGGTGCTGGGACCAGACTGAAGCTGGGCTCTGCAGTTCTGGTGGGAATTCTGTGTTCCCTGTCAGCATCCCTGTGCTCTGCACCCTGGGCAGAGTTTGCAAAATGGGAATTTCTGCCAATTGAGGATTTTTGGTACCAGCAGAGAGAGAGTTCTACTGAACACTTACTTGTTATTGTGTATTTTATAATTCCTGTCTGAAAGTGTTCCCTGGGCTGAAATTGGAATGTGATTGCCCTTAACCACAGGGCTGGATTCTTTCTCCCTCTCTCTTCTCTAACAAATATTTGTGAATGTGTTTCTGACTCACATGAAACCTGTCACCAAACTTGCTGTCATGATACAGAGCCAAACAAATCATCACACAGAACTGACTTTTCAATTTAAGAGTTTGAGCTCAGCTTTGGTTCGTGAAACCTTTCCTGGCTGGGTTTGGATGTGTAAGGAAGGTGTTTCTCCCTTCTCCAAAAGCTGTTCCTCAACATTTGGTTTTATGTAGACCTGTTTGGAAGCGATTTTGTGATGCGCTGGTCTCAGTCCAGCTCCTGGTTGGCAAAATGTGATCAAAGTCACAGCACCCAAGGTGTCACTAAGGGGTGTCCTTGGCAGGAGGCTGTGGGCAGGGGGGATGACACACTGCTGACCTGCCCAGGGGATCCCTCAGGTGAGGCTCAGGCAGCAGGAGCCTGGCTGGAGGTGTTGCAGTGCTTCTGTCCATGCTGCACCTGCCCTGAGCACTTGAGCTTCCCTGGCTCTTAATCTAGTACTTCTCACAGGCATTAACTGCAGTGAAAAAGAATTAAATAATAAGCTAATATCAGATCACAACCAGTTTATAAATATGCATTTTTTTTAATCCATGATTGCTCAGCTTCTGTAACAATATTTACAGTCTTAAAGAGACCCTTCTTTTTCCAGAAGAACCGACTCCACATAAAACCAACAGCCCACCCTCTGGAGTTACATACGCTCATGATGTCTTGGACTGTGGCCTCAAGCCATGCCCCCTGCCTTTTCCTAGCCTTCCTGCAGATCCCATGGGCAGATATGGACAGCCAGATAGCATAGGGCCAACACCTACTCACCCTGCCAACGCTGCAGGGGCCTCTGCTCCGAGCCCTAGGATTGAAATAACTCCATATCATGAACTGATCCATTCGGGGGGTCCCTTCCGCAGCAGAGACACAGATGTTCTGTTGGCAGAACATCAGCCAAACTCAGCCACCACTAGCCCGAGGGTTACCCTGCCTGTCCCTGGCTTTGAGGGCTACAGAGAACCACTGTGTCTGAGCCCAGCTAGTAGCGGCTCCTCTGCAAGTTTCATTTCAGAGACAAATGTATCTCCTTGCACGTCTCCATGTGTTTCACCAAATAATGGTCCTAGTGATGACCTTTGTCCGCAGTTTCAAAACATCCATACTCATTATTCTCCTAGAACCTCTCCAATAATGTCACCACGAACAAGCACCACGGAGGAAGCCTGCTTGGGACGCCACTCACCATCTCCCTGTCCCAACTCAAGGTCCTCGTCGCCAGGTGCAAAGCGGAGGTTCTCTTGCACCGGGCTCTACAGCGCCCAGCTGCCCTGCTCCTCGCCCCGGCAGTCACGGAGCCCCTCTCCACAGCCCTCTCCTCGCCTCCCCCCGAGAGAGGACACCTCTGCAGTCACTTACACACAGCTGGCCAGCGCTGCCCTTCCCATGGATGCTATGAGCAGCCTTCCCACGGATCCTTCCTGTGGCGTCCCCACGAAGATCTGGAAAACCAGCCCCGATCCTTCGCCCATGGCTTCCCACAAAAACAGCATCCCGTGTCACGTCTTTCAGACTGTCGACTTCCACGGGCCTTGTGAGCAGGAGGACAGGAGAAACTCGGCCCCAGAATCCATTCTGTTGGTTCCTCCATCCTGGACAAAGCAGCTGGTGCCTGCAATACCAATCTGCAGGTATGTAATCCTTCCTGTGGGTGCGTTTTCCATGTTTTTTCATGGTTTGGTGTCTTCTGTCATGACTGATGATCCCTAGAGAGTGTTTTCTTGGGCAGGTCCTGCTGCAGGCCAGAGCTGAGTGCTCAGGGACAGCACTGGTTAATGGGAGCCTGGTCCATTAGGGGTCTGAGATAAAAAAGTCAGGGCTTTGAAGGAACATCACCAAAGAGGTTCATTGATAGCACAGTACACTATAAATTCAAATTTCCAAATGATTTGTCTAAATAGCAGATTGCAGACAGCCTATGAGAAAGGCTGAACACTCTGGTGCTATCCTGCTGCTCTTAATATTTGTAAAGTCACTTACAAATTTCCATTAAGGATAAAAGTGCTTTAAATAATGCCTGATTCCAAAGAGAGCTCACTGCTTCAGGTCAGACTGAGCATTCAGTCAACTCTGGTGACTTAGTGTTGGTTGTTAATTGTCAGTTGTCCCTTAGCCCAAATCTCAGCCCTCCATTGTCTGGCTGTGTGGCATCTGCCAGGACCAAGGGTGCCAAGTGTGTGACTCTGCTCTCAGTCCCTGCTGGCACCCTGTCAGTGCCATCCTGCTGGCACTGAGGTTGTCCCAGGGTGTTCCTGACCTGCTGAACACAAACTGTGAGTGAAAGAGCACAGGCTGTGACTTCCTTGGCTTGTCAGACCAGTTCTGGCAGCAGCCTGTGCTCACAGAGTGAGAGTGGTTTAAAATCCAGTGCAGGCTTCAGTTGTACCTTGCAGTGTATTCATTTCATGTCATAAACCCTTATGTATTTTCACAACAGGAAAACTAGTACCAGGTAAGAATGTTTAGGATTTTATTGATGTGCATTTTAATATTTATGGAAATCTTACAACTGTTAATTTACACAACTGGTAGGCAGTGGCAAATGGAGTTAATATTTCACAATATGTGTGCTGTGATCCAAATTGGAGACACATAGCAAAAGCTAGATAAAAGAGGGGGATCTTTGAATAAACAAAAGCTAGGTAAAAGAGGAGGATCTCTGAAGAAACAAAAACTAGGTAAAGGAGGAAGATCTTTGAAAAAACAAAATCCAGGTAAAAGAGGGGGATCTTTGAAAAAAAACAAAAGCCAGGTAAAAGAGGGGGATCTTTGGATAAACAAAAGCTAGATAAAAGAGGGGGATCTTTGGAAAAATGTAACTGCTACAGATATTTCTGTTTAAGAAACAGAAATATCTTACTCTCTTCCGCAAGGAGATGGGCCCACAGAAATTGTCTTCTCAGCAGAGCTTGCAGTCAGGTGTGAGCAGTTCAGCAGAATCTCATGGGAGTTCAAGCAGACTCCTGAACGTTTCAGGTGGGGCGCTGGGAGGAAGGAGGGAGCAGGCTTTGAGAAATGAGGTTCTCAGGAGTTTCCCTGGTGGTGTGTGTGTCTCTCTGTGTCCCAGCTTGCCCGTGCAGTCCCTGCCTCCCCTGGAGTGGCCCCTGTGCAGCCAGTCTGGCCCCTACGAGCTGCGCATCGAGGTGCAGCCCAAGCCCCACCACCGCGCGCACTACGAGACCGAGGGCAGCCGCGGCGCCGTCAAGGCTCCCACCGGGGGCCACCCCGTGGTGCAGGTAAGGCCTGGGGGTCTCCTTCAGGAAAAGGGGGGGCAAGTTCATCTCTGAGATGCTCGCTGGGGGCTGTGCCTGAAAGAGGAGTGCCCTGTGAGCTTTGGGATGTGCTTAAAGAGTGTGAGCTGAGCCGCGGTGAAGTCCAGGACTTTGAGAAGGTTGGTTGGGATTGGCTTCTGAAAGCTCAGAAATGTGGGCAATGTATTTCCTGTCTTTTCTGGGCTATATAAACCTTGTGTGATCCCCTGTCATGACTGTCATGAGGTGCCTGGGAAGTCACTGCTGAAACAAGTGAGCAAAATTCAGGCTGCCAGTGGTGGAGAGAACGAATTCGTCCCTTTGCTGACCTGAGAGCTGAATGAGCTGAACCCTTCTTCTGTTTGGAGTGTGAACAGCTTTTCCTTCACCTTTCAAAGGGTGGTATAAAATACTGGCTGAGTAGCTGCAGTGTAACCAAGTGGGGGCACATCAGTCATTTCCCTCATTTCCCCTGTTTTCAGCCCATGTTTCCTGAAGGAAAGCCAAAGCCAGGCTGGGGTCGGGGCTGTGCTGTGTCACTGGGAGAGTGCTGGAATGATGTGTGGAAGCTGAACAGGTCAGCCACAGCTTCAGCCTTCACTAAACAAATATGGCTGCATCCCACAGATGTTCCTGACACACTCAGGGCTTGCAGGAACCAGGAAAACATTAACATTTATGTGTAATTTCAAGCATGTGACCAATACCACTAATTTCACTGGGTTGATTTGTGCTTAACTTCAAGCATATGTTCAGTATTCCCCTGCAGGCTCACCCCTTTTTAAAATCAAGCCATAAATTGTTAAATCAATGAATTTGTTTGCTTTGATGAAGCTGGACTTACATGTATGGCCTGGGTATTTGAGTAAAGGGTGCAGGATAATAATAAACAGCAGTCCCATTTGCCATACCTCAGTTAATGCAGGCTTTTTGGTTTGGGTCTGACAAGCTCACAGCCTCCTGTGGTGTGTTTGAAGCTGCCTAGAAACAGGAATGATACCAATCAGCACTTGCTCCTTTCTCAGTTTGCTGGCAACTACAGTATCACTTACCCTCCCCAGGTATTCCTATCAACAGGGTCCTTATTGCAGTGAAGGAGTTTCTTGTGACATGGGGAAATAGAATTTGTTTCCTTCCTGCAATCAGTATCAATCAAAGAGGCATTTATATTTTCTGTTGAGGACAGGAACCAATATTGCTAGTTTTATCATAATTTGCCATCAAGCTTCAGGATCTAAAACTATAAATTCAAATGTCCACTTGAGTTCCCCAAGCAGATGTGCCTCTGCACAGCTGGGCCTGCATCTGGGGAAAATATGGACAGTTTCTTTCTGAAGGTTTCTTGTAAAGCTGGAAGTATTTGTTGAATTTGTGTTCACTTGAACATAACCAGGTTCATATGGATGCCAAGTAATGAGATAGTTGCACCTGTATGGTTTATGACATCTCAGACTGGGGGAGGCTAGTAAAATCCAAAGTTTTCATGTCAGAAGTTATTTGGCTTCAGGGGATCTTTTTTTTTTCCTCTCTTTCTTTCCCCTCTGTGAAGTTTAACTTTTGTCTTCTTGTTAGATGTAAACAGAGTATTTTTCTAAAATACAATCTCTTTTGAAACAAATCTGATTTTTAAAAAAGCCTTCAATTAACTTCCATGTGACTAATTACCCAGCTGAACCTGCTGGCAGAAGAGATCTTGGCTGGTTTTTGCAGCAATATTTATTTTTTGGAAAATGCATTTTGCATGCAGATTTCTTCTTTTGGGTGCTCTGAAGCTGCAGACCAGCAGATCTCATATTCTCCAAGCCGTATCTTGTGGTTTATCTTTCTGATGCTGCTTCCTCTTCTTCACGTGTCACGCCTCGAGTTTGTGCTCCAGGCTCTGCCCCAGTGGTGCACTCCAGGCATGGCAGGAGAAGGGCCTGCTGCTCAAAGCCCCAGGGAAGCTGGACAGGTGGAGGGGACACTGGCTGTGCCAGGAGGAGGGGGAGAAGCCCTGCAGGCCATGGGATGTTCACATGTCTGATTTCAGTGTAGAGTCCCATGGAGGAGCACAGGCTCCCAGCTCAGGTGTTTGAGTCACTCCTGGGAGGAGTTTACAGCTTGTGTTAACTGTAGGGAAGCTCAGGTTTTAGGGGTGTGAGTATCCCCTGGATGTTAAGGTGCTGAGAATAGCCAGGAGATGCTCTGTAGCCAGGAAAAAGCTGAAGTTTCCATGCTCCTTCCATCCTGCAGGTCCCCCTGGTCACTGAGACCACAGAGGAGGGGGAGGCACGTTTGGTTCCCAGCTCTTTTTCCCAAAGCTGCTCACTTGTACCCAGCTGCTCCAGTCAAGGCTGTGCAAGAGCCTGTCCATTGGGAAAGGCAGTGGCTGCTCCTGTGCAAAGAGCTTGGGATGGAGGTGGCAGAGCAAACACACCCTGGAGTGGAATGGCACAGGTTAAATACCCACTGTTTATCTTGGTACAACATCCAAATGCAGAGCAGGGCTGCAAAGCCCCAGTGCTCAGGTGAGGGCAGGGGCAGGCACAGGGACCCCCAGCCCTGTGTGCCGGGATCCCCCTTGCTTCTCCTCTCCCAAGCAGGAAAGCTGTGCAGAGAGGGGCTCCTGTTCAGCACAGCCAGCCCAACGTTCCCCTGGGTTTAACTTTAAAAATTGTGGTGGCTTTCACTGCCTCTTTTTATTTTTCTTATTAAAAAGAAGCTGGAATGGCAGAGTTGTTAGTGGAGCTCACAGGAGCTGCTTTACAATAACAAACGTATGTTCCACTTTCCTTTTATATTTGAATTTTGCCGTCTGTGTTTTCTTGTGGTTTCGCAGTCAAAGGAGACATTGTTTCTTAGCCTGGGCTTCCCGTGGGGCTCTGACTTTTAACTGTATGTGACTTCCAACATTCAGCTAATTCATTGGTGTGTTAGTGAAACCAGAGCCTTTGATGGAAACTCAAAACCAAATCACAGCTCATGGGGTGATTCGCACTCTCACACGTGGGGCCAGGCTGGAGCTGAGCTGCTGAAACCCTGTCAGCCCTCCCAGGGGGTTTGCTGCCCAGGACACGTCCCAGCAGCTGAGTTTGTCCTTCCCCACCTTCCCCAGGCCCCTGTGCAGGGAGGGGCAAGGCCGGGCTGTGCTGGAGCTGCACAGCATCTTTGTGCCACCACTCGCCTGGTCTGGAGCTGGGCTTGGCTCCTGCAGGGCTTTGGTGTGACAAAGCACCTGCACCTTTCACACCTGATTTACTGCAGGGCTACAGGGCTTGTTTGCACAGTGGGATCCTTGCAGGGGCCTCTTGAGCTTTGAGCTCTGGATTTATTTACTGCTGTTGCACGTGCTGCTGCAGGGATTGATGTGCAGTGGCCAAACCAGAGATTTCAGCTGCATCTGGGAAATTCTCTTCAGAACCAATATGCCATCAAATGGGAGGGTAGGTCAGCAGCCCTGTGCTGTGCTGCAAGCATGGCTGTAATTCTGAGTGGAGGTGAATGAAAAGCTCTCTCTGAAACTTCTGAGCCTAATTGAGAATACATTGCTTTTGATGGAGAGGAGTTTTGGCAGAGATGAGGGGAAGCAGCGTGTACCAGCTGGTTTGAGGGGGATGCCTGTGCAGGTTTTGTGGGTCACAAATACTCCTGGAACAGGCAGATGCCAGATTTAGTTATTCTTTCTTGTAGCTTCTCACTGCAGGATTGTGCATGGGGGGTCAGTGTGCTCTAAAGCAAAGCTGGAATTTCAGATGTGGGCACTTCCAGCACAGAGCTCACCCTATCCAGAGCCTGCAGGAGGAGTTCACACAGGGTAGGCAGTGTCCTGTAAACTCCCACCAGAGCTCTCTGCTCGTGGGCTTCCCTGCCCAGCTGAGCCTCCAGTTCTCCCTTGCCCTCTCGAGACTGATGTCTGTGCAGTTGGAGGTGCCCTTGTCACCATGGCTGCTGTCAAGCTTTGTGGCACACCAGGGTGGCACAGGGGGATGCTCCTGGGGAAGGGGAGCTTTTAGAAAAGCCCTGCTTTGCCAGCCTCTGCTCTGCTCCAGCTGGGCTGGGGCTGTTCCACAGTGCCTCTGACAGCTGGCAAAGGTCCAGCTTTGCTAACTGGTGCCAGAGCCCCGTGCTGAGGGACTCCCCCAGTGTGATTCTGTCAAAATCATCAAATTTTCACCCTCTGGTTTCCTGGTGGCACAGTGAGTTCTGTCGTGCTGGGGAGGTTTAGCTCCTTTGTCATGAGTGTGCATGGAAGTGCTTTAATGGCACGGTTGGTTTTCTTAGCCAGCTGTGAAAATGAGAGCTCCAAATCCTCCTCCCTGCACATGGACAGATGCATTGTGCCTCTTCCTTTAAACTGTCATCTGAGATAGTCAAAGCATCCTGAAAACAGGAGCAGCTCTTCACAGGGACAGGGAAACTGGAGCCCAGAGAGGAAACAACTTACTTACATTGCAGCGTGAGGTCAGTCAGGAGCAAAGCCTCCTGCCTGCTTTCTCCAGGGGCTGCTGTCTCTGTCTCTGTCCCAGACAGAGACATTAATTATTATGATATTAACCCCATCTGAAAGCAGAAATCCCAGTAAGACACTGGGAGTCTGGTTGTCGTTTACTGTAAGGAACAGCAGAGCAAGTGAGATTCAGCCCTTGGAATTTTGACTAAACTGTCACCAAAATAAGAAACACTTAAAACTGAGTATCAAAAAATTATAATTTAGCAGAATCAGATATTCAAATGATTGTCTACAGAGGCTTTTTTAGACAGCTTTGGTAGGGAGCAAAAGGAACTAAGGCAAAGGTTTCCTTCGGGTTTGCGTTCTTTTGCAGTGTCCCAAGTACATTAAATTGAACAAAACCATGTGAGAAGATTGGGCTTTGTTGCTCAATGTCAGCTCTAAGTGAAGCAGGCAGAGGAGCTGCTACATGATACAGTGGCTGGATGAGGTCTTTGTTGAACTCCTGGCAGTTATTGATATGCCACTCTCCCTGAGACAATGCAGTGACATTTTCCATCTCGCTACGAGTATTGTTGAGCAAAGACCTCCCCAGAAAATCCTTGTGGTCAGCGGGTATTAACGATGGGGATTAACGATCCAAATCCGAGGCTGGAGCTGTTTGCAGCAGGAAGGGGGGACAGAAACGGGGCTGTTGGCGCAGAACATCATCTCGGAGGGTCTGAAAGGCTCGGCGAGAGCGCTGGGCTGGCTGGCGGTGCCGGAGCGGAGCAGGGCGGGCGGCCGGGGCAGCGCAGCCCCGCTGGCCGGGTAGCAGCGCTTATCTCGGGCACGGCAGCAGGAAGGGAGCCCCCGGAGGAAGCGATTTCTCACAGCTTTGTGCTCGCGTCTCGTTAAACGCTGCTCGCCCGGCTCTGTTCGCCCGCCTGTCGCTGCCGGCCGGGATGAGTGTGAATAACTGAGCTGACCACACACATGCACATCCCCAGTGACTCCCAGGGGACACAGCCGGAGATCCACAGGCACGGACCAAAGCCCGGCTTACCCTGAGCTCAGAGACCGGCGAACCGAGTGCTTTCGAGCAGATAAAACCCCCAAGCCTAGAGAATCCATTCCCCACGTTTATACTTTCCTCCTGGCCGCGGCTTGCCTTGTCTAGACAGGAAAGGGCTTTAAAGATGCAGCTTTGTCCATCCCAGGGAGAAAGACCGACAGGCCGAGCTCTGTTGGGGTGGAAGGCAAATAAATGACTCCCTTGTACTCTCTAGAGCTCCCCACAGGCTCTTACTGGGGCTCTTCAAGCACACCAGTACCAGCTGCAGATGCTGCTGCTTTCGGCGCGCAAAGCCAGCACTACATGCAGCATTTTGGTGTGCAGCAGCCAAACCAGAAATCCCCAAGAAAATTTGGCTCTGCAGCCCTGCAGTGAAAAGGCAAAGCTTGCAATGCTGCTGGGAACTGAGGTGCTGCAGCTGCTGAGCGATGCCTGATGTGCCAGTTTGGGGTGCTGGCAGGACAGGGTCAGCATCCCCTGCAGCAGGGCACATGGCACCACGGGTTTCTCGCTGGGCTTTGGCTGCTCATCCCCTGCAGAACCTGAGAAATCAGTGCCCCTCTCTGGCCTGGCTTCTGGGTAAGAATAAAAAAAGTTATTTATTTTCTATGAATCTCTCTTTTTTCTGCTAATAATGTAATTCTATATAAATTATAATAATATTTAAATTCAAGAAAGCATATCCCAGATTGAAAGAATTAAATTTCAAAATTGCACTGATTTCCCCCTGTGTAGGTATGTTATCTACAGGTGATCACCTACAGAATCTTTAAAGAATTTACCTTGCTTTCTGATCTGCTGTCAATGATTTCAGCACAACTGAGCAGCGTTGCAGCCTGTGCAGAGCTCTGCTCTTTGTGCGGCCCAGCGCTGCCAGCTGCTTGGGTGCAGGGTTTGGGTCATCTCTGCACTGGGCAGGGAATAGTTTAGAAGGAAATTAACACCTGGGCTTTAAGTTCTGTGTATTTGGAGCTGGGGGTTCAGTTTGTGGGGAGATCTGAGTTTTGGAACAGGGCAGGAGAAGAAAAGTGTTTCATGTGCCTGATGTGTGCTCCCGATGGCTGCAGTGCCAGGGCCATCACGGGGTGGTGTTGGGTGTGTAACTGAACAAACTCAGCAGCTAAGGGCACATCTGCTCAGTTTTGCATGCAGAATTGCACAGGTGCCTTCTGTAAATGGCACTCTAATGCCCCCTTTCCCAAATTTGACTGGTATTGATCCGTGGATGGAGTGCAGAATGAATTTGATTTCTGCAGAGGTGAGATGATGCTTTTAATCGTACCACACATTTCCATTTTGTTTAGAAACCCAATCATAGCAGCAAACCAAACAAGAAAAGTCTCCTTGTTTTTGGAATGATGTTATTTGTTTATCTGCCCAAGTGCTTTGCATTTCCTCAGGTCACAGACCAGCCCATGTCTGGCTGTGTTAATATTGTAAGAGTTAGGCAAAAGCAAAGTTTAAGAAAAATCTTTCAACTGAAAGAAATAGGATCTTAAAGTCCCAAAATAGAGTATGGAAAGGTACACATCATGTCTGGCTTCTCTTTCCCCTTGTGGCAAATGTGACTCAAAGGAGTTGGGTTTTTTCCAACTCGATCTGTATACAGTTTGGGGGAGTTTTATTGTGAATAGGTCACCTTATAATACACAAAAATATTTCCTCCGAGAGTTCTATATTCATAAATCTTTCTTGATCCTCGCTCTCTTGAAACTGAATTCCAGATGATTTTGTTTTCTTCATGGAAAGAGAAGTGAGAAAGAGTGAAGGCACACCTTGGTGTGGGGCTGGTGCTCCCCTGGAAGACCTGGGAGGGAGCAGCTCTGATGAGCAGAACAACACTGAAATACAGAGATTTTAGAGCAGCTTGGTTGTTGCTAAGGGAGGAAAAAATGAATTTCAAAGTTAGTATTTTAAAAAGCATTTTAAATCTTCACTTCTTAGAGTTTGTTTAAGGGTCAAATTTATTCTATCTTTGCTTCTCCAAAGAAAAGGCTGGTGCTTTGGTTAAATATTGAAGCAGCTGCCTGGTGTAGTGGAGGTGAGTGTTTATTGACAGTGACAATCCTCAGCAGTTCAGTTTTAAGAAGAGACATATCTCTGAAGCATAGCTTTGATGGGTTCTTTCATTCTAGCTCACAGAATTTTCACACAAAAGCAGCACAGATGCTCTGTCCCTGCTGAGCAGGGGGAGCATCACTGTTCCCTGGTGCTGGTAAAGAGAGAGCTGCTGTGACATGACCAGAGCTGTGCTAAATTGGTGGTGAAGATGAGTGCACAACTCTGATTTTCAAGTTCCTGGAGTGTTTCTGTGAGCTGTTCATCTCCGTTTTTTTATTCCTTAGTCATCCTGCTGTGTTCATAGCAAGTGAAAGCTACATGGAAATGGTTATGGTAAATGATCACCTATGTTAGCCCTGAAAATGCAGTCAAATAGCTCAAGGATAAACCCATTTAAATGGGGACACTTGACTCTTTTACATATATTTTTTCTCTTTGTATTTGCATTTTATAATGCTCCTATGATTTTACAATTACATCATCCCAGAGCATTACCATAATACCATAAATTACAAAAAAAGAAAGTAATTTTCTTCCACTGACCAAACTGATTTAAAATCTGGTTCTGTGGAGGATCAGGAGGCCTTTTACTGTGTGTTTTATGCCCCTGGGCCAGCAGATAATACAGACAGTGCCATATGAACAGGGAATCAATTCCTCTCTTCTTTAAGTCTGTATGCACTTATACAACACACACCCACAGACATGCACATTATTGGACAGCCATGAGCAGTTTTGTCTTGGGAACTCATTCTGTACATGAGCAAACACCACTTAAAATTACTTTTAAAGGTGGCCAGTATGAAACCCTGTGTATGTAGCCAGTTCTGTTACAGCTGCTACTGACTGTACTCACTGGGGGCAGATTTTCTTTTGTAATTTATTATCTGCTTTCCTCCCTTTCAGTCTCCCACCCATAACTCTGGGATTTTGTTCTGCCAGGACAGAGGGGAGAGCAAAAGCTGCTTTGCTGTCACTGTAATAACCCCTCCTGTCCAAAGGATGCTCTCCTTGTTGTAGCTGGCTCCACCAAGAATTACTCTGTCAGGCATGACAATAAACACACTCAGTGCTCAAAAACTGCTCTTCCCTCATCCCTTGTGCAGACAGGATGGCTTTTGGTGATCCAAGGGCTTTGCACTGAAGGCCAGGAAAGGCTGGATTTTGAAAGCCCTGTGCTTAGGGTGAGTTTCTGTGTGGCTCCCAGTGGATCTGGGCTGTGGATCAGCAGGGGCTGACTCCTCCATCAGTGCCTGTTCCCAGCAGATCTGTCATTTTGGCCTCTGTTGCCTTTCATCTCCCATCTGCTTTATCCATTTCTAAATGTGCCCGTGGCTGCTGCTGTATTTGTCACATTCCTGGCCATGCTGTGTCTCCAGTACAGCCCTGGTGCTCCTCCCCTGGCTCCCAGAGGCAGCTGAAGGTTTGCACAGAGCCTCCTGCCCCATTCCCCTCCTGCCCATCTCCAGAACATTGGTACCAGTGAGGTGTGGGATAGTCTGGGCTGGGCTCTGCAGTTTGCTCTACAAAACCAGGGCCTGGTGCCTTCAATGGAGCTGTTCATGCTAGGGGAGGCTGCTCACTCAGCCCTGCCTGGGGGTCTCTGGGGCACAGAGGCTTTGTTGCCTCCAGAGTGTGTGCTGGATGAGGAGTGGTGGCTCTGGAGAGTGAGTGTCACTTACATCTGCCACACTGGAGGGAGGCTGCCAGCACTGCATTGATTCTGCATGTGGTCCCCTTCCAGGGGGGAATTAATCCTTCTGTGCAAGGATACCTCCTGCTGACTGGTGAAAAGAAAAAAAAAAGGAAAAAAATCCTGGTTTGGCCATGAATACCATTAGCTTAATCTTCCTTTTCTCTGATCTTCCAGTACTATTTGCTTTGTATGGCTTCATCAAGGTTTTGTATGTGGACAGAGTAATTGAAAACAAATTTAGCATGTCTCAGACCATAAAGTTCCCTTTCAGCTCTATCCCTGGCTATGTGGTAGATAAATGTCTGGTTCTCATTTTTGGTTATGTGAGAAATTTAGAATGGTTTGATTTGTAATTTTGAACGTTAATAAGGAAGGAGAAATTTCCTTGTCTCCCGCTCTATGGAGGCATTCTGGTTTCCTTGCAGCAAATGGTGTTTATAAAAATAACAACAAAGAAGACAGAATAATGTGTGTCCTTGAGGCTCAGAAACCCCAGGCTCTGAGGTCAACTGAGACATCCTTGTACTGTTCAGTCCCAGACCCAAAATGCCATCTCTGCCTGTACAGGTGGTGTTTTAGCACAGTGCAAGAGGAATGGTTGGAGGTGAACCAACAGCTGGGGGAAGGATGAGCTTCCAAGAGCAGTGCATCAGTGCAGATACCCCCATTTATCTGTACATGTCTGCAAACCTCCTTGGTTTCCTGAAGGCCTTGCAGGCCCAGTGTGTGACAGCAGTTTCCATGTCTTGCCAGCTGCACGGGTACATGGAGAACAAGCCCCTGGGGCTGCAGATCTTCATTGGCACGGCGGACGAGCGCATCCTGAAGCCCCACGCCTTCTACCAGGTGCATCGCATCACCGGCAAAACCGTCACCACCACCAGCTACGAGAAGATCATTGGCAACACCAAGGTGCTAGAGATCCCCCTGGAGCCCAAAAACAACATGAAAGCAACGTAAGTAGATTTCTTTTTGTTAGCAAAGTTGAGGTGGATGGAGTTGGCACTGAAGTTCCTTCTCTATGGAAAGGAGTCACTTAAAACAATAGTGATGCTCTGGAGGGACTTCAGCACGTTGGGGTGGTTTGTGAAGGCAAGGCCCTTTTACAAAACCAGCTACAAGCACCTGGGTTAAAGCTGCTGGGAGAGTTCCCATCCAGCAGGTGACCATGCAGGCACTTCTGCTCAGTATTCCAGTTTCTGCAGCGACTGTGCTGTAATCACAGACTGGTTTGGGTTGGAAGGGCCCTTAAAGCCCATCCAGTGCCACCCCTGCCATGGCAGAGACACCTTCCACTGTCCCAGGCTGCTCCAAGCCCTGTCCAACCTGGCCTTGGACACTTCAGGGATGGGACATCCAGTGTCTCACTAATCCATCATGTCACCATCAGAATGGGTTCCTAGTGCACTCAGGAAAAGAAGACTCAAGTCTCAGGTGCTTGTGCTGCAGGGACACAGTGAGGAGCAGGGGCGGGATGCATTTTACAGCATTTGATGGAATACAAAGCATCTCTTCTGAACTCAGTCAAGTGCTCTGGCCATGAGATCTCCTCTTGTAATAGGTTAACAGAAAAGCAAGTACAGGCACGTCTTGTCTGTATTACTCCTTCCAGTTTTATGGAGGCAGAGGGATGAAGTGGGCACCAGTCTGAAAACTTCAGGCTTGAATGTGTGCCAGGCATGAGAGTGATTGCTCTGCAGAGGGAAGAGCTGTATCTCCATCCTTCAGAGGAGCCTGACAACATTGGCAGAACAGTTATGTTTTTAAGCCCCCCTACTTCATTGCAAAATCCGCATTCTTTCTTCATATTTTTTAGAAAATATACCTTATTCCTAACAAGGAACCCTGGAATAATAAACCCCTGCACATATGCAAGGGTGAGGAACAGTGTGGGTGTAGGAAGCAGCTTGGGGCTTATACCTCCCCAAATGTGATTTTAATTCATATCAAGAGAAGAGAAATGATGTGTTTTTAGAACTGATATCAAAATGGGCTGGCAGTGCCTGTTTAATAGCAGTGCTCACTGCCTGCTCTGAGAACTATTGCTGAGCTTGACAAATAATTGTCACATTTTCCTAACACAGGCATGTTTGCAAGGTTACGCTGGACTCTGGAGAAGCCAGTCTGCACTTACACCAAATATTAAGTTGCAGTGCTGATTTAAGCAATCCTAATCCTTTCATTGCTGCTCAGTCCCATCCTGCTCCCTGCACCCTCCCTTTGTGCAGGGACACAGTGAATGGGAGAATGTTCCCAGGCAAGGCCAGAGCAGATATTCAATGTCCCTGGGCTTTGGAGGATGGCACAGTGACCTGGGCCAGGCTGTAGCAGTCAGGAGGAGACAGCACTCTGGTCCCTGCTTTGGAGCTGAATTCCACGTGCCTGGCTGGTGCAGGCTGTGGGGGTTCTGTAACCAGCTGCCTGAGCTGCTGTGATTCCCCACGGGGCTGAGCTGCCCTGCCCAGGTGTGGGAAGGGAAGGGATGCTGGGCAGTCCCTGAGAGCTGGGCTCTGGGGAGAGCTGCTGATGGAGGCTCCTGCCTTGGGGAGAGCTCTGCCTTCTGCTCTCCTGTGCTTAGCCCTGGGAACCAAGATTTGGGGTTTTAATGCTTGGAGAGCAGCTCTGCTGTGGCCAGAGAGCGGGGAGAGGCCCAGCAGCACCCCTCGTGTGCTGCGTGTCTGGGGTTTCTTCACCCCTCGTGTGCTGCGTGTCTGGGAATGTCTGGACCCCAAGCAGAGCACATCCCTGGAGCTGCTGTGAGCCCCGGGGAGGGAGCAGGTGCCGGGCAGAGCAGTGAGCTGGGCTCTGTGTGTTGCAGCATCGACTGCGCGGGGATCCTGAAGCTGCGCAACGCGGACATCGAGCTGCGCAAGGGCGAGACCGACATCGGCCGCAAGAACACGCGGGTGCGCCTGGTGTTCCGCGTGCACATCCCCGAGCCCAGCGGCAGGGTCGTGTCCCTGCAGGCGGCCTCCAACCCCATCGAGTGCTGTGAGTATCCCTGCCCTGCCTGCGGGCTGGCAGTGCCCGCTGGGCTCTGCCCGCTGTGCCAGCCGTGCGTGCGGGGGCTGCGGCTCTGCCCTCGCTCCAGGCACTCCCTGTCCTCAGACAGTTTGGGGGGCAGGTGGCTCTGCAAGGGGGCTTGTGAGGGCAGC
Source organism: Loriotus luctuosus (assembly GCA_035582745.1). NCBI lineage: Eukaryota > Metazoa > Chordata > Aves > Passeriformes > Thraupidae > Loriotus > Loriotus luctuosus. The sequence continues at coordinate 13,920,868 of JAWWEY010000069.1, forward strand.
AAGCTCTGTGCTGCAAGTCTGGGGGCTTCTGCAAGGTTAATTATTGGTGCGTTGCTGCTGGGTGCTGCTGGCTCTCCTAGGAGCAGCGTGGGGGTGTGTGTAGGGACACACCTGCGCTGTCCCTGCTGGTGAAGCGCGCAAGCTGCCTGCTTTCCTGGCTTTAGTTCGAGTGGAGGCACAATCAGAACTCGTCCTCCACGAACTGGCAGGTGGCTGGAGGTTTGAATTCACACTGGGCTGGCTCCAAGCACTGTGGCCAGTGCTGTGCCAAAGGAGTGACCAGAGTGCTGTGGTCTGAGCTGTGGCAGGAGCACAGCTGAAACGGAGGCACAGCTCTGATTCTGAGGTCAGGTGCATTCTGGTCATTGTTTTTTCTGGCTGTCAGTGCCAAGGGGTGCACAGCTCAGGAGGCTGAAGCACAGGTGGTTCTGGTATTCCCCTGAGGGACAGAAGAAAACTGGCAGTTTTGATTTCTGAAGTGCAAATCCCATAAATGTGTGAGCTCACAACCTGCACCTCCCACTCATTATAACTGACTGGATCCTGAGAAAGAGAGGCCTCTGATGAGGCCCCCCGTGTCACAGTCATTTCTGGAAGGGCTCTACCCACTTTACTGGTTCCTGTGCATCCTGTGATGCTTTTTGTTGTTAAATGGTGCCTTTTTGTGGTTTGGGGATTTCACAAATACATAATGAACAGTTTTCCTCTGCCTTTGCTGAATGACTCACCCCTTTAGCAGAACCTGTCTTGCCATAAGTCATGTGAAGAAAGCCACTGAGTCTCTCATGTGTGAGTTGTATTTATTGAGATGCAGACTTTACTTAAATACAGCTGCTTAGAATGAGAGGAGCTAGTTCTGGGTGGGAAATCAAACTGGCTGATGAATTATTGATGGCAGCTTCTTAAAAAGCAGCACAAGTGAATAACCTGGGCAAGGCTGGGAGAGGATGATGGCTATGGATGATCTCTTGGCAGTGTTGCTGAGAAGATACCAACTACCAGAACGTTTTAGCAGCTGAGTGAAGTGTCTGGGCACTGTGATGGGAAAGGGACAGCAGTGGGAGTAGCCAGCACCTCTATCCATAGGAAATTGTCCCGTTCCTCCGTGGGAGCAGATGGCTGGAACAATAGTGGCCTCCACCCCAAACGTGTCCCTGCTGGAACAAAGGTCCATTTGCTAAAGGAAGCACTCAGAGAGGAGCTCCTGGGGTGGGGAAGCTCCAGGTGTAACTCCTACACCCTGCAGGCAGGAAAACAGCTCCAGCCCAGGCCAGGGGAGGCTGGCCCTGGATCCCACAGGGAGCCCCACAGATCACCCCCCACCTACTCAAATTCTCCTCAGGAAAAGCAAGCATGAGTAAGCCAGGCATTCCTGGGGCCCTTCCACAATGGCACGTTGTGTTTGTGCCCATCACTGCATTTCAAGCAGAAATCCAGGCATGGTTTGCAGAATAAATCCCATTTTTCTGAGCTGTACGCACACACCTAATTTGCCTGTGCAGTGAGTGCTGTGGCAGAGCCTTGGTTAAGATGTTGAGGCATTTATTCTGAGATGTCTTTGCATTGATGAGTCTTAGGGGTATTAAAAAGCCAAGGGTGGAGATACCAGTATGAGTGGCTTATTGTTAGTGGGGTTTTTTATAATTAAAGTATTAAAATATTGGCTGCACAGAAGACAGCAAAGCTCCTACAAGAAAAAAAAATGTATTTGATCCCCAAGGAAATAAAATGAGAAAGTTTTATTTTTGGAATAGTGGATATACAGGCAGTTTGGGGAGATATGTTAAGGACTGTGCTTTTCTGCACTCAAGGAAGCAGGGAATGAAGTGATCTGGAGTACTAAGCTTAGTGTGTATGTTGCATATTTAGCATTGTTTTTGCATTTCAGTGGCACTTCCTATCTCAGCCTGGTTCTGGGAAGATAGTTAAAGACATCAGGGGCTCAGCCAGCATTAGCAATACAGCCTAGATCTCACTGGAGTGGTAACCTCAGCTTGTCCCAGCCAATCTGCACACCTTGCAGGGCTCCCAGGCAGTCCCAGGTAGGCTCAGGTGCCCTGCCAAGAAGGGGCCCTGGGGCTGGGGGATGTTTTCTTCTTGTCCCCCCTTCTGTGCTGCTGGGATTCACTTTTTCCCCCTTTGTTTTCTGGTTTGTTTGGGTGTTTTTTGACCCGGCTAGCTGGGAACCCTAACCCCAGGGGCTCTCCTCAGGATCCCCCCTGTCTGGTAGCAGAAATGCTGTCCCTCTGGGGAAGCCTTGGTGAGCAGCAGCTCCAGGATCACGGCCCATTTCCCTTCCCAGGCTCCCCCAGCACTGTTGCTACCAACAGAGTATCCAGTGCTCTCCTCCCCAGAAGCTGATCCCCAGCAATTCCCACCAGTGTCAGCAGATCATTAGCTGCAGTGAAGCAAGAACTGTGAAACAGCTGCTTTTCAGAGGGCTGTTTGATCCCACCTCATCTGTGTCACATTCAGCACTGACAGATTTTCGGAGGGGATTTCACAGGTTCAGAGCATCCCCTGGAGCGAGCTCCTCCCCAGGAGCTGTGTGGGAGGACAGGGGGTGATGTGTGCTTAGATGATCACTTGTGCCTTAAAATGGACCTCAGAGCCAGACAAGCCTGCACCATTCAGCTGCTTTTTTTCTGCTGTTGCCTGTTGATTGATCCTGAAGCCACTGGGGAGGCACAGGCATTTGAAATCCCTCTGAGAGCTGTGGCACCAGGCCATGGCTCAGGCAGGTGTGGGAGACCCCGCTGCTGTAGGTGTGTGCTGCAGAGGTGAGAGATCCCTTCTCCTGCTGTGCTGCAGGCTGAGCAGTGAAGTGCCAGCCCCAGGGGGGATGTGGGGGACCCTGAGCCCGTGTCCTGCCTGGCTCCTGCTGTGTCCCTGCCGTGTCCCCACATCTGTCCCTGCTGGGCCAGCTTGCTGCTCTGGGCTGGAACCAGCTGGTGCTGGGTGTGCTCTTGTGGGCCAGCAGGGCTGGGACAGTGCTGCTGGTGACAGTGCAGGTGAGGGGTGACTGAGTTCACCTGTCCCTTCAAACACAGCCACGTGGGAAATCACCCCTGGAGAGGTCTGACACTTGCAGCCTGTTATTTTTGAGCCATGAGGACGATTTCTGTAACATCAGCTCCGTTCCTCTGCCTTTCCCCAAGAGCTGGAGCTCGTTTCTTGGGGAGTGGGTGGGCTCTGGTGTTACAGAAATTGTTAACCCTGGGCTGCCTCTCCAAGAGACGGATTTGTCATCGCCTCTGGGAGTCAGGCTGGGTGCCCCAATTCTGTTTGCACTCCTCAGCTGCAGCATCCTGGAGCAGAGAAGGAGCAGGATGGAATCCAGGGTAGCAGGGCAGCTTGTTGTGCTCTGTGCTGTCAGCAACCAAAAACTGCTTCATGCAAATGTCTGAGTGTGAGGCTCAGGAGTGTCCTCCACTGGGGCCCAGTTTTTATTCTAATGAATCCTGTTAAACCTTCCCAAAGTCTGTCACAGCTCTTGCTTTGCAGAGTCCATGTTTGCTGACTCTGAGCTGTGCTCATTAATCCTTAAAATGCAAACCTAAATTGCACTTGGCACGAGAGAAGGGGACTAAAATCTTGTTCTTATAATAGATGTTCCGAGGTGGTAAAAAAGCAAAACAAACAAAACTTATTGCTAAAGAACCGTGTGTCCATCTAGAGGAATGTAAATAGTTTCTATTATTGACCGTATTTTGTTCCGTTAAATTGGGTCAAATTTCTTATTTCCCTTTAATCAATTTCCCTGGAAGTTTCCTTTATTTTTCTCTCCTTCTAGTAGATTTTCCCATAATATTAGACAATCTGAGCCTATGATTTGTGACACATTAATAACTACAGAGGAAAGAGCTAGTCATGTAAAAGAATGTTGTCTTGGCAAGGCAGCGAGTGCTTTTTCCTCAGCTGGGAGTTGTGCTCTTGGAACACAGCAGCAGGCAAGAAGGAGCCCTGCTTTATTCAGATAGAAAAGCAGAAACAAATGGTCTCTTTGCACTTGGGAGATACCTATTTGCAAGTTTAACCATAACCATGATTATTATGGGAGTCTCATGGTTTCCAGTTGAATTAAATGAATTTTTCCCCCTTTCATTTCAACTTCAAGGCAGTCCCGCAGTTGGCAGCCAGTACAGCTGACAGAAAAACTGGTGCTTTCTCTAAGGAACACCTTCTCTCTCTTGAAGCACAGAATGTAGAAGCTAATTCTGACAACATTTGCCACTCTGAACGTGCAGCTGAAATATTTCAGTCTTTAAAGTTGGAGTCAGAGTGAAGGATGCCTGCCCCTCCTGCAGGCTGCCAGCCTTGCTCTAGGTCAGCTCCTGCTCACTCTTTGTCTTTGGAGCTGCTGTGGTACAAGCAAACAGCCCAGCACACAGAGCAGCATTCCAGCAGAGCACACCCCTGCACAGGGACTGAGGGAAATGCTGTGCATACCCACAGAGATGAGTGACAGGGAAGTGAACCCAGGCCATGGCTTCCCTGTCATTCATCACACGCTGGCTTGCTGAGCTGGCTGCAGTTCATAGAAAGTTTCACACTTATCTGACACTGCTGCCATGGCTGCTTGTCACTTCTCCTTTGCGAGGACATCATAAATTATCTGCAGAGGAGGAGGTGGAGAAAAGCTCTCTATTTTTGGTGCTTTTTGCTTGGATGGCTCTGCACAAACTGCTGATTAAGTCTTGCTGGCAGCAAATTAGAAACTGTTGTCAGTCACACTGTGTTCTTCTTTTCAGAGTGTTGAGACCACATTCTCAAGGTTTCCCCACGAGGGCTGGAAATTAGCTTTATTTACTTGGTTTGTACGTCTTCCACTGCTCCATACTCCTACCAGGAGGGAAATTATCCTGTCCTCCTGATCAGAAATGGGCTTCTCTCTGGGGTGCCTTGCTGATGTCTCCCTGGCTGCTGGAGATGTCTCCTGCCCTTGGTCCTCCCATGGCTGCCCAGCCTTTGTCTTTGCTCCCACTGCAGAGCCCAGGATGCTTCAGGCAGTGATGGAGGGGATCAAAGTCTCTCAAACATTAATGAGTTGGATGAGTGTTGAGCACAGCAGCTCTGCTCCTATCAATCCTACCACAGGCAGCTCGTGGTAAATAAACCCAGTGTGACAGCAGCAATGAAATATTTTCTTTGGCTCGTTGAGGTTTGCACCGAGGTGGAAGAATGAATCCCATAACAAATTACACCTCTGCTATTGCTTCCAGGGGTCAGGGTTTCTTTAGCAGCAGACATCCTGCTCTAGCTGCTCTTCTCAAACCCAACGGGAACCAGGGGCTGGATCAAGAGCCTTTGGAGGTTTGCAAAGACATGTCAGGGGTGGTGAGTCCCAGCTTGAAGGCTTCCAGCAAGCTGGGGTGAGCTGGGGCTGCTCTGGGCAGGGGCAGGACAGAGGTGTCTAGAGAGGATCTGAGTAATTGTTCTGGTGAGGCCACTGCACTGGGGTGCCAGTTGTGACCCCACCTCTCTTAAACAGCTCATTTTTGGTTTCTTGGCTTGTGAGTTAATCACAGGTAGCAGTGGCTTTGTCCTCACTGGGCTGCACTGAGCCTCAGTCCTGCTCCTCCTGATCAGGTGTCACAAGGATCCAGTCTCTGCTGTCTCACTGTCAGCAGTGGGGACACACAGAACCTGAGATCTGGAGTCAGTCTGCAGGTGTGGGAGAGAGTGGAGGAGCTTCACTCTGGCAGAAGGTCATCACAGAATTATAGAATTATAGAATGTCTTGGCTTGGAGGGACCTTAAAGCTCCTCCAGTCCCACGCCCTGCCATGGGCAGGGACACCTTCCACCAGGCCAGGCTGCTCCAGCTGACATTGTCCCTTGTCACCTCCCAGCAGCAGTGAGTGACACCCTCGTGGGGGCGTTTGGAGCTGCCACAGACTTCTCCAGGTCATCAGTTTTCTCAAAATGCCCCTTTTCCCTGAGAGCCAGGTCTCCTCTCTGCTGAGGAGGAGAGGGATGGATACTGTGGGCAGGTGGGGAAGCAAGCCCCACCTTTGCCTGCCTTGGCTCAGTCCCCATGGCGAGTTGTGCCTCCCCTGGGAGGTGTTCAGCCTGCTGCCCATGCTCAGCTTCCCTGCAGCCCCTGGCCCAGGCTGGAGCTGGCAGCAGTGGGTGCAGGGGAGCCTGGGGGGGGCTGTGGGCAGCCCCTGCTCCCTGCAGGCTGAGCTCCCTGCAGGTGCTGCAGGGCTCTCAGACAGTGCCTCCCTTTCTGTCTTGTGTCACTGCATGCATTGTATTTCTTGGCACCACGAATCCATGACATCTTGATTTGCAAACAGTCAAATAAAATAGAAAAATAATGTCCCCTGTTAATAGGTTGACACACTGCTTCAGGCCAAGTGTGAGTATTTCTATAGCATTTGCTTTGCTGCCTTATGTCAGTAACTGTTGCTATTGAAAGTAAACACCCCAACTGGTTAAATCAACAGTGTTTTGTTTATTCAAAGCTCATAAACTCCAGTAGCTGTAGGTCACTTTATGAAGTGCCAACCCCTGGGGGAAGAGAAGGAATAGTGTGAAATTATTGCATGCAGTGCACCCATCATGAACCTTAGAGGAAGGGGATTTATTAGCAATTAATATTTCTTGCAGAGGAAAAAAAATAATCCTATTGAGGCAGCTCCACACTGAACCTTGAACCTCTGTACTGCTGGAAATGGGGAAGGGGCTGAAGCCTTCTTACACGCTTGGGTGGAAAAAGAGACCTTGGAAAATGAAAAGTGGCTGGGTTTTTTTTATTAGAAAAGGATTTCAGACCACCCAGAGGGAGGAGAGGAATTCAGGTAAAACAGGGCAGGGGAAACCCTTCAGTGGTGTCTGCACTGGGGAGCTCAGCTGGGCCTGCTCCAGGTGGGATTGTTGTGCAGCACATCTGAGGCACAGGAGCCTTGCACACCTCCTCTTGTGTCAGGGCAGGCACAGCTCTGCAGTGCCCAAAGCCACACCAGCTGCAGCAGCTCCACATGGAGCTGAGATGGCTCAGTGTCACTTCCAGCTAAAATCTGTCCTTCCTCATGCTGAAAAAGCCTTGGAAACCACTGATCTGTGGGGTGGCAGGTACCAAGCTCTCTGTTAACACAACAGAGCTGGAAAGAGATGTAGGTTAATCTGGAATTTTGATGACTTAGGATGTTCTGGAAGTGAAGTTTGGTGATTGAATAGGCATAAAGAGTGTCCAGGGCAATGCTTAAATACTTAAATGTTTTCTCTTGACTGTTGTAGACGTGCCTTTTAATGATTGCTATTTACTCTTAAGCCTTTGAGGTTACAGATCTGTCTTTGTGCTAAATCCAATTAGGAACTCATCAAAAATGTTAGTATTTTGGGAAATAAATTAATCCTCCAGCCATGTGAAAGAAATTAGCAGTGTCTTTGAAAGTAATCTGAATATATATATTTTTAACTGGCAGTATATTAGCCCAGATGTTACGTACTTGAAAAGAACAATGAGTCCTAAAGTAGTTTTAAATACATTTCAAAAATGCCTCTCAAATGGCATAAGTTACAACTATTGAATTACCTCTATTCTTTAATAAGAGCAAAATCTCTGTCTCATGTCTGAAGGGTTCAGCAGAGCTAGAAAAGTTGCTGTGAAAGGTTTAATGCTTGAGTTTTCTCACCAAATGCTCCAGCATTTTCTCCAGGTGACGGGAGAATCTGGTGTTTGTGAGGCTGCAGAGCAGCAGAGCAGTGCCAGGTCAGGTCACAGCCTGCCTGGGCGTGAGTCAGGGCCAGCCCTGCACATCCAGGATCACATTCCCTCCTTTCTGGCTCTGCAGCCAGCCGTGTTCAGTGCAGACACGAGTGCTCAGGGTCTCTGTCAGGGAGAGCTGAAATCCAGCCAAGGCAGCTGGGAAAGAGATGAGCAGGATCCTCTGGAGGCCTTTCCAGTTGGGGTGGATGGATCTGGAGGAGTTGGAGTGCAGGTCATGAACTCACAGCTCACCAGCCCCGAGCTGCTGCCCACCTGCTCTGCTCACAGGGAAGCTCCTGATGTTTTCCAGCTGTCTGTGTTGTAGGGAACAGCTCTCACATCTCCACTTCCTTCAGCTCTCACCTCTCCATAGCAGACACTTGGCATGGCTCTGCAGGGATGGTCACCAGGGCTCTCCAAAGCTTTTCTGACCATGCAGTGGCTGTGTAATGGCATCAGAGGAAAGTAGGTGGACAGATGGTGCTCTCCTGGTTTTGTGGCTGGGGAAAGAGAGAATAACTTGTTAAAGTCACGCTCCAAATTCGTGGCCAAGAGCAGTAAAGACCTTAGAAAGCCTTGCTGACGTCTGCGTCCACCTGGATCCCCCCCTGCCTTTGCTTCCCTTGCCTTTTACAGTCAGGCTCAGTCTGTGACACAGGACCCTGCTCCTCAGATGTTCAGACCTCTGCAGAACATGCCTGGAAACCCCTGGGCTGCAGCAGTCCTGGTGTGACCCCTCCTGCTGCTCACAACTGGGGGTTCATGGCTGCCCCCAGGGCTCGGTGCCCACACTTGGAGCTGGAGATGGAGCTGTTGTTGGCAACCCCTGTGGGAGGCACTGGGATTTTGGAGAAGTGGTTAATTTTATTTTTTTCCCCTTCTGAAGGAATTCAGTGTTATTCAGTGGAATCCTCTGTGCAGGTGGAATTTTTGGGCTCTAGGGCTGTAGTGTGCCTGCACTTGAAAATTTGGCCGTTGACTTGGAAACAGGCATGGGCAAGTTTCAGCTCATTCATCCAAGCTGTCCTTTCTCAAGGACAAGGAGCAGGGCCAGCACAGCTGAGCCACTGCAGCCAACTCCTGAATGTTTCCAAATAAAATGCCTTGAGTAAGTTTATTTTTCCCTCTCGGACCTAAATTTAGCGCCCTGGAGAAGCTGCTTTGGCAGTCAGGGGATGGTAACGATGACAAGATCAATCTGTGGATAGTTCTGGGAAGATTTGGAAAGTCCTGGTAAAACAGAGCTGGTTTCATTCATGTTTGCAATTTGTCCACAGCCCAAAGGTCTGCTCATGAGCTTCCAATGGTTGAAAGACAAGACATTGACAGCTGCCTGGTTTATGGAGGACAGCAGATGATCCTCACTGGACAGAATTTCACAGCAGAGTCCAAGGTGGTGTTCACAGAAAAAACATCAGGTAAGGCAGGTTTTTCCTAACTTTCCCTAACGGGATAAGGCAAAGCTGCAGTGCCAAATCTCATCATAAGATTTGTGCTCATGATACTCAAGTGAGTAGTCCCATTCAAGTTCATGTAAGTAAAACCATGTGAGTAAAGTTAGACTTGGGAGGAACTGTTTGTGTTGTTGCTTCACAAGAATCCAGGCACTGGGAATCAGCAGGGACAGGATTTGTTAGCAGAGAAAGGAGATGAGCCCTACGTGTTCCTCTGTGCTTGCTTAATCTCATGTTTAGTGAATGCTACCGTAGAAATCATCATTGAAATGAACATTTTTATTGATGTGAACCACAGGCAAAGATGTTTTCTTCCCTCTAGAAATCTGTGGTGGAAAAGCAAACATAATGTGTCTTTTTATATAAAATTATTTTTATACATAATGAATCAATCCCTTCTCCTTCCATATTTTTGATTGTAAACTTTGTGTTCCCTTTGTGCTGTTAAGAAAACCTGGTGCTTGGAAGTTTTCTGTCAGTGAACTGAGGTAGGGGTATCTTAAGTGATATGTCCAGTGCCTTGAAGGAGTTTAAGAGATTGCATTGCCCCAGTGAGCAGCATGTGCATGATCTATGGGGTAATGCCATTGGAAAAAAGTGAGAATCGAGCCAAAAATGAATGTACATTCATGAACATACATGGACACCAGCTGGTGACATGGGGGGAAAAGCATCCTGTGGGTCCCAGCTCCTTCCCACAGCAGCAGCAAGCCAGGCTGTTTTTGCAGGTATGAAAGGCTCTGAAGAGCTGTGGAGGTTCAGATGAGCCTGTGCAGTCAGAGGATTTCTTTTGGCACGCTCTGTTTCCTTTCAGCCCAGGGATTAATTCCTTCCCACTGGGCTGCCACTGTTCCACCATGTCAGCGCTGGGGAAGGTGCTGGGGAACATCTTGGCAGCCTGCAGTGCTACCTGTCCCAAGAATGCTCTGCAGTAGCTGCAGGACATGATCCACTCAAAGGAGGCAGCTCTTGGTGCCATTTCGAGGAAACATCCCAAGCGCCCTGCCCCTGTTTCCATAGGAGAGCAGAGAAGGCTCTGGCTGCAAGAGATGTTAGAAAGTAAAAAGAACAACATTTTCCACACTAAATCTAAAGCTTTTCTTCGCTGCTGGGGAAACTGCAGGGTTTTTTCCTCTTTTTTTCCCTCCTGGTAGGGGAGAGACAGGACTTATCCCAGCAGCAGTGCCCAGTCTGGAGCAGGGATTTGTTTGCTGGTGTTCCATATCCTGCCTCCCCCCCAGCCCTCGGCCTCTGCAGGCAGTCTCAGTCTGCTGGACTCTGAATAAATGACTGGCAGAAGGGGATTTGGAGGATGGGAGGTCCAGAGTCAATTCCTCAGGCTGAATCAGAGGTCTGTGTGGTTTGCAGTGGATTATCTGGGGGACTCTGTGTTGAGTGCTTCTCTGTGTGTTCCATAATGCAGCAACACCTCTGGCAGAGGTGCCTGAAGTGCTTTTAAATGAAGACTGCTTTGTTTAATAGGTGTATCCTAAGGTGAGGAAGGTTAAGCTGAGCTGGACATGCAGGTCATGCATGAGCTGAGTGCAGCAAACTGAGAGTTGCTTTGTGCCTGTCTTGTCAGAGGTTGATGAGTGTCCCAGCTCACCTGAAAATCAGGATCTTGTGCACCTGAGGCTTTCAGCCTCCCTCATTCTGCACTGTAGACAATTCTAAATATCTCTGTTGATGTTTGCCATTGCCTTGGGCTGCAGGAGCCCAGAGCAGTGAGCCCAGCTGTGCACCCCAGGCATTGATGGAGCAGTGCCTGGGTGGAAGGAGGAGCAGCTCACCCACCCACGGCTCCCCTGCCATGCACAGCCCGTGCAGAAAGTGCTGATGAGCTGCTCAGGGGCAGGGGAAGCCACAGGCCCTGTGCTGGGGTGGGTGGCAGCACAGCTCTGCTGACCCCAGCTGCAGCAGGCTGTGTCTGTTCCAGAGCACGCCGCGGAGCCGGTGAGACAATCACACCTCTGTCAGGGCAGGAAGATGCAGCAAGCTCGCAGGGGAAGCTTGGTTTGCTTAGAGTTTCATTTTAACAGCTCACAAGCCTTGTCTGTGCTAGCAAGTGCTGCTGGATTTCCCACTTTTGCCCCCAGTTTTAGCTGTGCTGGTAACAACGAGGGTGAGAGCAGCAGTGTAGGCAGACATCCCACAGCTTTGGGCACACCAGGCTCCACAGAGCTCCTTGGTTTGGGTGTCCAGTGGTTAGGGCGAGAGTGGCAAGGCTCTTTTTCCCCCAAAAAAAATCTTTCTTCAAGTATTTTTGTGCAGCCAGATTTTCTGCTGTTCATTGTTCCTCAGACTCCAAACTCTGGGTGCCCTTGGATCTGGGTGAAGCCGTGCTGGGAGGGCATCACTCACGTGCTTTACAGAGCTGAGGGAGCTGCTGCTTGGGGTCACAGTTGTAAATTAGGTTCATCCCTCAGGGAAACACTCAGAACCTCTTTCCATTTCCTCTGGATCTTGCAGACGATTCCTCACCCGCCGTTAGGAAGGCAGAGGAACGTGGAACTGGTCACATTTGTGACAAAAATACGTCTCTGTGAGCAGTAATGAGCAGGCTTTCTTTGCCTTTTCCCAGAAGTGCAGATGGTATATTTTTCCATAGAAATACCTGGAGAAGAAGGACAATTCCCCTCATTGTGGGGATGCCATTGTGGCAGTGAGTGTCGTGTCACGCGAGCCGCGGGCGGCGGCAGGAGCTGCTGGGACAGGGCTGGGACAGGCTCAGGCTCAGCCTCACGACAGGAAACGGCAGCAGGAAACAGTGGAGGGGCTGGAGCTCAGTGCTCCGAGGGATAAGTGCTTGTGTTTGAAATGCTGATGCATAAATAGCATTAATTTTCTGAATGCTAAAGTTTATTTGCATGCAGGCCTTAGAGTTCTGAGTTCTTCTTACAGTTATCTCTGGCTGGTGCAAGATCATAAAATGTACTGCTGTGAGCCAGGGGAGCTCATGAATTCCCAAAGCCCAGCACACAAAAGCAGAGTTTGGCTGATGGAGTTTGAAGATCTGAACTTGGAGACACGTAGCTGAGCCCAGCTAAGTTAAAGTAGGTCAGGGAAGGAACCAGATTGGACTGTATTCTTGTAATTTTGATCTGGAAGAGAAAGCTTGAAAAGCAGTCTTGGAGCTATCAAGGACTTGGAATGGGGTGAAGGTCGAGGGTGTTAGTGTTTGGTTGGGACCCAGATCTTACAGTGCAGTTAAAAAAAGATGAGATCTGGAATTCCCCCTTTTATTTATTTTAATTGTCATGTAATAATTTGCAAGTCAGATGCTGGTTGCATTGTGTTTACTCCCAGTTGTGTACTGGTTACTGCAGCTCAGCTGTCAGTGATGGAGGAGGTTTGTGTTTCTCGGGGAGAAAAGTGCAAATGGGCTGTGATTTCCCCTGCCAAACTCTTCTGGTGGCCACATGGACATCGTGAATCATCTCTAGGACAATGTGGGTGGTGGAGGAACAGCCCAAACACAACGTCCATCCCTGGAGTGGCTCCACCATGAATCTCCAGCTTGGGCCAGGCAGGGTAAGGAGAGGAGGTGCTGCCTGTGCCCTTTGAACTGGGGCAGCTGCCAGGGCCCCCAGGTGTGGACATCCACAAAATAACAAAATAAATGTGACAAAACAAATCTGCCCAGCTCTGGAGCCCAGCAGTGGTGCTTGGACACACCTGGATGTGTCCTGGCTGCAGGAGAGCTCAGCCAGGGCAGGCTCAGGCTGTGGTGTGAGTGTGGGGGTGCTTGGTTGAGGTTTGGTGTGCACAGTGCCCAAAATGCTGCACCCCCTGTGCTGGAAAGCAGCCATGGAATGTGTGCCAGGGGGTCCCAGGAGTCCTGCAGGACAGTGCACTGCAGGACACGGTGCTGGGATGGCATCAGGGCAGGTTTAGTGTGGAGGGAAGGTTGCTGCTGGTTGGGTTTGATGGTAGGATCGTGTTCTCTGTGGGAGACGTGAAAGGAAATTCCAACTCTGTCTACAGCAGTGTTCCCCTTTTTGCTAGGTCAGTTCCTCACTGTGCTCCAAACAGGGAGCTGAATCCCTCTTTGTAGTCTGACAGTTTCATGAATGATCCAAAAACTCCTGGGGAGTGCAGAAAATAACAAACGACTTTCAGCAGTTGACTCTGTGAACTTAATAGTGCAACATTAATGATGCAACTTTCTCAGGCAAATTCAAGATAAAATAGACAGAAAGCTTTTTACAAAACTTTCAGTGTTTTCCCAGGTTCATTCAAAAGAGATGTTTGCTACTTGAACAAATAAACAACTTTAAATATTGAATGTGAGGGTTTGATGAGTATTAATCAGGAGGATTGGTTTGCCTGGTTCTGCTGTGCAAATTAGAAAGTTTCAGGATAATGGGGCACCTTGTGCCTCTCCTTGCTGCTGTAGCTGCTGGAAGCCAGCAAACCTTTTTCCCCAAAGTTTCCCCCTGGCTGGAATGTGCTGCCTCCCCAGGTGTTCTTGTAATCCTACGGGGCATTCCAAAAAAACAGGGATTCCAAAAAAACACTGCAAAACAGGAAAAAATCCAGGGCTTGGCCAGAGAAAAGTGCAGAAGAGTGTGGCTGCAGAAACGGAGTTGCCATAGCTGTTGGAGACTCAGCGAGACAGGGTGGAATCCAGTGTTTTGGAAGGTTTCCCTGTATGACACAAGATTTTGGAATTTTACAGCTGGTAAATCCTTATTAACACAGGCAGCCACTGCTGGCCTGGATTCCCTGGCTCACTGTTTACTATGGGGGCGCCTGATGGAAGTGTGCCTGGTCCTGATTATTCAGCTTAATTGTTTAGGGAGAATATTAAAAAATAATCATAATTCTTGGCATAAACAAAAGGCAGAGAGACAAGCTCCCATCACCTGTTGACAGAAAATTGATCATGAAGAAAGCTGGCATGGGGAGTGGAATTCCCTGTTCTCCCACTTAGTCATCGCATCCTGGTGTGACTCATTTTATTACATGGAGGTTCCCAGTGGTTTTATTTTGAGAGAAGCTTTTGTTTAATAATTTATACACACACACACACACAAACACACTTATAATCTTAAAAAAACAACAAATCTATTCTGATGAATTAGCATAAGGAATCATTTGGAAGAGCTCTGGAATGAAATACTGTTCCTCCTGCTTCTCTGTTCAACTGCTGTATTTATGTTTTATTTTAATGGGAATTGAATTCCTCAACAATAGATGGGGAGAATTTGCCTCTAGACTTGTTCTCACTGTGCAAAATGTCAGATTTGGGGCTGGGCTGGCTGTGGATGACTAATCCATTGCCCTTTTACCTCCCAGACCTTGCCTTGTATCTCCAGCCTTGGTGACTCAAACTTCTGTCCTCAGTGCAGTGAAGGCACTGGCCTCTGCTCTTAACAAACAGAGCTCCATTAACTGCAGTGGGCAGTCTTGCTTCAGGAAGAAAAAGAATCCATGAAAATGAAGCTCAGGAATAAATTTAATAATTCTGCTTTTCATGAGTTTTAAATACACTCATGCTGTGTTTGCTGTAAAGTTTGAAAATTGTTTTGAAGTAAGAGTTTAGAAGGAGACAATTGCTCAGGACCAGATGCTGAGCAGCCTTGTGCTGGCCTGAAGCTGAGTAAGTTCCCAGCTGAAATCAGAATTTGTCCCTGAATTTGTCTGGAATTTGTCCAGAGCAGCAGAGATTCTGAGTGAGGGTTCCTCATAAGGTTTCTGCTGCCCAGAGTGGTTTTGTCCAACTGGAAACCATTCACTGCCCTCCCTTTGTTCTTGGGGTGGCTCTAAAAACCCTTCTTTGTTCTCCAGAGATGTCTGTCATCTATTGATAAAGGCTGACAGAGATAATTGTGCTTTTCTGGAAGTCCTTCCAAGAATCAGAGAGCATGGGGACAGTTCCTGCAGGCCCAGGGGGAGCAGTGCAGAGCTGAACTGTGCAGAAAAGTGCAGAAAAGTGCAGAAATGTGCAGTCAGAGCCCTGCCCCTCTGGTCACCAGGCTGGCTTTCTCTGGGGAACCAGTAACAGGTTGTTCATGAAGTAATTTGTGTAATGCTTGACTGAAAAGCAGTGTACATTTGCAGGCCTAAAATCACATGCAGGCGTGGAATCCCATCCAGAATCAGCACAATAGTATATTTAGTCTTCAGCTGCAGAGAGCTGCAAAGAACATTTCCTGAGCCTCTCAGTCCATCAGTCATGCTTGTTCAAATAAAGCAGTGAGTTTGTTTCCCTGCTAGTTACTGACCCCAAAGTCATGAGTAAGGGATCCTGAATAATGTGTAAAGGCTGTAACTGGTTCAGAAAACCTTTAATTGGCTAATTAAAAAGGGTCCTATAAGGGGCTGCAGAGAATCACCCAAAATGTTCCTAATGCAGCCTGACGTTTTGATTTCCCCCAGTTTGAAGCAGGACTTTTGGTATGATGGCAGTTTGGGTTAGGAAGGGTAGAATTACTTTCTTCCAACAACTCATTCATTCCCCCAAAGAGTGCTGACACAATCAGATCTCTCATCGGGGTTTAATGCTAAGTCTCATAGCCCTGAAGCAGCACAAAAATCTCTATTTCCTGAACATTTCACTGACCTGTGGTGTTAAAGACTTGCCAACTAAGACAAACCATTAAATGAGCAGGGAACCACAACAGTAAAAATCCTGCATGAGGCAGCCATGGCTGGTAAGACCTCAGGGTCTAAATCCAGGAATATTTTATCATCCTGAGTGCAACTGCTGCCCTTTCCAGAGGCAGGGCTTGGATTCCCTGTGGTGGAGGCACAGCTTGAAAGGCACCACACACGCAGACCTGGCCCTGGCCTCCTCAGTGATCCTTGCAGCTTTCTGTCCTGTCCATGGCTGAGGCAGCTTTAATTCTATGCAGTAGGCAGCTATCTGCACTTGTAGACTTTGGATTAAATCATTAATCAAGCTGGGTTTAGTCTCCTGTGTTTCCAAGCAGGAGCTGTTTGTCCTGTTTGTGGCATGTATGGCATCATTCAGGCCAGAAGGGATCTCTGGAGGGTTGAGCACAACCTCCTGGTCAGAGCTAAACATTTCTGGTGCCCAGGCACCACCTGGCTTCCAGGGAAGGGCCTTTGGTGTGACAGGTTTTGCCCTGGGGCTGTGCTCCACTGTCACATCAGCCTTGGGATTTTCAGTACATCCTTACAATCAGAATCCTGTTTTTGTTGAGGGCTTTCTCCAAGCCCCCACTTTAATTTCCTCCTAAAAAAAATCTGCATTTGTGCACATTGTAAAGGTGATAAATGTGTTGACAGTTTGGTGCAGGTTTTCTCTATTCAGAATTTCCTGAAATGATCCTGAGACTTCTCAGTTTATTCCTCCTGCTCTCCATTAGCTCCCAGGGTGTGCATAATCAAAAGCTTTCTTTTCATTACCAGGAAAAAGAATAGGTTAAAGTAGAGAGAGATACTTGTGAATGCAGTTGTATTTTTCATTTTCCTCACAGCCTCCCTCTTCCTCCTGCCAAAAGCTCCCCATAATGTGCACATCCAGAGCAGTTAAAGGAAAAGCAAATATTGATTGTCTCGAGCTGAAGTGAAGCAGTGAGACAGATGGAGCCACATCATCAGATTGAATATAAAGGTCAGGGAGTGAACTGCAGAGTGCTTAAATCCAACAGGGCTCAAGGAACAGGGATTGCTGCTGCTGACAGATTTGTTAGAAACCTCTTTAACTGCCACAAATATGGAATATATCCAAACAGAAGCATCTATCATTGTTGGAATGATAACCCAAATACATTTATTTCTTGTTTGCCTTTTCTCATTCTTACTTTTGACCCACACAGACTTTGGACTCAGCTTGAACATCATTTGATTTTTATGGTTGGCTTCATTAGCTTTTAGTGCAATTTCAGTGGCTCAGTTACTAAATCAAATCCCCTGTGGTTGTGGTTGCATGTGTTCCACAGGCTCCTTGGATGTGGCACATGACTTGGAGGCCCATTTCTACTTTAGTTTATGCATTTTGGACCAACAAATCCTTTTGATTTCCACCTTCTTTGTGGAGTTAGTGCTGTTGTATCTGCACAGACTGTTTGAATTTAGCAGTACAGAAACAAAGATGAAAACATTCTGCCTGGAGCAAAACCAGTGTCAAACATTCCTGCTTGGCTGTCCTTGTTAGAACATCTTCATGTGGCATTGCTGAGACAGCTCCCATGTGTGCCTCTATCAGAGCTCTCCCTTTATGATGTATTTTCTTGTTTCCTTTTCCCTCCTCTTTTCCTCAGAGAACTCTAAAAAATTATCCTTTGGGATGTTTAGGATTGTGAGGAGGTTCCTCACACACTGTGATGGTTTCTTTTCTCAAAGCTCACCTAGAAGAGCAATCTCCCCATTGAGCATTTGCTGCCTCATAATAAGACAAGGATTTGCTGGATTACCCCCTCAGTATTTTGGCTCCCCCTTCCCTGTTTCTGTCTCAACAGCAGCAAGGAGTTGGCTGCATTAACAGGGGTACAGATGGACGATAGCAGTGGCCAAAGTGGAGGCTGATGTTAAATGACATTAAATAATGGAATGTTTTCCACGCCTTTGCAGCAGTGCCTGGGGGTGGGCAATGACACACAGCTCTGCTGAGGCCATGCCAGCCCCAGCAGCCACCCAGCCCCATGGCAGAAAAGACAACTCACAGGAGGGAACTTAAAAAAGAGAGAGAAAACTCAGAGTTGTTCAGGGTTCCCTCCTTGCAGCTGGAAGCCTGGGGTCTCCTGATGGGGCCACCCTTCCAACTCTTTGGGATCTCCTGATGGGGCCACACTCCCAGCTCTGGGGTCTCCTCAAGGAGCCACACTCCCAGCTCTGGGGTCTCCTCATGGGGCCACACTCCCAGCTCTGGGGTCTCCTCATGGGGCCACACTCCCAGCTGTTCCTGGCTGTGTCCTTTGCCCAGGGAGGGCTGGGTGAGGGAGCCCCACAGCAGCCTCAGGAGCCCATCCCAAGGGAGGGATGAGAGCTGTGAGCTCCAGAACAACCTGCCTGTCCCCCGTGGGTGTGAGCAGAGCTGTCCAGGTGTGGAATGTGGCACAGGTGAGGTTCTGTCCCAGAAGGGACCCTGGGGCTGTGTCCTGGCCACAGCTGGGAAGAGGCTGCCCCAGAGCCTGGCACATCTGTCAGCTCATTGTCTGGGCCCAGCACAGAACAAAGAGCACAACAACACAAGAAATGCAAAATGCATTTAAAAATACTCTTTCATTTCCCTTTTTGCCAGAAGCAGAAGTGCTTAAATAACAGAGGACAAAAGCAGCTCTTGCAGAACTTCCAAGAGTTGGGAAAAATAAAAAGCTCTGTGAGAAGGACTGGGTTTAGGAGATTTTCCCCCTTGTCCTGGCCAGTGTGGGGAACCCCAAAGCAGGCAGAGCTGCTCCCCTAAAGCAGACAGCAGCTCCTGGCTGCAGCATTCCCAGTCCATCAGGTCCTTGCCATATGTGTCCCCTGGCCACTTTAAAAGCAAGCTTTCAGAAAGGTATGAAGCAATTTTTTTCCCTCCCATCAGGATTTTTCTTCTGCAAATTGGTTGGCTAAAAGGCTCCATGGAATATGAAAATCAAAGGGATAAAGATTAAAATCTAAAAAAAATAAAGCAAGCACTGCAAAAATGTTTTTATGCTTAAGGAATATTTGTAAGCAGAGGAAGCACCCAGTCTGTAAATGAATGTCCTGTCACTGCTGATACACTCTTACAGCTCAGGGGTTACTGTGGTGGCACTCCATACAGGGGGATCACATTTTATTTTCTCTCTGAATGTAATTTTGTGTAACTCAGGATGGAGACAAGCTGCATGGATGCAATAATTAAGGGCAGCAAAGCTTGCAGGGGTTCAGGGCAGGGGCTGTCCCATGTGCAATGGAGTACTTTGCACTGAGTACAGTGAATATTTGGTGTTCTACCTCGGCTTTAGGGCTGTCAGGGGCATTCTGTGGGAATCCAAGTGGTCTTGGCTCAAAGCAGCAGAGTTGGCTGAGCTGCTGACCCTGGGTGACCATTCACAGGTTGTGTGACCTTCTGGTGCCCCCACCAGTCAGGCTGGCTGGACTCAGGCCTGGTAAAAAGCAGATGTTGCACCTGTGCTAAATATTTCATTCCTCAGTTTGGCTAATTTCTACATAAACATTGAACTTTAATATGTATGTGAGCTCTTTCCTGGCGAGAGAAGTGTTCAGTGATGTGTTTCAATGAAATGCTGGTGCCTTCAGTCAGGACTGGGAAGGTGCTTGAAATCAAGTCCATTTTGAGAGCTTTGCTAACTTAATGCCCTTGATTTGTCTCTCTCTTTTTTTTTAATAAGTTTTTTGATTAAAAAAGAAAACCCCACAGTGAGGTTAATGTTGTGATATCCTTCTAGATGGGCAGCAGATCTGGGAAATGGAGGCAACAGTGGACAAAGACAAGAGCCAGCCTGTGAGTATGAAGCAGGGGGTGTCCTCTCCAGCTTGTGTTCAAGGGGAGCCTCCAAGGAGCAGCTCAGGAGCAGAAAGAACAGCAATGCCACGATGAACAAGTGCCAAACATGCAGCAGTGCTTGTGCTGCAGGAAGGATTGATTCCTGCAGCAGAGCCCCCCAAGGGAGCCCCTGCTGCATTCTGCCCTGCACACCCACAGTGCCAGCCCAGGCCCTGCAGGATGCTGCCCCTGGGCCAGCCCTGGCTGCTGTGTCACATCCAGGGTTTGTCCTGCAGCATTTCCAGTGCTCTTTGGAGGGAAGGAGCCCCTCTGTTCCCTTGCTGGGACCTTGCTTGGGCAGGCAGAGCTCTCAGGAGCCAGCAGTGACTCTGCCATGGGCTGTGCCTGCCCAGGAGGCAGCAGGGTCTGCCTGTGGATAAATCAAAACCTACAGAATAATTGAGTTATTCTGACAAAAAGAGGGAATTCTGCAGTGCACACTCCTTTATCAGGCACTGTGGGATTAGCAGAGCTTTTGCATTTGTCACCATGTTTTATTTGTAGCTGAGATTTCTCTCAAGTTCAGGAGGGATAGAGTCCATAGAAACCAACTTGTCAGAGCCAAAAATCTTCTGGTCTTTCACCATGTGCCCCTTTTTTCTCATACCCTTCTTTATAGTGATGAACAGGGAGATTCCCCTTGCTGTGGCTGGAGGTGTAGCAAGGGGAGCTGCACTCCAGCCCCTGGCCAGCCTCAGGTGCTGATCCCTTGCTGTCCCCTGTGTTGTTTCTTTCAGAGCATGCTTTTTGTGGAAATCCCTGAGTACAGGAACAAGCACATCCGCACAGCCGTGAAGGTGAATTTCTATGTCATCAATGGCAAAAGGAAAAGAAGCCAACCCCAGCATTTCACCTACCACCCAGGTAATTCTCAGGGACAGAGCCACTTGTTACCTAAGCACATGAGCAGGATTTGATTTTCTGCTCTGTTGTTTTCTTGCTGTTCTTTGAGGATCTAAATGTTGCTAATTTAATTCAGCCCTCAGCAGCTGCTTGGTTTAAAAGATGCCTGTGATTTATGATCAGGAATTTCCATCAGTTTGGGGTGGCAGTGATCTGTTATTCTGGCAATGGGCTGATGCTACCCCATTCACTTGGTGGAAGTTTGCCAAGAGCCTCAGTGGGAACAGGCCCAGTCTGGGACATGGTGTGACCCTCTGAAAACCATGAGTGTTGCCTTCTCTGACGTGTCCAGCAATAAGAAAACATCAGATCTGGGAAAGGGCTTGGGATGGAGGAAGGCAAGCAATATATATTCTTCAGAGTGAGGCTAGCTGAGAAAAATATGAATGCTTTTGTGATGTTATTCCTCTGGGGGATTGGTGAGCCATGTCACAATAAATGCAACAGCATTACTGATGAGATTCCCAGAATTTCTCAGCTTTGGCTGGGGGCAAAATATTGTGAGAAAACCAGAGTATTGTGTTTGTGGAAAGCAGAAAGCAGAAAATAACAGCACCAGATTTTATGCAAGCTTCAAATGATGTCTTAATTTGACTCATCTCTAAGGAAAGGCAAACTTTCATTCAGACTCTTATTTTGGTCTCCTCCAGCCTGAAAATCTCTGGTCCTCTCCCTGAATTTATGAACTCTATAGGGTATCACCAATATGAAGGATTTGTACAGTTGCTAAACTGTTCTGCTCTGGAACAGTATTGAGAAGCACACTTCTATCTCAATATAAAACCTAAAATAGACCACTTAGGAGAAGGAAGCTTTACTTCCAGACAGGAATTTTGCATGACCACTGTGTGGTGGTGGTGTGGTGTTTCTGCAGTGAGTTTTGGGGAAGATTTGACCAAAAAATCACTGGAAATGTAGAGGACCATCATTTACCCCACCAGGATTCACACAACTCTCACTAAATCGTGGTCTTTTAAAATGATGGTGTCAGACAGGTCTTCAGCTCTCAGCACTGAGGAAACTTTGTGCAGCACAGACAAAAACTCTAGAATAGTTCAGCTCTGCCTTTGGTCACTGGTTAGATGTTTGACAGAAAGATGGGCAGTTGTTTGTGTCCTGGGATTTCTATTGATTCAGTCTCCTTTGAAATGGAAGTTATGCATGAAACACCTATCTATGACTTCTTATTTTGTCTCTGTTCAGAATGGCCCTTAAATGAATTAAAACAGGAGCTGAAGTGTTGAATTTTTCAGCTTTAGCAATTTGTGGTTCGTTAGTGCATTTAAGATTTTTTAAGAACCTCTTAGCACAGAGTGCTTTGAAGAATCTTTGCTGTGGTTGCATGTGGGTAATTTATTAAACTCAGTGTTTGTGACATATGAATTTACACACACAAATCTTGTAAAAGACTTAAATCTCTTATTGCTTCAAGGAAAAACTCTCTGTTTCTCCTCAGCTCGTTACGAATAACATCCTTTGCATGCTTTGTTCTAGTACCATCAATCAAAACAGAGCCCATTGATGACTATGATCCAGCCCTAATCTGCAGTCCAGTGCACAGTGCTCTGGGGACAGTAACACAGCCTTACTATTCACAGCACACGCTGGCCACCGAGTCCCCCTCGTGCCTCGTGGCCACCATGGCTCCTTGCCAGCAGCTGCGCTCAGGCCTCTCCTCTCCCGACTCGCGGTACCAGCAGCAGAACCCGGCTGTCATTTACCAGAGGAGCAAGAGCCTGAGCCCCAGCCAGCTGGGCTACCAGCAGCCCGGCCTGATGGCCACGCCAGGCGCCCTTGGGGACGGGCACAGGTCCGTGCTGGTGCACGCCGGCTCCCCGGCGCAGAGCTCGGCCGTGCTGCAGCACTCCCCGGGCCACCAGCAGTCCTCTCCTGTCATCCACTACTCGCCAACCAACCAGCAGCTGAGGTGTGGCAGCCACCAGGAGTTCCAGCACATCATGTGCTGTGAGAATTTCACGGGCAGCGTGTCGAGAGGCGGCCAGGCACAGGGCAGCCAGGCGCAGAGGCTGAGCCCCGGCTCGTACCCCACGGTGATCCAGCAGCAGGCGGCCCCGGGCACCAGGGCAGCCAAGAACGGGCCCCCGGGCACCGAGCACAAGGACGTGCTGCCAGCAGGAGTCACCATCAAGCAGGAGCAGAACCTGGACCAGGCCTACCTGGACGATGGTAAGTGCTGTGCCCCTCTCAGGGCTGCTTTGTTGGAGGGAGGGGCTGAGGTTAGAGCTGCCAATGCTCCCGTTGCTTGGCGTGGCCCCCTTGGTGGCTGTGGGCATTTGCTGTGCTTTCAGGCTGCATTGGGGTCTCTCATTAGGTGCATTGTTGGTCGATGGCAAAGCACTTTGGCCACTCACCCACAGGACCCCTCTGCTTGCTCTGTGCCACACTGAGCTGGTCCCATTTTGTCTCCCTTTGCCAAAGGTCCCATTGGCAGTTTGGAAAATGGCGGATCTGAAATTACTTCTTCATTATTTTATTATATTTTTTCATATCAGGGCAAAGTCCACTTTGTAAAATGCTCTTGTACATTTTGTACCAAAAAAAAAGCCCATTGAGCAATCTATCAAGGCCTGTAATGAATGGGGTAGTGCTGCAGGCAAAACCATTGCAGATGTTCTAGATGAACAGTGGGACATTGATAAGTGAAACAATGCAGTTCCTTTGTTGTGAGCCAGCTGATTTAGCCTTTAGGAATGAACATAAGTTAGAGTAAAGCTTTCTTTGAACATATCCTGCTTATTCTTAGGTAGGCAGCCATTGGCAGTCTGGTTGATTGGTTCTTTTATTATAGCATGTTTCTGGCAGGAGGAAATCAATGCAAAATTAATAGTGCAGCTGGACACGGCAATCACAGAGAGCAGCAGCAAACCCAACATTGATTTTAGTGGGAGCAGAGTGAGGCTGCTGGAAATCTTGCTGCAAATGCAGGATGTTCCTGTGCAGGAAGTACAGATCTGATTGTCACAAGTGGTAGCTCTGCTCCCCTCTCAGTGCAGGCAGTGGCAGGCTGGATCTCCTGGGTGTGCACCAGGATGTGCTCCAAGCACCCAACAGTTTGGGATTTTCACTGCACCTACCTGGAGTAATTGTGAAGTTGTGCCTGTGACAGTTTTGCTTTCCTCAGCTTTGGTCCTGGGTGCTCTGTTCCTTGTGCAGCCTTCACTGCTGGGTTTGTGGGCAGAGGTTGGATGGTTTCCTCTGTTACTGTGTTTGCAGAGTGGCTGATGCAGCTTTGGTGCCATCGCAGTGAAATCTGGAGAGTTTTTATTGCTTCCCTTCTCTGAGCAGGAGACTCAGGAGTCCTGAATTTAACTTGGGAGATTCACTTCTCATTCAGGGAATTGGGCACGATAACAAAGCAGGAGAATCTTTCTGACAGGAGAACAAAGCACTGTTATTTAGGGTAATTTTAAGATGAGAAGCTGAGAGATTCTTCCACATTTCTAAGAATACTTGGTACACATCTTGTAAAAGAAAGAAAAGAGATTGCTTTTACTTCAAGATTCTGTCTTCAAAGTCAAGCCATAGTCCAGTTAAAAGAACTCCCAAGATAGACTGCAAAGTGAATTTTGCTGAGTTTTGCATCAGGCCTGTGACACCCAAGGGCAGCACAGCTCACCCAGAATGCACTCACCCTCCCTGCCAAGGGAGCCATTAGGCAGAACTGCAGCAATTAATAATGAAATCCCAGGCTTCTCCTTGGCTGGCTGCATCATCTTCAATTGATTTCAGCTTTATCAATCATGCCACCCAAGTCAGGCCAGGCAGGATGAGCCACATGCAGGCTCTTTACTGACCTCAGTGAGTTTATATCAGCTGGAAGTGTGACTTGGAGAATTGTGATTTACTTTAGGGCTTTCCAAAGCATTTCATTCTGAAATGTTCAGGACTTGAATTGAAAAGCCACATTGTTTGCTGCTGGGGAAAAGTGACTCAGAACATAACAAAAGCCATGTTTTTCCTGACTAGAAAGTTTGGGTTTGTGCTTTATGGTATTAAAAGAAAGCAAACCCAAAGGATTATGGAGGCTTTGCCCTTAAATCCCTTTTATCCAGAGAGCTCTCGTGAGATAAAGTGAGCTGTGAGGTCTTGCAGTGATTTTCATGGACAGACACGGAGCTGGTGCTGCCCCAGGCAGGCTTGGCACGGGCCAAGTGCTGCTGCTCTGCTGCCCAGGCTCTTGGGCAATCACTGCTGCTGTCTCTCACTTCCCTCTGCTCTTCCTCCTGCCCCTGCCTTGTTCTCCTTTCTCCAGGGTTCTGCTGACATCCAGCTTTGTCCCTTTGCTCTGGTGCCTCCTCTCAGCAGCCCGTGCCCACTGCCTTGGTGGTTAACTCACAAGCCTCAGTGTTCTGGGCTTTGTTTCTATCCTGAGCTCTGTGGAGTGACCTGGGCATGGCCCAGGCTGGCAGTTCCCATTCCTGGAGCTGGTGCCTCTCAGGGTGGGCACACTGAGGGTGCTGGGTTGTCCTGGCAGTGCCCAGAGCAGAGCATCCCCCAGCTGACACCACTGGCATTTCTCTGCACCTCTCTCCTTCCTGAAGTCACTGCTGGCAGCACCCTCATTGTTTTCTTCTCTTCCCTGCTGTAAGAAGATGTTATTTGTCCTTCCTGAGAGCATGGCTTGGTTTTGCTCAGAGCCTTCACTGCTCCACAGGGCACAGAGCACTGGGAATTCAGCACATTTCACCTGCCTTGAAAAGGTCAGAGCTGTTCTCCCCTCTGCAGGAGGACTCCAGGCCTGGGGGCTCTCAAGGTTGAGTGCAGCCAAACCAGCCTGGAGCCCAAGGCAGGTGATGGCAAGGATTTACCATCCTCTCAGATGGGTTTTGCCATGTGCCAGGAGTGCTTGGTGCCCAGCTGGTGCCCTCCCCAGCCCTTGGGGATCATTTCAGCAGAGCTGTAGCTGGTTCCTGGCCCTGCTGCAGATGTGCAGAGATACCACTTGCTTTCTGGAAGGAGACTTTGGCCCCTCTTCTCCTCTTCCTGTGCAGCCTCAGCCCAGGCTGTGGTGCTTCCCACACCTTCCCAGCCCTGCCCTCCCAGCCAGGGTGACAAAACAGGCTTGCAGGAGGGAAGGCTCACCTCCCCAGTCAGGGAGGGTGGATTTGGATGTGCACCCATCAGGGACTGTGCAAGTTCAGCATTGCCACACAGGACTGCCTTCACACACACAGCCCTCCCTATTTCTGTGTAAAATAGATATATCTGTGACTTTCTGATAGCAAATACTGGGAGGAGTCCCCAGAGGAGGGGGCTGTTCATGAAAAAGTGACAGGGAAACCTTTGTTACACAGCTCTGCCTCAGAGATTCATTTCTGTGGAATTCCCTGGGGAGTGAGGATGGTGGCAGGAGTGTCCCTGAGTGCCAGGAGACCCTTGGGGATGCATCAGGTGTCCAGGCTAGTGCTGGCAAGCAGGGACCAGCCTCAAGTGCAAGTGAAAGCCATGGGGTGACACAGTGATAAGCTCCTTTCAGCCGAGGCCTCATCTTAATATTGTTCATAACCAAACCGCCCACGATGGTAAAAGTTACCCAAACTACCACATCAATATGTTGACAAATAGAATGTAGTTCCTGCAGCGCCCTCAGAGAGCTGAGATTAACTCTTTAAAGCACAAACCCAGCCCAAAATGTAGCTCTTTGCAGCACTGTCTGCAATCCCCTGGTGGGGCAGGGTCCAGGGGGGTGACCCAGGGCTGGGGCACTGACTGTGCTCCTCCTGCAGAGCCAGTTCCCCCTCTGGGACACAGACACGAGGCTCAATTCCACACACAGATCATGGTTGTGTAGCTTGAGTGTTATCAGCTTGCCTGCCTTAGATTGAGATCTTTGCAAAGAAAAATGATTGCCATTATTCAAATAGTAACTGCCTAACCACATCTGACACTCCCAAGTCTGCTGGATACAGCAGCTCGAAATTATTTTTGGTGCACACTGATGTCCTTTGGGGAGGAGAGGAGCAAGGCAGATGCTGTGGAGTGGTTTATCAGGCTGCTGATCAGAGAGATGTTTTATAGTGAGCTCAGGTATTTCGCAGAAAACTCGAGACACGTCAGATATTTCTTTAGAAAGCGGCTGTGCAGGATGTGCAGTGTGGTCCTCACACCGCCCAGCCCTTCAGATCCCCTCCATGACAAGCTGTGTGTTCAGTGTGCAGTTTTGCTCATCCAGCCCCACTCAGAGTGTGTTACATTTCATCCCTGCATTTCCTTCCTGTGTTCTTTCATTCAGCAATAAGAAAACCCTCAGTCTGTCCCCCAGTACAGTGACATGAAATTCACATCCCTTCTTTCCATCACATTCAGCAGGAAGCTTTCTTTTCTGGCCAGCTCTGTTCTCCCTGGGCAGGGAGCACTCCAGCAAACCCTGTCAGAGCCCAGAGTGCTGCTGCAGGACTGAGCTCCCTGCTGCCAGCCAGCCCTGGGGCCCCTGGCACATCCTGAGCTCGCTGCTGGCCCTGCCCAGCCCTGCCCCTGGGCGCAGGGGTGGCACAGGCAGCTCCTGCCAGCTGCGGGGAGCCCCTCTGAGCTCTGGAGCTGCTCTGGCAGGGTCCTGCCTGGCTGAGAGCAGCTGCTTTTCTCTCTAAACCCTGTCGTGAGCCCCTGCACAGACAGCACACAGGATGGTGGCTCTAGGGGCAGATTTCAGGTCGGTTTGTTGTTGTTTCCATCTTGTGTCCATGCATGGAGTCAAGTAGCAAGACAGGGCAGAGGGGAATGTTCTTGTTTGCTGACATTTTAGACAGGGGTGAATTTAAGTCCTACAAATGGGCTGGGGTTCAGTTTCAAGCAACAATTTGTATCTAAAAAAGCCATGCTCTGTTTTTAATTAGAACTCCTTTTCATGGAAGGTGTGGTCACTTCTGCTTAGGCAGAGTTTGACTAAGAGTGAAGCCTGTATATTCTCCAAAACATTTTGCTCAAACACTCTAGCAAATCTATGCATTCATCAGGCTCATTCCTGAAGCTCTGACTCACGTTATTACAGATTTTCTGTTCTCTGCTGGGACCTTGCAGCACTCCCTCGGTACGCTGCAGCTTTATTTTTGGATCACTGTTCTGTGGGTTTGCGTTAGGATCTCCATGCCCCTGTCCTGTGCCTTGCTTTTTTAGAGGCAATGTAAAAAGAGCAAAAGCCATCGTTCTGCTCCCAAAGCCCTGAAGTCTGTTGGCAGGAAGTAGAAGGATCAGTCTGGTAGGAGGAAGGTCTGGCTTCAGTCTGAGCTTGGTCTTTCAGCAAAGTATTCAACTTCCCTGCACTTCAGTTTACCATCATTAGAAAGTACCTTATCCTTCCCTCTTGTACAGTTAAGCATTAATTAATTTGTGTTAATAACACACACATGGATTCTCAGAAAAAACCCTACACTTGCATACCTGAGTATGAATTAAGTATTTGTATTGTTATAGCAGGCTCCATCTGCTCCTCTTCTTCACCTCTAGCAAAAATTCACTGTTTAAAAGTTCAGACAAATCCAGCCCCATTTGGAGACTGCCCTTTCCCCAGCAGCCTCAAAGCGTGCAAACCAAAACAAAGCGAGAAAAAGAAAAACCCTTACATCCCAAATCAGCAGCAGAGGAAGGAAGAAAATGAACGGAGTGATTAAAACCATCGTGCCACTGGCACCTCTTTGTTCTGGAGCTCAGGAATCTGTAATTGGTGCAGCCAGTGCCCACAGGCAGTTGTGTGACAAAGCGTTTCCTGTGGAGCAGCACAGGAACACGCAGAGCCCAGAGGAGCCCAGCGCTGCACGGGGGCACCGCTGCCTCTCCCTGGGCAGCACAGCCCAGCTCAGGGCTGTGAGGTGGAAGGCACGTCCCCCTTGGAAGACTGGCTTTTATCAGCTGAAAGCTCTCAGCCTTTGGGAGGCATCAGGCAATTTGCAATGATAGTTTTGAAATACTGGCAAAGAGTCACTTGAAAAAAAGAACTTGTTCGTGCAGTTGGGAATTGAAAGCTTCTAAACCACAATAAAGTCCTTTCCCAGACTTGCTGTCCATTTAGTCCGAGCTCATGGCATTCCTTAGACAGTCTGAATCACAGGCAGCAGACAGCTCTTACAAAGGACACCATAGACACCCATCTGTTGGGAGGCATCTGCCAAAATAGACCATACATTTACTTTTATTCCTTCAATCCACTTTCAATTTAAAGGGATAATAACAATAACATTTTTCACTCCAGTGCAGGGAAATGGTAATGAATTAAAATGATTCCACTGCAGAAGGAGGCAGACAGGCTTGTCCCCAGCTCTCACAGCTGGGTGAAGCAGCATCAGAGCTTCTGAGGGACATGGCTCCAGCTGGGGCAAGAAGTCAGTGGTGAAACTGTGGCTTTCCTGGAGAATCCCGGACTTGCAGGTGCCCCCAGGTGTGCAGGAGCTGGAGCAGCACTGGCTGTGCTGTGGATGGTTAAACCATGCTGCACTGAGGGGAGTGACTGGCACAGCTCCTGTCTCCTTTCTCTCCTGTCCTGCTGTACCTGTCAGAGAGCTGGAGGTGCTCCCAGCAGTGAGCATTGCTGGCAGTCACTGGCACTGGGGTCAGCCTGCAGAAACATTCTCATTTCTTGGGGACAAATCTGGAGGCTGAGTAAAGCTGTTGTGTGAGCAAGTGCAGGTGTGAGGGAAAGGGATCTTCCTACAAGCTGGGAAAACTCTGGGTGCTTCACACAGAAATTCT
Organism: Loriotus luctuosus; assembly: GCA_035582745.1. Lineage (NCBI taxonomy): Eukaryota > Metazoa > Chordata > Aves > Passeriformes > Thraupidae > Loriotus > Loriotus luctuosus. The sequence continues at coordinate 13,950,085 of JAWWEY010000069.1, forward strand.
TTCAGTGCAGTCAAAATTGTACCAGTTTTGACAGCAGTTTTAAAAATGGAGACTTTGGTGATGAGAGATGTGCAGGTAGAAAATGGTTTATAACAAAACCGTGTGAAGTAGGAAAGGGGATGAGCTCATTCTGGTGCTGAATTCTCCATTTTGCATTGAACCAGAGAAGTGCTCTCTGCAAACCTCGAGCAGGGCTTGTGTTACACTCCAGCAGCTCACCACAGAGCTGGGCTGGTTAAGGTGGTTGGGGTTTTTTTGTTTTTTAATTTTATTTTGCTAACACAGCTATTCTGGTGAAAACCCTTGCAGAGACACAGCTCTGCTGGTGTCAAGCCCTGGGATCAGCACAGCCAGGGAACAGCAGCAGCTCTTTCCCTGCAGGGGTTTGTGCTGGGAGGGCTGTGCAGGGGCAGGGGGTTTGTTCTGCTCACCTGGGGGAGCTGATAGGGTGAATATGATCATATGGGGAAATAGAAGGGATTCTTCTGTGACAGTAATTGCAGAGCTCAACTGCTTGGTCTGTGAGCACCTCAGGATGAATCCCAGTCACTCCCAGCACACGTGAAGCACTGAGCTGGATTCATGTCCAGGAGCAGGCTTTGCTGAGGGACCTTGTACCTGCAGCAAGGGAGTGTTTGCCCTCACAAATAGGGAAAATCCTAAAATCCTTTTCGCTCCCCTTCAGAATGAGCATGATGTAATTGAATATTAATCAGTGAACTAGCTCACATCCACATGGCAGCTCGAGGCTTTTGCTAATTCTTTGCAAATTTCATTGCAGTTCTTGGAATGTTAACAGCAATTTAAAAGTCCCTGTGCAGGTGACTTTTCTTACTGATCTATTCAGGTCCTATCCAAGTAAAAACGAAAATGTTAAAAATACAAGTGGCATGTTTTGGGCTTTCAGAGTTGAGACAGACAAAACTGATGCAACTTTGGGGCGGGAGGTTGATTGCATGATTGAAAAACCAGTCTCATGATTGCTGGAGGCCTGACTCATGAGCCCTGAACGCCTGGGTTTGGCATTGCTGCTCCTCACAGCTTCATTTGGTACAAACCGAGTTCATGCTAGGAACGTGCAGAGGTGGGGAAAGGTCTTTTCTCCCCTTAAAGCTGGGTGTAATAATTGGGAGGATTCAGCTTCTCCTGCAATGGCTCTTGAAAAGGACTCGAGTCCTTTTTGAGCTGCACTTTGAAATGTTGGGAGCAGCTGCCGAGCCTTGCTGCTCGGAAAAGTTTGGAAAACATCTGCACATTTTTTTAACTGTTGTGAAATAAAATGCTTGGCAAGAATAACCATCTTAAAGATCTACAATCTTTTATGGTGCAAACTGAAAGGCAGTTATAAAGTCTTCTACTGTAGAGAAATGCCTGGATTCTCAGCATTACTTGCACAAGCAGAATTTCTCAGCTCAGGTCTGCTCCTGCCAGGGACCAGGGAGAGTTGGTGGGGGACTTTTTGTCTGTACAGACCTCTTGTCTCACAAGAATGGAGACCTAGAATTGATTAGCTTAAAATCTGTTTTTTTCCCACCTGTTTTTAATAGTTTGTTATAAATAATAATGTAATTTAGTTATAATTAACTATATCTCTACAAATATAATAATTTATAATCTGTATTTATCGATAAATCTCTGGCCATTTTTAAATTCAGAAAATGAGGATGAATCATCTGAATTTCCCATCTGAGTTAGTTTTCTTGTGAGAACTCAGAGCAGTGAGAGCTGCTTTTCTGCCCAGCAGAAGCTGGTATGGCCTTACACTGCCCAACCCTTTTATTGCTGTTTCCCCACCAGTTCCAAGAGACTTCTGTGCTCACATTTGGATGCAGCGAGTGCCTAGGGGCATTTTTAAGGCAAAGGTACAAGACAATCCTGCACGGGCTGTGCGAGGTACTCCATGACCTAACAGGTCACTGCAGCTCCTCTGATGTGAAAAGCAAGCAGCACATCCCTGGCTGTGCCAGGGCAGAGTCAGGGATGGGGGAAGCACAAACACTTGAGACCATAAAACTCCCTGCAGCACTTTAGCTGCTAGCTCAGATTTTCGGGCAGGTTGCTGGCTTTCACACTCTCACTCTGTAATGCAGCTTTTGCTGTGTTTACCAAGAAGAAACCTAAAATGTATCAACAATGCAGTTGTGTCTGAATCATCACTGAGTCCCCATGCTTCAGTTTTGCGAGCACAGAAATCTGGGCATGCATCCAGCTGGGGATTTCACAGATGACTCCTCGCTCTAAGAGGGGTCTGTGCAAAAACCTGAAATCCAAGGATTCCCAATTTTGCAAGCATTCATATCCTCCAGTTTCTGTGCACATCTCCAAGGGATGTTGCAGTCTGTTTGGAATTAAAACTCTGATCCCTACAAATTTGCATGACTAATGGTCTGCAAATGACTGAGAACTTGGTCTGAGTTGGATTTAACCAGTGTTGGGTGTAAAAGAGTTAAATCTTCAGCTACTGTTAACTGGAGTCACAGCACTGAGGATCACAGAGCTTCACCATGAGCAGCTCTTGGTGACCCAGTGACAAACAAGGCTGACACTCCTCATCTTCTTACAGGTTCTCCTAATCCACACAGTTCCCATTTTAACCAAGCCATGTCCTTTTGTGGATTTTTAGTTTGGAAACTTTGCACTCCAAAATATAAACTAACCTCTGCCTTCAGCTGAACAAACGCTGCTTCTTTGGAGTGAGATTACAATTTAGATGTAGTGAGAAAAGGATTATTGACTTCTGCCTGTGGATGTTGGAGTGCTAGGCTTGCACCTGAGGGGGAATTTGTCCACGTGAATAATTGCCAGGTGTGGAAGTAAAGGGCAGAAGGGGCTGTCCCTTGCTCCTGGCTGTGGCATTGGGTAGGGCTGATTGTGCACTGAACACTGAGCTCTGCATGAAGCTGAGACCCTGCACAAGCTGTGGGCTGATGCCCTGCAAAGTGCCAGCAGCATGGTCCTTCCTCAGTGGTGACTTGCTCTGACTCTCTGCAAGGAGGGCAAAGGCAGCAGTAAATTAGAGAAGTGTGAGTTTGCAATCATTCCCTGTGATCAGCTCTGCCAGGGCAGTCTAGTCAAAGGTTCCCAAATTGTGGTGTGGTGTGGTGTGGTTTGGTTTGGTTTCTTAATGATGAATGACTTCATCAGCCCTGAATGAATGGAGTCAAATGTAGGACAAATAGTGAGACACAGGAATGACTCCTGTGACATTTGCAGTGGATGGCTGCTGGTTTATTTAGGTGGTTTCTAAGTTTCTTTGGAAAGAGTGAGAGTGACTAAAAGAAGGGGGAACCACTTCATAAGTATGGGGGTCAGTGGTGAAAGTCCTGTGACACTGAAACCTCGCTGGGCTCAGCATCTGTCATTATGAGCAGCTCTTTGGTGAGGTCTGGGCTCCAGAGACTCCACAGCCACGGGGCCAGGCCTGGCTGCTGCAGCAGACACTGCATTCCCTTGGGGGTCAGACACCTCCCAGGGCTGGGCCTTCATCAGCCACTTGTGGGCCTGCAGTTCTGCCCCTGGTCACCAGCAGAGGAATCTGAGCTTAGGACTCAGGGAAGTGCCCCAGTTCAAGTCACTGCAGATGAAGTCATTATAATTCTGTACAAATGATGTTTGCAAAGGCTGGAAATAGTCTGGACACACCAGACATCAGGCAGATCCAGGCTTAAATCAGGACTGAGGCAAACATGAGGGGAACTTTTAGCAGCTGCATTTTTTAATTGTAGTTTGGGTGTGTATCTTTCTTCCTTAAAATTGCATTACATTTTCTCTTATCTGATTTCTCCTGCACCCTTGTTTGTTTGCTTTGAGTGGGGTGCTGTCTCCTTCCTTGGGAAGGAGTCCAAGATTGCAGCATCCAGCAGGTAGACTCTAATTTTCAGCTAGGTAGGCTGGGTTACATGAGAGCTCTTCTGAAGCCATCCTGCAGTTTCATACTCAGAGATAACTTAGTGGTGTTGTAAGATATGTTTCCTTTTTTTTTAAATGCCATTGATTTCTATACAAATTTTTCTTCAGGACAATTTTTATAGGCTATTATTAAAGCACAAAACTAGTGCTATGTCTGTTTTAGAAATTAGTATCTCTGGCCCTTTTATTTTGTTCTTGGTTACACTTCATAGCTTTTCAAAACCAATGTAAATTTTAGATCAAGATTATGGCTTCAGAGAATTTCAGACTGTTCAGATAACAGTCTTGGTTTAGGTGCAGCACTGAGTGCTACTCCAGTCTGTTGTGCAGAAACACATCTCTGCTTTCAGAGCCTGCTGCTGAGCACCTGTGTCTGTGCAGGGGCTGGAGGGAGCCTCTCCCACGGGGACATTGCAGTGCAGCCCTCGGGGCCAGAACCTGGCACATGATCATGCCCTCGATGCCAGTGAGGCTGCAGTGATGCCTTGGTCTCAGAGTCTGTGGGAGCAGCACCAGGCACTGGTGTCCTCCTGAGTGAGCACACGCTGCTGGTCCACGTGGGTGCAGTGCCCGAGCTCAGGCTGGCAGGATGGGAGCCTGCAGGATGAGGGTTAGCACAGGGCATCCTGCACAGCCCCTGGGTGCCACAGAGCCTCTGGGGTTAGCACAGGGCATCCTGCACAGCCCCTGTGTGCCACAGGTCACAGCCTCTGGGGTTAGCACAGGGCATCCTGCCCAGCCCCTGTGTGCCACAGGTCACAGCCTCTGGGGTTAGCACAGGGCATCCTGCACAGCCCCTGGGTGCCACAGGGCACAGCCTCTGGGGTCTCTCTCCCACCACCCCTCGGATGCTCTGGTATCTGGGGAGCCCCTGTCTGGGGCACAGAGGCAGAAATGCTTTGGCAGGGCAAGAAGTGAGGAAATGAATTTTCTTGTCTTTGAAAACAGCGCGGCCATCCCGGCTGGACAGCTCGAATTTGTTGTGATAGCAAAACAAGTTCTATGGAAACCATTGTGAGCCCCGAGCGAGGCTGCCCAGGAGAGTTGGGGAAAGCCGCTTTTGTTTGTTGTGCTTGGCATCGCTCTGCTCTGGATGAAGATGCTTTAATTTTGTGGGGAGACCCAAGAGAGCATTCCTCTTTTTCCATACCAGAGAGCCTTCCAAACTGGCATAAGTGTCCCCTCTTTCCAGCTGCTCCTTTCCAAACACACTGTGCCTCCTAAAGATAGTCTGAACAGTGGCTGGGGCTGGTGGAAAACATGAGGCCTGCATGGATTAGCCCAGGAATTCATTTGGGCTGACGAATTGGGTTTCCCTCTATAAACAGCAGTAGTGTTTTCATCTTCTGGACAGCACAGCCAGCTTCACGTCCTCCTGCTCCTCGCCCAGCCCTCTGCCTGTGTGCAGCCCAGCTGAGAGCACAGCAAGGCCTCTGCTGGGGGATGGAAAACAGCCCGTGTTCTACGAGGTGTTTGCACCTATCTCCCCTCTCAGACAGGTTTTTTCCAGCCCTTAGAAGAGGTGCTGGGGTTATTTTGTTGGACTGGTTTTTTTTTTCTCTCTGGTTTATTTTTCTTTCCAGGTAAAAGGGAAATTAAAGCAGTCCCTTCTCCCTGGCTTAGTGACCTTACAGGCAGCCCACACTATGTATTTTCCATTCTACTTTGTTTAATTTTAAGTACAATGTGCTTAGCATCTGCAGGAGCTGGGGATTCTCTAGAGAGGATTTTGCCTCCCTTTTTCCCCCCAGGGCCCTGCACAACATTGCTACCTCCAAGGCCATGCTGCCAGGGGAGCACCCCCAGCACAGCCCTGCTCCAAATACACTTTCCTATCACTTAGACTTTCTTCTATAGCTTACTTAGTAAATAGTGAGGAGTTATTAATCACCCCACATCGTTCCTGTGGTTGCTCAGGAAAGGTGTGAAGGCAAATTTTGTGCTCAGGCTGCATTTAGTGGTGGTTTGAATTACCTGACTGTTCAGTGATGGATGGTTTTGCCCATGTCCCTGAGTAACTGAGTGTGGAATTGGAGTTACTGTGGATAAAAATGGGGGATTTGGTATTCAGCTGTCAAATGGAAGAAGTGTTCAGGTGGTAAAGCTCTGTCCCTTAACCTAATCACCCTGTTTTCACATGTATAACCCACACCCTGTTAAAGGTTTGTTCCTTGGAAGTAAGTCTCAGCAAGCCTCCACCTCCTCATAACTCTGCAGTCTGCCCTGCCCTTTCAAGGCACTCTGATCCACCCTGTCCTCTTTCTCAATCATAGATAGCATTGATTTTTCCCATCACAAAATGGGATTTTACAAACACAACTGCAAAAAAGCAAAAAGCCAGAAAGTGGGTAGCAGTGCTGTAATAGTTTGCAGTTTTATTGATGAGTATGCATTTGTGCAGTCTCCCCACTCCCCTGGTGTGACTGCAGGGCAGTTCAGCCCCATTCCCACCTGAGTGAGGAGGGGGAGCCCCGGGGTGCTCTCAGGACAGGCTTTCCTGTCTGGGTCCTCCTAGCAAACTCTCTGGCTGCCAGGGCTGTGCAGCTGGAGCATCAGCCACACGAGGCAGACAAAGCCCAGCAGATTTCCAGAAGGCTAACAGCTGGATGCAGATGGCACTCTCGAATTCAGACAAGCCCAGAGCAGTTGCTCTCTGGCCCCTTCCCGTGCTGGGCAGTGACAGGGCCAGGCTGGGCACATCTCACCACTGGGAGGGAAAGAAAACAGCTGAGAGTGTTTCTGAGCATCAGGAATGAGAAGGGGAGTCCCCAGTGGGGCCAGTCACCCTCCTGAGTCACAGCAATTGTGGCCAGAAGGCTGCAGCCTGTCTCTCCTGGGGCTCATCCCACCCTCAGCCAGGGTCAGCAGTGACCAAACCCTCTGCAGACTCTGCTGGCTGTGTCCACTCTCCGTGGTGAGTTCCAGCCCAAAGATAAACTGGGTGATTATTTTCAGTGTTGATTAGTCATGCCGAGGGGTTGCTCACAGTGCTGCCAAGGGGACCCCAAGGAAAGCCCCGTGGTGTGACCCGTGTGTGACCCAGCCAGGGCAGAGCACGCTCCCAGCCCACCAACAGGATGTTGGCTGCTGACTTTGCCATGAGACATAGCCCAGCTCTGCCTGAGGGGGCTCTCCCAAGGCCTCTGCTTGCTGTCAGTTCAAAATAGGGGAAGTTTCCAGCTCTGTGATGCTCCTTCTGCCCTCTCCCAGCACCCACAGGAGCATGAACTTGTTCTGAAGTTTCCAAGGCTTAACCACCCACTTCAGCCTGAGCAAATTTTAGCTTGGCTGAGGAGCAGGAACTCACAGCTTCGGGGATAGTCTGGTTTTTCCCATCACTTCCACGTTTAGGTCTCTTGGTGTGGCATTTTTGTAGTACCTGGGATATTCCCTCCCCTTCACCAGACCTGTTCTGGCACAACTCCAGTGTGGTTGGAAGCGTGGCATGTGCTCTGTGCCAGGCAGGCCTGCAGTGCCAGGGGACAGCCAGAGCTGGCACAGGCTCTGCAGATGGCCTGCAGCCCATGGCCAAGTGTCTGAGCCTCTCGAGCTGGGGGGAGCACAGCTCAGCATGGACATGTCCTGCTGCTTTTCCCTTAGGCCATCCCAAGGCCGTTCCCTTAGGCCATTCCCTTAGACCATTCTCTTAGACCATTCTCTTAGGCCATCCCAAGGCCGTTCCCTTAGGCCATCCCAGGCCATTCCCTTAGGCCATCCTAAGTTCATTCCCTTAGGCCGTCCCAAGGCCGTTCCCAGTCCTGCTCAGGACTCTCTGTGGTGTTCCCAGAGGTGCTGGGCATGGCCTGTGCCCCATCCCAAGGGTGACATGTGCTTGTCCCTGGGTGTGTGTGATGTGACCCATGGCTGGGTGTCTGACCCCAGTGCTCCAGTTCAGAGTGAGCTGCCAGGTCCCTTCAGGAATGTGGCCTTGCTGCAGGCTCCGTGTGGTGGCCCTGCTCTGTGTGTGTGACCAGGGCACTTCTGTCCTGCTGGCAGCCCCTCTCCTGCCAGCACTGCCCACAGGGATGGCTGGGGATGTGCCCTTGGCCCTGCTCTGTGTGTGTGACCAGGGCACTTCTGTCCTGCTGGCAGCACCTCTCCTGCCAGCACTGCCCACAGGGATGGCTGGGGATGTGCCCTTGGCCCTGCTGCTGCTGTGTGTTGCAGCTGTCCATGGCTGCTTCCCTCTGCAGGACAGACAGCATTCCCATTGAATCCCCCCCGTTCCCAGCCTGCCAACTGCTGCTGAGTGTGTGCTGGGCTCCGATGAGATCATGTCAAACCCAAGCAAGTTTGATCTTTCTCTTGGGCAGGAGGGTGTTTTATCATGCTGTGGTTCCAGGGCCGCCGTTGTTGGGTTGGAATTCTCCCAGGAAGTGTAGCAGTGCATGGCTAAATGCAGAGTAATAGGTTCAATATGAGGCACAGAGCTCTGAGCTGGCTGAGCACAGTTGTGTTTAAAGGAGAACGTGGTTACACAGCTGGGGAGGGATCAGGATGGGCCTGCCAGGTATCCCAGACCTTGCAGCGTGGCCCTGAACACAGGATTCACCTTCTGCCTGCCTGGCCTGGGACCCACACAACTGCCAGACCTCACAGCTGGAAAACTGGGGATGGCTCATCATTCAATCCTGGGAAGCATTCCCTGGGGCAGTCTCTTTGGGTGGTGGTTCCTACATCTTGATCCGGAATTGGGATATCTGAACTAATTGAGGGAGATCTGGAAATAATTGAGGGCTAATTTCTGAACAAATGTAGGTTATTGCTGTTGTGGTGAGGTTGGGAATTGCCCAACGTCAGCAGTATGGGCTGCACTTCAGCTAAAGGTGAACCTCAGCTGGACATGGAGGAGCTCATTCTGTTCCTGGTTATTGATAGCTCTTCTTTTCTCTTTCCTTTAATGCTTTTTCTTTTCTTTCATCTTCTCTTCATATTGAAAACAAAAGTTTTCTTGTTCATGCCATTGATTCAGATTGAAAGTTTGAAGGCTTTGGATGATGCAGATAACATTTTTCTTGTTCTCTCGAGCTGTTTACTGTCAGATGTTCCTGGCCTTCTTGAGGCAAGATGTAAAACCAGTTACAATATCTGGTCTTTTGCACTCCTTTTTTCAGTTATCCCTGTCTCTTATAATTAGGTCTGTCTCGTGGTCTCTGATTTATACATATACCCCATAGTATTGTATAGTATTTTTATTAGTACATTATTTTATGGTAGAAACCCCAGCACTCTGTTGTGGCAGATGCTGCTTTGACTCCACAGTTAAAAAAAGCAGTTCCTCCCTCAAAGGAGTTCCAGTCAAAGTGCAAAATAAGAGCAAACAGCTGGATGTGGGCAGACACACAGTATCTTATATGTGGCACCTCCTTGACATTATTAGATGTGAATTGTAACACTCTGTCAGTAAGCAGTTAAATATTTCATGGTCTGGATGCTTTCCAGCTGCCTTGGGAGCAGTAACTGCAGCCCCCAAGTGCTGGACTGCTGTTGGCAGGATTGCAGAGCTGCTGCTGCCCATCTCTGCCCTTGGAGGCACTTCCAAAGGGGGGAAGAGTCTTCCCCCAGATATTCATTTGTGGAAGGATGTGGAGGCATAATAGAAAAAATGATCTGTGTGTGAAAGTGATTTTGTGTGTTCCCCTGCTCAGCCTGGTGCCTGTGCCCATGGTCCTGCTGACAGTGGAGCAGATGGGAGCAAATGCCTCGTGCAGCCTGGGCTGCCTGTCCAGCAGGGGAATTGCAGGCAGAGGGAGATGTGCATGTCTGGGTTTGCTTGGCAGAATTCCTCACAGGCCACTTGTGCATCTTCCCTGTTACCTTAGGACGGGGATTTTCTGCTGTTTTCCCCTGAGAACCAGGCTCAGGATTCAGTTCAGCCATGTCAGGAGGGAAAGCTGGAGTGGGGAGAGGCTGGGGTTCTGCAGGACTCACAGCCCTTCAGAGGGGATGTGTCAGAGTGAGGACACAGCACAAGATAAGATGCCAGAGAATTAGAGCCAGTGAATAGTTTTGTGGATTAATAGACATAAGCACTAGAGCTCAAGGGAGGGAAACAGATTCCATTATTGACTGTTCATCCCCTGCAAAACTACCTAAAGGGAAGGCTTAATATGGTTTGTTTTCCTTTAATTAAATATTTGTTACATGGTTTGTTTGCCCTCAATTAAATATTTGTTCTGGTTGTTCCTTTGTGACAGAAATAAAAAAGCAGCAGCATTGCCTATCTTGTACTCTCAGCTAATCCTGAACGTGCTGTAGCTGTTCTTCTGCCCTCCCCCCAATTATTTCCTGTAAAAAATGCCCTTCTCACATCCATTCCCTTTTCTCTCTCTGTTTTTGAATCACTTTGCTGAATGACTCATCCTGCCTCAGTAAATAGGTTAACTTTAGGAGAATGATGAGACTGCACAGTGAAATGTGCGTAGGGAGCTGTGTGCTTTCCCTGCAGTTGCTGTTTTAGAGGTGTTGTGGTATCCAGTACCAATTTCATCAGGTTTTAAAGCACGAGGTGCTGCTGCATCACCAGCCTCCTCTGCTTGTGCTGGTTTTGATCTAAAAGAAATGTGTCTTAGTACCAAATGGCACTGCTTGTCTCAGCAGCTCTGGATCAAACCCCTGAGGTCCAAACCATGCACAGCAAACCAGACAGGAGCAACTTCACCCTTGTGCTTTGCAGCCACACAGTCAAGTCAAGAGTTAGCAGTGACAAAATGAGGGCTCTTGCCTTGTGCTTCCTAAGCTTCAGTCCATCAGCCTAATATTTCTGCATGGGTTAGCCAAGTTACATGGTTTATAAAATGAACTCCATCCCCTTCTGGTATAAGTTTTTGTGTATTTATTTATTATGTGCTCATTCTACTTGGAATATTTTACTTGGTCTTGTTGCATGTAAACTAAAGCTAAATACAAACTTCATCTTTTCTCAGTAACTCGCTAAGTATCAAGGAGAGAGAGCCAACTCCATGACTCAAACACGTGTCCCTTCCCTTGCAATTGCAGCCAAAACTCTCTGGCATCAGAGTGCTGCAGAATGAAAGTCAGATCTAAATATATGTGAGCAGAAAGAAAGTCAGTTAAAAAAAGACTTTGTTATGGAAAGCTACTACAAACCAAATCCACGGTGGCCTGGAGTTCCTCATCACACCCAGGCTGATCTAGTTTTCCACTTTCAAGGTACTCTTCCCAAAGCAGCTGCTGACACTGGTGGAGGAGCTGCACAGAGCCAGCTCAGCTCCCTGCAGCCCCTGTCTGCCTCCTGTGTGGTGACTAAACAGACTTCAGGGCTTTACCTGATACAGCACAGGATATTTATCACCATCCTAGCAAGCAGGAACACAGGAGCTTTTGTTTCATGCCCGTGTAGTTCTGGCAGTGCCAGCATTGAGCCAGAGCCAGTCCTTGGTCAGTAACCTGGGAAGGGCCTGGGCAGTGCCAGGCCCTGGGTGCCACCCTGAGCACCATCCTTAGGTTGGTGTCAGTGTCTGCAGTGCTCTGGGCAGAGAAAGGGTGCAGAGAATGAGATTGAAAGAAACAGAAACACCCCAGTTTGCTGGAGTGCCTCTCCCAGCTCTGCTCCAAGTGTCTGACACAGCCCCTAAACCCAGCTCAGGGGTCTGTGCCTGCAGAACAGCTCCAGGGGCTGCCCACAGGCGTTTGCTGAAGCCTGCTGGGGCAGGAGGAAAAGGGCATGAAATTGTTCCTGAAGGTGCCCCTTCTTCCTCCAGTCCATGTGTAGGCAGGGCTTGCACCAGTCTTAGAACTGCCTGATGAAAAAAGTGGTGACTAAATGCTGAAATCCATCGAGCAAACAGGAAATCACACTGCTCTTTGTGGTGCTGTTGCAGCCAGCAGCCAGGATAGAATCCCAGCTCATGTGTGTGCATGTGTGTCCTGCAAATATCACAGTTCCCTGGGTCATGGAAGAGTGCCTCAAAAACTTAACTCAGTAGATTCAAACAGGGATCAAATGGCTGAAATAACTGAAAGCACCACAAATGGCACCCATCAGCCTTAGGACTGTTCCCTTCAGCTCATGTAGGGCAGCCTTTGGCAGCTGTTTCTGCAGGAGAACGTGATATCTGTGCTGTAATTGTCCTCCTGCCCCTTTTCTGTGTCATTTGTGCTCTAACTCTCCTTCTGCCTGAACTCAGCACCTGAAGGGTCTGAAGTCCTGCCTAAGGACTTTAAAACCCTCCTGCAGGGCTCCTGGGGATGCTGCTCTCTGCTCCATCCCCACACAGCACAGTGGGTTTGCTGAGGGTGTAGCTCATGCTGTGGAGGCTGTCATCCTCTCAGGCTGTTTTCTGTTAGCTGAGCAGGATGGTTGGAGTTCCAGGAGTGTGACCTCACAGCCTTTGTGCATTTTGCAGCCCAAAGCAGATCTGTACCACGTTGGCCCTTCAGGGATGCTTGGCCAGGGCCCTTTGGCAGGATGCTGACAGAGCTCCCAGCCCTGGAGTCCCCCCATTCCCCTCTGGGTCACTTTTCCTGCCAGCTTTGAGGCTGTTGATCTTTTCTGGAAGTACAGTGACAATAATGAAAGTGTTTAGAGAACCCTTAGTGTTTCTGAGGTGGTGTCACAGACAGATTTGTGTTTTGAGTACTTCCTTCCTGCTAGTTTTGATCTACAGTGCATTTAGGGCATTGGATTTTTTTAGCAGAAATGCTATCTTTATTTTTTGCTCTTTTCTTGCGGGCACACCCAGCTTCCTGTTAAATTTGGGTAGGACAATACTAAAGATACCAATTGTTTGATTTTTGCACCTCACTCTGGCACTGTGCTGAAGTATAAGGGAAGGATATTTAAATGTCATAGTGCAATCCAGATCCTGTAAATCCAGAGCAGTTCAGACATTGATTTCAGCTGGGATGGGCTTTAGCCAAAAATATGCATTTTATTTAGATTCTGTTTTCCATCAGATATCTGTATTATGTTGCTAAATTCATGGAAAGATGCCAATGGGTTTGGAGTCTATTGATACTCCCACAGCAAAAATGCATCCTGGGACTTGAGTTACCACTTAGTTCGAGTTCAGCAACCTCTTCCAAGAGTTTGCTTAATTAATGGAGGTGAGCTGATTGCTGCTGGGCTGGAGGGTATTGAGTTCACACAGACTCTGTGGGTGACAAGCAGGACAAGACAGATGCAGGGTGCATCTCTTGGCATTATTTCAGTGAGGAGGAAGCCCTGGGTTTGATGGGTAATTAAACCTTTACACTGAGAACATCTCAGGGATTGTATGTCCCCATTTTCCAGGAATAAAGCCTTTATTTGCTGTTGGTTTCTAAAACAACCCCACACACTCCCAGTGCTTTTCCCCAGCACAGTTTGTTGGTTTGGGCTCCCTGTGCCTGGTGCACCCAAACTGGTATTTCCCAGTCAGGGAGTCGCTGTGCTCTCGGGTGCAGGAGCTGATTTTCCAGGATGCAGAATATAAAATAGGCTGTGTACTGAGTGGGAGGTTCCAGGCCATGATACGTGGCTGCACAATCCCTGGGAGCCAAGTAAAATACTTCTTTTCTATATATAGTCACCTGAAATCCAGCAGCAAAGACACTTCTGAATCTTACACTCAAAACATGGGTTTTTAAGAAGCGCTTTTTGCTCCTTAATGTTGCAAATTTTTATTATTTCCACATGGTTTTGCAGGAGTGCCAAATGGTGAATTCAAAAGAAATCTAAAAAGATTAAGACATTTTTTAAAAGGCAGAAAATTTTAAATACTGCCTTTTCCAGAGGAAAATAATTCACCTTATTTGCATTTGAAGCAAAGACTGTTGCTTTCATGATTTCTTTGCCCAGATCTTTCCTGTTCTGTACAACTAAAGCAAAGTCTGATTTTCACAGCCACTGTGGTTGGATCTCTCAATTAAAAGGGTCTGACTTGGATCTTATTTGGGCGCTGGGGTGGCTTCAGAAGTGAATTTTGCAAAGGCAGTGACGAGTCTGACCTGACTCACAGGTCCCAGGGACCCCTGGGCCCCTGGAGTCTCAGACCAAATCATCAACTTTTCACTTTTGTCACCAATCTAGGAGTGTAAGTTTGGGAATATTCATTTTTAGATAATATCAGTTGAGAAAAGAGGGGGAAAAAAGTAAAATCTTGTGCTGGATCTGAGCAAACAGAGAGGTCAGGGGTTAAATTCTGCCTTGTGTGTTGTATATGCTGAAATGTCCTTTTATGAAATTAACCCACAAAGTGGAAGAGTAGCTGAAAGCTGTAACACTTGGCCATGCAGCATAGGTCAAAGGTTACCTTTTTTCTCAAAAATGGTTTTGCAAATCTTTTTCAGAGCTGATAGATACACACCTTAGCTGGATACAAAACATTATATGAAAAAGAATGACTGTGATCTTTGATCCAAGCAATCAAAAAGAAAGGTAATTGGTATTTTTCTGCCTTTTCTCCAGCTGTGTGTTTCTCTTAACCTTTATTTATTTATTTTTTCAATTAAGAAGTCATGACACCTTTTTATTTGGCATAGAGGGTTTAAAATATTTAATTTTATTTAAATTTTTTTATTTTAATATTGTTTTTCTTCCCCAGTTGTGTAGCACAGAGCTGTCCTGAGGTGGCTGGGGTCTGGTGGGCAGGGAAGGAGAGGTGGGGCTGTGCATGCTGGGCTGAAGCATCTAAAGGATCCCATCCTTGCAGGCAGGGCAGGTTTGGGGGCACTGTGCCAGCCAGGGTCAGCTTTGCTGCACCAGCTCCTGCCCAGGGCTTTGCTTTGCATGTCCAGTTCCTGCTGGCCATGGCAGGGCATGGAGCCACTGGGGCTGAGCCTTGCCTTCCTGAGGAGCCCCTCCCTGCTGCAGGATCCCCAGAGGGTCAGTGCCATGTGTGTGGAGCATCCCTGGTACCCAGGGGGATCCGTGGGATTGTCCCCAGAGGGTCAGTGCCACCTGTATGGACACCCATGGCATCCCTGGTGCCCAGGGGGATCCGTGGGATTGTCCCCAGAGGGTCAGTGCCACCTGTGTGGACACCCATGGCATCCCTGGCTATAGGGTGGCACAGGTGGAGCTGTCCCCAGAGGGTCAGTGCCACCTGTGTGGAGCACCCATGGTATCCCTGGTGCTCAGGGGGATCCGTGGGGTGGCACAGGTGCAGAGGGGGGTGAGTGTGGCACCCTCACAGGGTGACACTGCCACCTCAAGGGGCTCCTTTGTGTCTGGGCTGCTGGCACACAGCCCAGTGTCACCCCCAGGAGCACAGCCCCGTTCCCAGCTGGGAGCATGAGAGGGAGGCCTGGCTGTCAGTGGTGCCTGGGGCAGGGCTGCTGCCCACCAGGGACACAGACTGCCCCCACAATTCCAGCAGCCTCTGGGGCACCTCCCTGGCACCCCCAGGGCTCTGTCCCACTCCTACAGTAGCAGGAGGTGACACAGGACACGCTGAAGGGTGCCCAGGCAGGCTGCTGGCAACTGTAATTTCAATCTCTTTCTTTATGATTTAATCTTTCATTATCTTTACATATGTGCCTGTGGCCTCATTTAATCAGTTCTCTCATTAACCAGATCAATAGTGGTGTGCTCCAGAGCAACCAGTGCCAGGCACCTTAAACAACAATGTTTTATTTATAAATCACATCATCTGTTCCTCTCAGCTAGAAGTGAGCAAATAACGACAATTGATACTTGAGATACATTTTAACCACACTGCCAAAATGACATAGCTGGGAGCTCAGAAGAGCAGCTTCAGCACATGCTCTGGGCTTCCTCTGAGGTTTAGGCACGGCTCAGTTTCTGGTTTGGTCCAGGCAGATTTGGTTCAGGCTCAGTTTGCTGGTTTGGTTCAGACTCAGTTTGCTGGTTTAGTTCAAGCTCAGTTGCTGGTTTAGTTCAAGCTCAGTTTGCTGGTTTAGTTCAGGCTCAGTTTCTGGTTTGGTTGAGGCTCAGTTTCTGGTTTGGTTCAGACTCAGTTTGCTGGTTTAGTTCAGCTCAGTTTCTGGTTTGGTTCAGGCTCAGTTTGCTGATTTGGTTCAGGTCAGTTTCTGGTTTGGTTCAGG
>JAWWEY010000069.1:13966102-13988993 GCA_035582745.1 Loriotus luctuosus
CTCCTGTTCTGATTTGGGTCAGGCTCAGTTTGCTGGTTTAGGTCAAGCTCAGTTTCTGGTTTGGTTCAGGCTCAGTTTCTGGTTTGGTTCAGGCTCAGTTTGCTGGTTTAGTTCAGCTCAGTTTCTGGTTTGGTTCAGCCTCAGTTTGCTGGTTTGGTTCAGCCTCAGTTTGCTGGTTTGGTTCAGGCTCAGTTTCTGGTTTGGTTCAGGCTCAGTTTCTGGTTTGGTCCAGGCTCAGTTTCTGGTTTGGTTCAGGCTCAGTTTGCTGATTTGGTTCAGGCTGTTTCTGGTTTGGTTCAGGCTGTTTCTGGTTTGGTTCAGGCTGTTTCTGGTTTGGTGCAGCCCTCTGTTGAAGCCCAGGTCCTTTGGGTAGCCCTGGCTGTGGGCACACATGCTCTCAGTGCTGGAGCACATCCCCAGGGATGTGTGATCTCGCTGGCCTTGGGCTGGAGGTGATTTCCAGCTTGGAGAGCCAGCCATGCCTTGGGATCATTCCTGTTGATTTCCATATTGATTGGCTTTAGGGGCTCTGGTTGGAGGGTTTAGTGCTGGGACAAGCCCTGACACACTCTAGTGATGCCCAGCCTCACCTGCACCTGACACTCCTGTCTTGGATTGCATTTGGGTGAAGTTCAGGGTGCCTGTGGGACATTCAGGCCAGCTGATAACAGGGAGCTCTGGACACTCAGGTTCTCACAAAAACCCCAATTCTCCACGTGGGAGAGCTGGCAGGGAGCAGTCCTGGTGCACCTGTCCATGGGGTTAATGCTGCCCACTGTTCCCCTGCAGCCTTGCAGCCCTGCTCAGCCCTGCAGCCCCTGTAAGCTCAGCCCACAGAAGCCACTGCTGGCCTCAGGGGAGGGAAAGTGAAGTTTGCAGGCTGAGTCAGCACTTCAGCACAGCATCCAACCTGCCCAGAGCCAGAGCTGGCCCTAAAGAGGGAACGACCAAAGCTGGACCCTCAAAGCCTCTTCAGGGAGCTCCCCTGAATTATCTGCTGTGTTTCACTTCATATTTAACCCTTCCTTGATGCAGATGACTGCTGGCTCTGCTGTTTCCATGACTGTATGAGATAAAAGGAATAGGTAAAACTCATCTGTGGTATTTTTGGTAGCACAAACAAGTGTGTTGATAAATAAATTGCCTGCAGCCTCAGCCCACTTGTTTCTCAAAAGGAAATGACCCTCTAAGAGTGGGTGCCCACTTCTTTTACCTCACTGCTATTTTTAGCCGAGGCTGTGAAAACTTTCCATTGAAGACCTGCTCCTGTCATTTCCTGGGTAGAGCAGGCAGGAAGCTGTGAGTGAGCAGGAGGAGGCTCTGCTCAGGCTGGACCAACCTCCCCTCCCTCTGGCTGCTGCCCTGCACTGCAGAGAGCCCTCCCTGAGCACCCAAATGTTCCTTCTGTGCCACAAGTCACCCCAGAGGCAGCAGCTGGCAGTGGCAGGTGGGATGCTGGGCAGCAGTTCTGCTTTTCTTGCCCAAATCATCTCCAGGAGGCCCCGGTGTGGCTCAAATCAGGCACTTCCCAGCTGGAGTTAGGAAGAGCTGAGCCGTGGGCTGTTACTGGTGGGATTTCTGAGCATGGAGTTCCTGGAGCACAGCCCCCCACGTCCAGCAGCAACATGGAGCTCTGAAAAATACAGATTTTAGTTCCTCAGAGACAAATCCCAGCATGCAGAGAGGAGGGAGATTTCAAACCATGAATTGTAAATACTGAAATCTAATTCATGTGTTCCCCTTCCCAGAGACTTGCCAGAGACTGGGCACCAGGTTTTTTAGATAGGGGGAAGTAGTGAAATTCTATGTTAATTAATTCTGTGTTAATTAATGTTTCTCATAAACATTTATTAGAAATTGGGTAGAATATAGAGGAGTCTTAGAGCTGCAAACCTGAGGATTAATCAGTCTTGGATGAGGATCTGCTTTGGTTTGTTAGTCCCTGTTTCAGCCCTTAAATATCAGCAGGGAGAAGTCATTTAGATCTGGGGTCTGAAACGTAGAAAATTTAGTTTTCTTGTTTTAAGGGAAATCAGTCAGAGTAACTGAGCAGTTTCCACGC
Organism: Loriotus luctuosus; assembly: GCA_035582745.1. Taxonomy (NCBI): domain Eukaryota; kingdom Metazoa; phylum Chordata; class Aves; order Passeriformes; family Thraupidae; genus Loriotus; species Loriotus luctuosus. The sequence goes on from JAWWEY010000069.1 coordinate 13,968,165, forward strand.
CATGATGAATACAGCACCAAGGGGCTGCAGGTGAAATGGAGCTCCAAAAAGGCAGTTCTAGAGTTCTGCATCAAATGCTCATGGTTTAGGGCTCTCCTAATCAAAGTGCAGATTTCTGCACTTAAATTCTAGGGAGCACCTGAATTCTAGAGAGAGAATTGTTGTTCCAGGAGGTGCCAGAGGGTGCTTTAGGCAAGTGAGTGTGAAAAGTCACCAGGACATATTGGCTGTTATAGATAAAGTGATATTGTTCTGACTTTTAAACAGACAGCAGAATTCTTCAGTGTCTTCCCTTGAGTTTTATTGACTCTCTTTATTGAGAGCCTGTCCCAGCCTCTCCCATCAACAATGCAGGTTGCTTGTGCTCCACTCTGCAAATAAATGATAAGAAAGATGGAAAGCAGCCAGAGTCTAGAGTGGGATTAAAAAATACCAAACATAAACCACCCAAATGCAAACTTTTCCACCTGAATTGCAGTCTCTGTGTTTTCATCACTGTTCCACTAGATTTCCTCCACACCTGGTCTTTTTAAAGTATTTTTCTTTCAGCCTAGTGAAACTGTTGAAATGCCTGGATAGCTAGAGATGTTCCTTGCTTTTCCCCTGGGGTAGGGGCAGTGTCTGTGGCACGGGCAGTGTGTGTGAGGGGTGTGGCAGGCCCTGGGCACACCCCTCTCTGTGTTTTGTGGCACCTGAATCATGCTGAATAGAGTGAAACCCCCTCTCTCCCCTCCTTCCCTCTTGCCTTCCAAAAATGTGTAATCTGGGCAAACAGGATCATTATTTATTATTTAGGTTTTAGTGAAATTGAGTTATGAATGCAGAGGGGATGTTCGCAGCTTGACTGCCCAAGGATTGCTTTTACTTTTTACTTGTCCTGACTTTGAAAGTGCTTTAATGTTTCCTCCTCTTTCTTTTATTTCCCAGTTAACGAAATTATCAGGAAGGAATTTTCTGGACTCCCTGCCAGAAGTCAGACATAGAAGAAGAGATTTATGAGACAACTTTTACCGAATCCTTCCACAAGTGACCTCTTAGATCCTTCCAGTGCCCCTGCAACCTCTGGCTTCCTTTGCAGTTCATCTCCAGGCAGAGACTCAGTGCAAGGAACAATGAATTGGCACCAAGTGACAGCCTTGGCTGAGCACCTCGCCACCTCTGTGTGTAAACAGCACGCAGGACACCCTTCCTTCCATCCAGAGATCCCATTGTTCTCCTGGAACAGAGCATCTGGCTGAGGAAACACTTCAAGCCTGCTGCAGCCCATCTGTCTGTGCGTCCGTCCATCCATCCATCCATCCATCCATCCATCCATCCATCCATCCATCCATCACCCATCCAGGGAGACAGGAGCCATCCCCTGGGCAGGGCTCAGAGCCTGGGCTGGGCACTGGGGGTGGGCAGAGGGAACAGAGTAATATATTCATGGAACAGTAACACCATCCTGCAGGGCACTAACAAGGATTTGCCCTCCAGGTCTCAAAGCCCTCCTGAGAAATGTTATTATTGTGGGAAACTGAGGCAGCCAAGCTCGCTCAGCCTTCAGCCAGTCTAGGATCAAAGCCAGTTTGCTCTGAGCGCTGGGGTTGGTGTTCCAGACAGGAGATCTCAGCTGAATCCAGGAGTTTTCTTCATTTTTCTTGTCAGACTGGATAGGAATTTGAAGGAGAGGGATTCTCATAACCAACCAGTGAAAAGAGCAATTCAGCAGTTGCAATGCCTGCCCCAAGGTAAAATAAACCCAGGTAAACCAGAGATTAATATATAGGAGTCACAGTAAATCCAAAGATTTTATGATTGATCCTTATTAGTATTTAGGCAGTGTATGAACACACCTTAGATATTTTCTCTCTAACAAATTGTTGCTGTTTCTTTTCGTGTAGAACCTGCTCTTGGCTCATAACTTGTCTCATTTAACAGCTGGAACATTTACTCACCCGAGCTGCAGAGGAAAATAATTGCATCTTACAGAATCCATACATTCCAGAGAAAATAGACACTTATTTATATTCACCTGGCCTCTTTAGCTTTGCAAAGCTACCAGCAATTCCTGGAAAGGTTCCATTTCCATGGGAGTTAGTATTTTGTTATGTTTTGCTTCGTGTGTTAGAATATCCTGTCCTGACTCCTGCTTAGCACATTCCAGGTAACCACTGCCACCTGCAGTTGTACAAGTTAGAGTATTTAGGGGAGTCAGGGATAAAAGGCTTCTGAGTGGGTAACAAGTGTACAGTAAAAGATAGCCATAATATTTTAGGAATTCCATAGTCATCTTTCCTGGTTTTATAAATAAGGAATGCTGATATTTTCGGGAATGCAGAGCCTGAGCTCTGCTCTAGAGCACAGTGAAATTAATCCAGTTTTCAGTTGTGTCACAGTAAGCTTGGCAGAATACCAGCGTGTCCACTGCTCACAGCAGGAGTGAGGGGGTGGGAATACAGCAGAGCAACCTCAAAATTGGTTCCCCGATGTCTCAAGGAAGATTTTGCACAATCCCTGCAGAGCATGGCTTGGTCCAACAGAAATCTCTTCAGGCCCATCAGGAAGAATATATTTTTTGCCCCTAAAAACTGGTGCTTAAACTCGGCAAGGTCTTGGGGTTAGAGTGGGACACAGAAGCATTAGGTTCTTCAAAACACCTGACCTGGGGCTCAGCTAAAATTTGGCTCTTGAACAGAAATATGAATGTCACAAGAGCAGCTCTGAACTCCAGATTCAACCCAGCTCAGATCCAGAACCAGAGCAGAGCCCTGCACATCCCACCCTGGCATTAATGGCACCCCTGGCTTCTATCCCTGCATTGTGAGGTTCAGACCTTTCACCCCAAAGTGAGTTCCCTGTATCCCAACACCCAGAACTCCTGGGCTGCCTCTCTGGTGCTCTCCTGGTGAGCTCTGCCCTGCAGGTGCCCTGGCCAAGCCTCAATCTGGACCTGCAGAGGTGAAAATGACCTTTTTTAATTTTAATTTTTTAATTGCTGATTTTTACAGGAACAAAAGTGAGGCCCAGCCTTGCTGAAGAGGGGAATTCCCGTTAGACAGCACTCAGCAGCACTGAGTGGCTCACACGCCTCAAAAAGCTATTTTGGATTGTTCAAAGCTGTCAGTGGGCCAGAATCTGACACATATTAGGGGTTTCTAGTGCAGTCTGATGAATGAGACAATTTTGACATATTCCAAAGGCCAAAAGTTGCCTTGTCAGAAGTTCTGTGCTATGGCTGAGTAAAAGAACAGACCAAATGCCTCTCCCAGTTTCACACTTGGATGTCTCAAACGTTTTCCATGATCCAACCTGTAAAGTATAGGAGAAATTTAAAAAACAACCCAGAAACCCATCCACAGGAAAAAAATTCCTCAGATTACTGGCAGAACCTTCTCTTTTGCTGGATTTTAAATAGAAGCTCAAAGAAGCCCAGGAAGTTCTTTTCAGATCTGTGATCTGCTGCTGCTGCTGCTCTGGGAATTGTCTGCAGCAGCTACTCATCAAGTTAGGAGAATAATTTTTTGTGTATTTATTTTTGGATAACATCAATTTAGAAAAGGGTGTTGGAAGTAAAATCTAGTGCTGGATCTGAGCAAAGGAAAAGGTCAGAGTTTAAGTTCTGCCTTCTGGATTGCTGAGGCTGAAATGTCCTTTAATTACATTAACCCCCAAAGGAAGGAGTCACTGAAACCTTGGAGCAAAGGCTGTTCAGGGCCCAGGGGGAGCCAGGCAGGCACAGCCTGCAGCCAAAATACACCAGATCTCCACTGTGCTCAGGTGTTCTTCAGGCCCTTTGCTATAGAGGGGGACAGAGGGCTGGGTTTTGTTTTGTTTGATTTATTTCTGTGGGTTGCTTTTTTTTTTTTTTTTTTTTTGGTTTGGTTTATCTTGTTTGGTTGGAGGGTTTTTTTAGGCTTTGGGGTTTTTTCCATTTTTTGGGGCTGATGTTTTTTGTTTGGGGTTTTTTTGGGGAAGGGGTTTTTAATGTGCTACAGGTGCTCTAGCCACGCTTGCACTGGCTGTATTCCCTCCTCCTCTTTAATGCACAGGTATCAATCTGTGTACATATACAGTGCACAATGTCATTTCTGTAATGCACCCACACAGAGAGGGGCTGGCAGTGACAGGATGAGGGGGGAATGGCTGCAAACTGACAGAGAACAGCTTTAAATCACAAATGAGGATAAAAATCCTCCCTGGGCGGGTGGGCTGGGGCTGGGCTGGAATTCCCAGAGCAGCTGTGGCTGCCCCTAGATCCCTGCACTGCCCAAGGCCAGGCTGGATGGGCTGGAGCACCTGGAGCAGTGGGAGGTGTCCCTGCCATGGCAGGGGTGGCACTGGGTGTGCCTGAGGTCCCTGCCAGCCCAGGCCATGCCCTGCTCTCTGTGGGTGCATTATTTTATCCATGGTTGGAAATGAACACGCCGTGCAGAGCTGGGTCCCTCCTGTGCTGGCTCCCAGCTCAGCTGGGAGGCTTCACCCCATGTATTCTGAATTTTAGGGGTTCAGCCACAGCTGCACGAGCTCAGGCTCTGCTGCCCCATCTGCTTTTCCATGCAACAGTAGGTAAATAATTCAGCTTCAACCACCTTTGTATTTATTTCCGGAGAAAAGGAGCATCCTCAGATGTAGTGTTGTGCATTGTTGTCTCTTTAAAAAGGAAACTGATATGTTAAAATATATAGCTAGGCTGAAGAATTTCAATATATACAGCACTAAATTATTTCCTGTTCTTGCTGAGCAGAGTTTTTCCAGTATTAGTATTTCTGTTCCTTAGTACAACTTTCTCTCTGTAGAAGCACGAGCTTAACCTTGGAAGAGTTAATAGCATTTTGTGAGCAATTTGTTCTCACTTTATCTGGAAGATAGCCATATTTGCACATGAGGAAATTCTCTCTTTCCTCAGTTATCTGAATGTTTCACCACAGTGCCTTCCTGCCATTGTACCAAAGGCCTACAAATATCTTGTCTGCGGGGTGAACAACTCTAATGCATTTTCCATCCAAGTTGCACCATGTGAAGTTCATGTTGGAACTCAAAAGTTCATCTCTTTTTTATTTGTCTTTTGTATGCGTGTGTGTATTTTTTTTTAACTTCCATTTTTCCATCCGAGCTTTGGCTGCAAATACAGGATGAGCTTCTATAAACTCTGCATCAAATATACATAGAATAAAAATCATCATTCATGATATGTAAACAGTCTGAGAGTGGAGTGGGAGTGGGCAGATATCAGGAAGATTTTTTTTTTTGTCGGTCATGAGTGTTGGGAGTCGAGTTTGCCAGGAGAGGAATTGCTTGTGAAGATACTTGCAGTGAAATACAAAGTCCTGGTTTTGTTTTTCTCCATGAGAATGAGCAAAAAATGAGATCTGAGCAACAGCAGTGGAGTGAAAGTGTCTCATGTATGTTGTTTTTACTGGGAGAAAGAATGTAGGAGAGTCATGGGTTTTGCACTTGCTTTATTTGTATCCATGTAAATATGTATCCCTCCATTCTCCCTGTAGGAATACAGCATTTCCTGAATGTAGAGGATTTCCAAAACCAGCACTATGTTATTCTCCAGTGTATAAAAAGCTGCTGCTTCATCACATATCTAGACCAGTCCTCAAAGTAGCTAGCATGTTTTTTAAAGTGCATTTTGTAATCCGTATCTTTACAACAAAAGTGACTGTGCTTTTTGTCTGACCAAATATGCAACAACTTTTGGATTAAGGTTTGTATTTATAAAGGATCAGTTTTTATTTTCTGAATGCCTTACTTTTCTATGCAATTGTTGTTGAATTGTTGTTGTCCTAAAAAAAAAAAAAAAGATGTATTTGATAAATTTCCCAAAGACTTCAAAGACAGCTTTAAACGCTTCAGAAATATGTTTCTAAATATTTCAATCTGACTTTTTCCCCTGCATTTCTTTCCAAATTGCTACTTAATAGGGAACAATGATCTGCCAGATGGGACTCAGGAAAATGACTGTCTTAATTTCAAATCTTAAACCGATTCAGATCCTCATAATTTTTACACCACTTTAAATGATCTGATGTTCCAGCTTAGCTGCAATTCTGAGTGTTTGTTATTTATGTTCCATATTCCTGTGCAATAGGAAGAGATGCCACTGCTGGATCTCAGTGGGGTGAATTGTAAAATTCTCCAGAAACCAACTCTTTTCCTCATCATTTACATTGCAGTGGTTTCTTACCTGTGAGGCAGCACTCTGCCATCACACGTGGAAGATTGTTATTCTTTATTCATCTCAGTTCAGAATGAATAATCCACTTTTGGAATGTTTGACATCAGATGGGCATCTGTGTCTTTAATATCTGCTGGTTCTAACTGCAGGGCTCCCAGCTGATCCAGCTTTAGCTACCAGCCAGTGTCCAACCCTGGTCTGTTTAAGGTTTTTTTTGCCATTTGTGTTGTTTCAGCGGTACAAAAATATAAATTAGTACCTGCACATTGCAATAAACTTCACCTGAAGGTGCTGATGCTGCAAAGATGTCCTCAAATGCAAAAAGTTACCTGGGGGGGCTGAGTTTCCTTCTGTAACTCCTAAAACAGCAACATTGGGCAGAAAGCTCCAGAAGGAGTGAGTCTCAGAAATGAGTGGTGTTTGTGAAGCCCAGGGGTGCCCAGATGTGCTGCTGGTACCAGCAGTCATTGCAGGATGGACTCTGCTTGGAGCACCACTGTGGTGGTGGCACCTGGGCACAGAGAGCCTCACCAGTGCTGGCCTGCCTGGCACTCACGTTTTTCTCTGAGTGTGTAATTATGAAGTGATTCCCCCCAAAGTCAGCCCTCCCTGCTCTGGATGTTCAGGGAAAGCCATATTTTAACAGACACACGAGTGAGCACTCACATCATCCTCACTGATGTCTTTTGAATCAAGTTGCCTGTTCAAAAACCCAACTCTCACAATTGAAAAGGGGTTTATATCATTTACATTCCTACAACAACGTTGTTAACCTCCAATGTAATGATTTTTGCTATCTGTAAAGTATTTTTATATATTGCCTGTACTATGGTAGATTAGCAATAAATGAAAGGGCATCATCTGCTGCAAGAGTGTTTGGTCTGTTCTTGAATACCTTTACTGCCTTTGATAAATGAATATCAGGGGGCTGAGTCACCCACTTGTCTTCGTGTCCTGTCACCCTCAGAAATTCTCAGGAGGGGTTGTGCAAAAGGATTGCAGAGCGTGGAGCATTTCCTCACTAATGGGCTGCTCAGCTTCCCTTTGGGTCAGGCCCTGTGGCTGAGACTGCTCACACTGAGACCTCTGCATTTCCCTCTTTTAATTTTCTATCCCCACCACCCCAACAAAAAGCCCCAAAAAATCCACACCAACAAGTACTGCAGAGCCTTGACCTTAATAAAGCAGTAATTTCCACCTACATAAATGTCCTTCTGCATCAGTAGATGCTTTTTTAGAGTCTGGGGATGGACTCCATTTCACTTTTTCTCATCTAAATCTTAATTCTGCATTTCTCTGCTGGAGACACTAAAAGAGACATTTTCATACTGCTGTGCTGGAGGGATGCCCAGAGCCCATTATGGCCCAGTGAGAGTCGAGTTTATGCAGCGTTCAATTAAAGACATTTACCTTAACAAAATCAATATTATCCTTTGCATTTAAACCCAGAGAATTCAAACCATATTCCATGCATTTGTTGGCCATGGAGCAAGTGTTTTGCCTTGCTTATTCACAAAAGCCTCAGAGCAGGGGCCATGTGGAAGTTCTTAAGTCCCAAACCCTGCACAAAGGCTGGGAGCCTCAGGAACCAGACAGGCTTCGCCAACAAAGAAGCTGTTACTGGCTAGGAGAGAACATTTTATGATGAGCAAATATATGGCACACAGGATTTCAGCTTTATTCAGCAACGGGAAAATTTAAGTAACTTAACCTGGAAATTCCACAGCTCTGGTCTGAGAACATGAGCACCTGACCTGATCCTCTGGCTTTAATTTACGTCTTGGGGCCGAATTAAAGGACTACAACAGTACCCCAGGTTTTTCGTCTTAACGGGAAATTTCCTGGATTTTGTAGACTTAACTCACTCTTTTGTAACCCTTCAACAGAGCTGTTTTTTCCCAGTTTCAGGGTAGCAGCAAGGCAGAAAAGCCCACGTTCCTAATGAACATCTGGGTCTCGTATGAGCACTCGCGTGCTCCGCTGTGTAAATACGCGATTTACAGCTTCTTTTTCTTCCCTGAAATACAGATGTAATTTAGGCAATTTAAGGAGCTGCCTTTCAGCTTCAGAGCAGATTCTTTTCTCAATACATCATCACTGGCTTGCTCAGGTGGCCAGGCTCAACTGGGTTGCTCTGCACAGGGAAGAGGAGCTCCCACCCAAGCCCATCCTCACCTTCCCCATCCCTGTGCCTGAGTGGGACTGGCTGCTCCTCTGAGCTCAGCATCTCCTGGGGTAGAGGGGCTTGGATTTATTTTATTTAGGGAAGGCAAAGCTCCAGCAGAGGATCTGAGCTCCTACTGACCCAAAGGGCAAAAGTGCTGAGGTTTGAGGGATCACTGACCCTGAACTGCTGGGAGAGGCTGGCAGGAGCTGCCCTGCACACGAGTGGGTCACAGGCAGGCACTGGGGGTGACTGCAGCCCTAAGGCACCTCTTCATTCCACAGACCAAACTACAGCCAAATCCAGGAGGGCACGGGGGCAGCCACTAAAATAAACCCATTATCTGTTGCTCAGACATACCCACAAGCAGCAGAAGGATGCGTTTCCTGGGGTTGCTGCAGCACAGGGTGGCAGTGCCATCTGCAGGGAGCTGAGCCACAGCCCGGCTGGGAGCCCCCCTGAGGGAGCCAGGGGAGCAGGGCTGGCCTGGCCATGGAGGGGCCCTGGGGTGCTGGATTGTGCCCTTTTCTGACCCAGAGATGGGGCAACTGAGAGGCATTTTAAAAACTTTTATTCCATTTTCAGTCTCCTGTGAAGGGTGAGACAATACAGACGTTATAATTCACACCATCACAATCAAAAAACAACTATTTCCTAATTACATTATAAGTGTTTCTTGGCCCATCAGCTTTAGCCACACCATGCTGTAAATGCCTTAAAACCAATCGTCTAAAATTACCCTTCCTAAGTCCTCCTACAATGCATCTTTCGTAGTTCTATTTCTCTAAAGTATCTAAGTCTTATTTACATCCTTTGAAACTTGTTTCTAGCTCCATTTCTCTCTCAGCAATCTCTATCCTATTCCACAGCATTTCTCTGTGCCATGTGCAATGTCCCTCTCTGGAGCCCGAGTCCTGAGCTGTGCAGAGGCAGCTGACAGTGACTGAGGCTCCCTGGAGGTGCTGCACACCAGCAGCACACACTGACCCAGGGCTTTCCCAAAGCTTCTTGTCCAACTTAGCTGTTAAAAGACAAAGGGGGCAGTAGGGAGAGGAGATTGTCCCACCAAGTATATTTCTTGGTTGCTGAGAGACTTCAAATCTCCCTAATGAATAAACACAGCACGCTTAATTTTGTTTATGAAAACAGACTCATTGTGATGGCAAAAAGCATGAGTCAGTGCCCGGGCTGAGGGGAGAGAGCAGCTGGAGACACTCACTGAGAGCAACGCCTCGGAAAGCAGGCAGCTCCTCTCCAGCAGAGCCAAGAGCTGCAATTCCCCCTCTAACACAAACCACCAGCACACAGGGAGCGGGAGAGGCTTCCTCAGGACCTGCCTGCTGAGCAGATCCTGCCAGCAAAGCTGCAGGTCTGGGAGGGAGCAGCAGACCCTGCCCACCCTGAGCCCAGCTCAGCCCAGGGTGCTCCTGGCACAGCTCAGCTCAGCCCAGCTCAGCCCAGGGTGCTCCTGGCACAGCTCAGCCCAGCTCAGGTCAGCCCAGCTCAGCCCAGGGTGCTCCTGGCACAGCCCAGCCCAGCCCAGCCTGGTCTGGGCTCTGGGCTGCTCCCTCACTAACCCAGCACAGCACCAGGGAAGGGGAAAGCTCCGAGACCCTTGAGGAAGAGGAGGAATTGCTGATCCACAAAACATGTTCCCATTCATCCCTGTGTCCCCCCTGATGTGTTTGGCATTTATTTTGCTTGGAAATGAGCCAGGTGGGATCTGAAACTGCTCAAACGGCTCCCATGGCCAGGTGGGATCTGAAATTGCTCCCGTGGCTCCCTGCCCTGCTGAAGGTCCTGAAGCCTCACACCAGCAGGTGCAGCAGGAGCACTGAACTGATTTTACTGCCCAAGAAATGTCTCACCATTGGGTTCCCTTCCCAAGTGCCACCTTCCAAAGGGGCCTGCAGTGTCCAGAGCACCTGAGGAGCCCTGGGCTGTGACACTGAGCCCTGGCTGTGACCTGCAGAGCCAGCCTGGCACATCTCCCCTGCTCCTCACATTTCTACATGAATCCATAAGCCCAGCCCTGCCTCCCAGCAGCCCTGCTGCTCCTTCCCCAGCTCCACTGGTGCAAATCTGCCCCATCTGCAGCAGGGATGGAGGGTCCTGAACAAGGAGCCTCTGAGCCTGCTCTGCCTGCACAGAGCCCCTTTGTGTGCTGGGGGGCAACACACAGGGCTCTGTTCAAACAGAATGGGCCAGACACAAGCTCAACGCTTTTCCTTCCTTCCTTAAAAAAGAATTTTAAAAAAGGAATCCATTTTCAGAAGGCCAAGCATGGAGGAAGGAAAAAAATTTCAATTAAAAACCTTAAATTACAATTAAGAACTTTAAAAAGCTAAAATTGTTCATCTTACATTGGTAATGCCACCATATACACCACAAGAGACTGGCCAAGCTGTCCCAATTCCCTAAAAATGTCCCACAAAGGCTGAAACCAATAGAGATGTAAAATTGTGAGAGTTCCACTGCCCACGGGAGGCAGAGAGCAGCCTGTCCCTGCAGTTACAGCTTTGATGGCAAAAAGACAACGACCCAGGAAGGAATGATGGATTTTAGCTTGTGCAGCACTAAGGGCCCTCTCAGGCTTCTGCCATAGAGCAGAAAGAGGTGTGGGCTCCTGGAGGCTGGGCTTTGCTCTACGAGCACACAAACATTATTTTCAGATATTTAAACCAATTCTCTGAGAGGCAAAACCATTGCCTGCCACACCTGCTGGCACAGCAAGGCTGGGGCTCATGGATTTCCATCACTAAAACCTGCACCTTTAGCCAAAAATCACCAGCTATAGAAAACATAAAGCAACAGCTATGGAATAAAAATAATTTAAAAAAATTAAAAATAGAAGTATCTTCAGCAGACTGAAAGGTCCCATTTATCCATGGCAAAAGGCTTCAGGGACCCAGGAGCCCCAAGGCTGGGTGGGTGCAGGATTTTTGCCCTGGTTTTGCCCTCAGTGCCATCAAAAGGCAGGTGCAGAGCCCAGAGGTGTGGCTGGGGGTGGGCACACAGCCCTGCTGTGCCCGGGGCTGGCTCTCCCTGTGCTGTTGTTCCCTGGGCAGGGATGGATGTGCTCCCTGCCCCACGCCCAGGGAAACTCCTGCTCAGGGGTCACTGCTCAGCCATTTCCAACAGGAACTGGATGCTCCACTGAGAGAATTCTTCTCAAACTGTGTTAGGTATCAAATGGAGCCCTGGATAAATAAAGACCAGCAAGAAATACCAGAGGTCCTTCTGAAGCCTGTGTTAGTTCCAGGCCAGTCTTTCTGTTGCTGCAATTCACAGAGAAATTGCCATAAAAGAGTGAAGACTCTGTGATCTGAGACCTTCTGTTGTTTTTCTTTTTGGTACCAGACTTGTCCCCTAAAGCTTAAGCTGGTTGAATCACAGATGGATCCTTTTCCAGCTCCTTTGAAGTTCCTGATTAAACAGTGACTTTCCATGGATCTTCAGTACAAAGCCAATTCCTCATCTGCCACAGCAGCACAAATGGGAGAGGATGTGACACCAGCCTGAACAAAGTGCCAGAAGTTTCATATAAAACCTGGGACAATTCCTCCTCTGCTCCTCACAGAGGTGGGAATTTCAGCTTCCCTGGCTCCAGAGGAGGGAGCAGAGGCAGCACCTCCCCAAGAGCATCCCTGGGTTCCCATTTTGCTGTGCCCCTGGTACAGGAAGGTCTTGGCCCTTGTTAACATACAAACAAATCATGGTGAATAATAACTGCCCCTAAGATCCATGTGAAATACTCTATATCCAAACGTACTTATAATTCAGGGGGAAAAATTGTATTAAAATCTAATTCAGTGGTACTGAAGTTGGCTCAAAGCAGCCCCTTTAAACAAACACAGACCCTCCCTGAGCACTGTAGATGAGCTGGCCTCTCCCCAGGCAGCTCTGATTGAAATCAAAGGCAGATGTGAGGGCAGAGCAGCAGCTCCAGCTCTCCCAGCAGCCCTGGCACGCTCAGGGAATCTCCAGCAAAGGGAACGGGCTGGGCCCGGGGCCAGCCCATGGCCAGAGCCCCCCTGTGCCCCTGCTGGGCTCACACAGCAGGGCTGAGCCCCAGGGCTCGGGGAAAGATGAGTTTCCTTACGTCTGAGGGGTCTGTGTGCAGCTCAGTGAGAGCAGCTCACATTCACCCTGCCCTGTGCCCAGGGTGGGCAGAGCCCTCCTGCTCAGGGCTCCATCACCCCAGAGTGAGGAGCTCACATTCACCCTGCCTTGTGCCAAGGATGGGCAAAATCCTCCTGCACAGAGGGGCTCCATCACCCCAGAGTGCAGCCAGCAGCAGAGCTGGCACAGGCTGGGCAGGAGGAGCCCTGAGCAGCTCTGAACTCCTCTAACAGAGAACTGAAGAAGAGAGTGAGATGATAAAAGAGGTTTTGTGCTGCGCTGGCAGAGGAGCAGAATCGATGATGTGATGAGTCAGTTCCCTCTCCAGCATTAACAATCTCCACATCCCTGCTCCAAAAGCAGCCTCTGTTCGAGGTCCCTGGCTCCAAGATCATCCCTGGGACAAGGATCTGCCTTCTCTCAAATGAGACTCTTCCTCTGGGGGAAGAGAAAAGCACCCCAGCACCACGACAAAGGGCTGAGGGGCTGCCTGGCCTCTGGGCAGGACAGAATTCTGTGGCAAAGTACATCCCATGTGAATGATCCTATTTACAGCACAAATTTCAGCCCATTCCAGCTTGCCCTACCCAGAAATATTAGGAGAAGTGAACTTGAACACTGAAGATCAGATCCACTTCCACATGCAGACTGGAGCTTTGCAGGATTCCTTTGTTTTTGGGGGTTTTTTGGAAGTTCTTAGCCCTGGGAGCACGCCCTGCACTGCCACCCAAACACTCCCTGCTGGAGGATGTGCCTCTCACACCAGTGACACTGTCTCTTGGCAGAGATGTGCCAGGCTCAGAGCCCTGCTCACCAACAGCAGGGAGAATTCCCTGGCAGTGTCCACAGGAGCAGAGGGAGGAGATAACCCTCTCTCTGAATTAGCTCTCTCTGGATAGTGAAAACCTGGAATATTTCTGCAATATTGTGAGCCTGCCATAATAGAGAGCATCAGCAGCATTGGTTTTACTCATTTCATCATTTTCTCTAGAACAAAATAATCTCAGAATGGCAGTGCCATTAAAACAGAGAAGGTGGAAATAAATTTCTTGCTAAGAAACCACTCACCAGCATGGCCACAGATAAAAGATCAGCTCTCCTTCATGACTCATCTCTGAATCTACAGTGATTTAAATACTCAAGTACTTTGAATTTTATGTGGTCACAATAAATAGCAACAGGCAATTGAATTCACATCCTCAATGTGCAGCACTTGGTTAAGGGGAGCTCTCCACCTCACCATCTGCTCTCTCCTCCCCCTTTCTCTTATTCCTGCAGCATCTTGCATTTTACCTCCTTTTTCTCCCAAGAGAGCACAGAACCCTGAAAAGCACTCCCAGCACTGCAGAACCATCTTGAAAGAACTGAGGAAACAGTCCACGAATCTCTACAGGAGCAGCTTTCAAGCTCTGTACATCTCACCTGCAGGCTTTGGGCATGGGAGGCAGGGTCCCAGTGCAGGACAGCCCGTGCTGGTCCTTCCTCCAGCAGGGAACACGCTGGCTTCACTAAATAATAGCAATAAACACAATAAATAAATGAATAACAACAAGCTCTGGTCTAACAGTGCACAGTAAGCACAGCCCCTGCTGGAGCCCTGCACACACAGCCCTGTGTGTCCCACTGAGCCCAGGCTGGCTCTGCACAAAGGCTCCCATTGTGCCCCAGCCCTGCCCTGCAGACAGAGCTGCAGCTGGGTGCAGCCCAGCAGAGCCCCACAGGAGCCAGCTGCCCAGGGCAGGCTGCAATGGGCTGGGACACTGCCCACCCATGGCCCAGCTCATCCCAGAGCTGGGCAGTGTGGCCCTGCTGAGCCTGGAACCAGGGAGCAGCCGTGGTTTCAGTGCAGGAACCTCAGCAGAGCATCCAGCTGCTCCAGAGCTGGCTTCTCAGCCTTCCTGCTGCTGCCACAAAGGGTTTGAGTGCTGAACCCAAATTCTCCCTTTGTTGTGCAGTTCTGTCTGCACTGGGGCTGCCCCAGCCAGGAGCCACTTGGGCCCCCCAGGAGTCAGAGGTCTCCCTGCAGAGCCAGCAGCTCTCACCTGGCCCCTGCAGGACACAGGGGTCCCTCCCTGCAGAGCCAGCAGCTCTCACCTGGCCCCTGCAGGTCTCAGAGTGCCCCTCTGGCTCAGCAGCTGCCCATTCCTCCCCTCGTGGCCAGGTGTGCACCCCCATGGGCTGCAGCACCTGCAGCACTCCTGTCCCGAGGTTCCTGTGGAGGGAGTTTGGGTCAGGCAGGGGCTGTGCAGGATCAGCCCTGAGCAGCCCCAGCCCCTGGGCCCGTCCCCAGCTCAGAGGGACACAGGGAGCACGCTGCTCTGTGCTGCTCTGGGCTGTTCTCTGCTGTTCTCTGCTGCTCTGTGCTGCTCTCAGAGGGACTGGCACATCTGCACTGCATTACAGCCTGCTCAAAGCAATGCTGTCTGCATTAAGTACAAGTATTTAATTAGCACTTCATTTAGAGCATGTGGTACAGCTCACAGCCCCAATTTGGGCCAGAGATGGTTTTCAGGGTGGGTGGAAGCAGGGGGTGATGCCAGGAGAGCAGAGCAGCTCCCAGAGCCTGCAGGGAGCCTGCCCTGGCACAGGAGAGCGAGCACAGCTCATGGAACCTCTGCCACGAGTCCTGCAGGACCGAGCTCCCTCCCTGCCCACCCGCGGGCACTGCCAGCCCCGGGCAGGGAGCTGTCCCTGCTCCTGGGGGAGCTGGAGGCTGATCCCATCCATCCCTGGGTGCAGCAGGGCCCCGAGCCCAGCCCGGCCTCGCCCGGGGAAGCCCCGATGATTCAGACACTGCTGTGAGTCACCTCATCCCTCCCTCCATCCCTCCATCCCTCCCCAGTGAGAGGCTGATGGGCTTGGCCAGCCCAGCACCCCCGGGGCTGTGCACAGTGCCCAGGCCAGCAGGAGCTGCCCTTCCCAGGCACCTGGGGTACCCCCCAAACCCCGGCTGCACCCTGCTCTGAACCATCCCAAAGCAGCCTCCCCAGCCACATCCAGAGCAGTGCCCCTGGCTCTGTTGGTGCCTCCACGATGGGAGACTGCAGTGTCCGTGCTGGCCTCAGCATCCCCCTGCAGGAGAGCCAAAGCCTCAAATGTGATTTTCCTGCCAAGGCTGAGAGCAAGTCCAAGGCATCTCCCATGCAGACAGCAGGATCCCCACCCAGAGCTGCTGCAGGATCCTCTCTCTGTTTCACACCTCTCAAGCCCAAGTCCTGATCTGGCCAACCTCAGATTTTTGCATCTGCCTGAATCCCCAACTCCAGCCACTTTTGTAGTACCTACAAAAAGCACAAACAAACAAAAATCCCTTGGAACACGCAGCTGTAACATTATCAGAATAAATCTGCACCAGACAGAACAAGCAGCTGTGGTTTTGTGGGGTTTTATACAGAAATGCACACACATCTATCTACTCATGTACATGGAGATCTATAAATACAGCTATTTGGGAATATATGATTAAAAATCTTCCTTGGCAGTACCTAAAACTGCCATTAAAGTCAACATGACTGTGGGGAACACACACATAAAATCACTGATTGTCTCTTTTCTGCTTTATGAGCAGCGTCTCCACTTTCCATTCTGCAGCCATATCCTGTGCTATCTCTTTGCAAGGGGCACCAGTAATCTGTTTTTCACATTTAATTCTCTTAGAGTATTTATTTCCAGTGTCACACTCCACCAGAATGTGGCCAGCATCATCCAGTTATCACTGGAGACAGCAAATGACACAGCTCAGGGACAAACAGCACTGCTGTTGTTTGGTGTGACACACACAAAATTTAAATGTTAAAGGGACAGAAGGCAGCACACATCTCTGAACAGATTTCTGAGCTCCAAATTCTGCCCTGTCACTCCAGGCCCCTGTAAATAGTCCCTGTCCATCTTTTTTGTGGGCACTGGGAGGTCATATCTGGGTCACCCCAGAGCTGCTCCTCTCCAGGCTGAACAATCCCAAATCTCCAGGACATGAAAAGGTTGGTCCAGCTGGACGAAATGCAAATGCAGAAGGTGCTTGTCCTGCTCCTGCAGTGCCTGTGCCACGTGTGAGAGCAGCTGGGAAAGGCTGGGTTTGCTCTCAGCATGACCCAGTTCCCACTGAGCAGCCTGGCTGCCCCAGGAGTGTCTGTCTGTCTGTCTGTCCTCCTCCCTGGAGCTGAGGGCTGGGCAGAGGCTCACACGGAGCCCTTGGGGAAACAGAGAGGAGAAGAGGCAGCAGGAGGAGCAGGGATCTCCTGGGGCAGCAGCTCTGATTTACACTGCCCAAAGGAACAGAGACAGGACACAACGGGGAGACAGGAAAGGCATCTTGGGCTGGGGCTCTGCTGGCTCCCTGCTCCTCTCTGCATATTCCCTGGAAGTTTTCCTTGTGGCACAAACTGCTTCATGTGCATCTTGTTTACTTTTGGCCTGGATCGCTTCCTTTGGAGGCAGCCCAGCCCCTGTTGGGAACATCAGATAAATCTGGATTCATTTGAAACTCCCTTTTGGAAGAGGCAGGGCTGTCCTTGTCAACATGTCAGATTAGGAATGCTCCATTTGGTTTAATGGGGCTGGCTTTTGGTTTAATCCAAAAGGCTCCATAAACTTCCATTGTAATTTATGCTCCAAAGCCTTCAGAACTCACATTCCCCCTCCTTTCCTTGCTGGGTTTTTTGGAGGTAGTGCTTTCCTTTCTAAGCTGTTCCTTTGCTGTGCATCAGACCAGTTGTATCCACCAGAGAGGCTCCATTTGTTCTGCTGCAAGAAAGGGGTTTGTCAATCTGAAAACAATATGATTTTTATGCTATGTAACATTTAAAAATGCATCAAAGAATGAAGGGAAAGCGAGGAACAGCATATTACAGAAGGGTACCTGAGATCACTACAGGATCAGTGGGACCAGATTTATTTCTCCTAACAGAGAATTCTCAGCTGTTACTGGCAAGTGATTTCAGTCACAATGGAGCAGCAACTTCTGAAAAGTCTCTGTAGCTGTTCTTTTGCTCTTCTCTTACCTCACAGATGGATGAACTCTCCATTATCTAAAGCAGATAAAGAGGACAGCAAAAGGCATCTTTTACATTAGGAACTGTAGAGTTCTCTGAGGTATCCCCACAGCAGGCACAGTGTTCTAAGTACTGAATGAATCAGGAAGGTTCTTGGCTATCTGAGAGGATGGATAACCACGAATTTAGTGCTGAGCTGGCACTCAGGACATCTGGGTTTCAATCCCATCTCTGGCATCTCCAGCATCTGGCACCCACACATCCATTGTGTGCCTTTGAATGAGCAACTGCCTGCCATCCCCAGCCCATGGAGCAGGATAATGACACTTCCTCACGCTCCCCTTTGCTCTGTCTCATCCACTTAGGTGGAAAATGCATCAGCTCAGAGCTGTCCTTCCCAGCCTGGGACAGCCGGCCTGGGACGGGGTTTGGCCAGCAGAAAATGTTTTCCAGAGATGGCTCAAACCCTTTTGAAGGAGCTCAGAGGTTGGAAGGGACCTCATTGCAAGCCCTGCCATGGACAGATCCACTGTCCCAGGCTGCCCCAAGCCCTGTCCAGCCTGGCCTTGGGCACTGCCAGGGATCCAGGGGCAGGAGGGATGCTGAGAAAGCACCTTGAGGAAAACATCCCCCACAGCCCTCAGAGCTGGCACAAATAAAGCTGTCAGACATTTCTTATATTTCTTGGCTATTTAAAATGTGAATATTCATCATTCTTGCAAACCAGAGCCTAATTAGAATCATAAATTACTGCTTCAATGTAGAGCAGAAGAGCAGCTTGTGCTCTGTGGCTCATTTCACCCGAGGAGCCCCAGTCCCACGTCGTGTGTCCCTGAGCACAGCAGTGAGGCACCAAGCACAGCACAGCTTTCACCTTGCACTAAGCATTGAGGGCCAAACCCAAATCTCCCAGCTGGATGGCTTAAATAGACCTTTTAATCCCAAAAAGGCTTTTCAGGGGGACGCTGAGCAGCAGGGGTGGTTGGGGAGGGTGTTTGTGGCAGAAGGGAAGAACCCAGCCCTCCCTAACCTCTCCCATGCCCAGAGGCTGCTGGTTCCCACTTCCAGGGAGAATCTGAGACCTCTGCACGTTGTTTCTTAGATAAAATAAAGCTCTCAGAATCACAGAATCATTTGGGTTGGAAAAGCCCTCCCAGCCCATCCATTCCAAGCTGTGCCCATCCCCACCTTGTCCCCAGCCCAGAGCTCTGAGTGCCACCCCCAGGAATTCCTGGGACACCCCCAGGGATGGGCATCCAACCCTCCCTGGGCAGTTCCAGTGCCTGAGCTCCCTTTCCATGGGGAAATTCCTGCTGGAATCCTGCTCAGGGTGCAGGGGATGAGCACAGGGGCTCCCAGCCCTCCGTGGTGCCCTTCCCTGCTGGGGAGGGTGGCTGGGCTGGCTGCAGGTGCCCTCCCTGGCTGTGTTTGTAATTCAGGGGATGGAACCACCCCTTGCTGCTCTGGGGCTGTGGCTGCACCTCCTGAGAAGCCCCAGGGAGCTGAGGACGTGCCCAATGCCCGTGGGCTAAACAGCAAACACATCTGGGGATGTTTCCAGCTCCAAAAGATTTTCTGTTTGGCAAACACAGAGGAGCACTCAGGTCCCTGTGTCCCTGCCCTGCCCCAGCCCCAGTGAAAATCAAACTGATATTGATGGGCCCAAGGGCAGGACATGGCCAAAGACAGGACACAAAACCAGAGAAATCCAGATTCTCATCAGCTCTGAGAAATTGTACTCACACCAGTTCTGGGAGCTCCTCTGGTCCTGCTCTGCCTCTGAGATCAACTCCATTCCCAGCCCATTTCAGGTGTTCTGAATAGATCTGCTCAACATAAAGAAAAAATGACAGGGTTTAGTTCCACAAAGTAATAATTAAAAATCAACAGATCTGCTGCGTGTGTCAAAGCATTGGGCCTATTACAGCCCATTTTAAATAATAATAATAATTATTATTTTGATAATTTTCATTATTTGAAAGGCATACATTTTCCTCAATAGAAAAAACTGGAAATAAAAAAGGCATTGTTTATATTTGGATTTTCATTAGATAAAATACTTCCCCTTTTTAGCCTGTTTTTAGTATAAAAACAGCACCAAGGTAAGGACCAAAATCTAAATCTGTTCTATTTGTATTAACAACAGTTCTAATTTCAAGCTGCCTCTTTCCTGCACTACATTTTTCTATATTTCCTTTTGAGAGTTGTCCAAGATCATAGCCTTGAATCCAAACCTTTTTCTATTTCTCTGTAGGTCCAGCATCAAATCCCAAGGATCAAATTATTTCCTGGAATTTAAGTGTCTCTGCAATGATCAAATACATATTTAAGGAAAACTGTTCAGATTATTTGATATGTGTGTGTGTTTTAAGAATATGCAAATTTAAAGAGGAAATAGGAAATAATAACAGCTTAGAGTGGGGCATAAATTAAACACCAGCTATTTTAAATTTTATAGAAACTATTTCTATATTCTCAAATAGTGCATCACTGCTGCTGACATTGTAGAGGAAGTCAAGGGAGTAATGCTCCAAAAAGCTGAACAGTTAAATGAGTAAATGAGCTTTACCTGGAGCAGGAACAAGGAGAAAAGGAAATTCAGTGTATTTGAGTTTCAGTACATCTGTGCTCAATGAGACATCCTTCAACACTGAGGAACCAATAAGGAACTGGAAAAGCAAGAAAACTTCTCTTTTTTGCCATTTATCCACACCAAGGAGGTGTGAGAGGCTGAGTCTGTGAGCTCCAATTCTCTGACAGACACAGAGATGAGGAACAAGCATGGGCTTTCCTGGGCTTCCCTTGGTCCATAAAAACCTGATTTTAATTGGAACTTGTGCCTCTGTGAGCTTCTCTTCCTAATGCAGCCAAAGCATTTCAAGACAGCTTCTAACTAATAATTTCAAGCTGCTGTTTTTAAAGCTTTTAAATTGAGTTTCAGGTTTTATTCAAAAGCAGTTTCACACCAACTGGAAGTGAAACCAGGTGTCCTGTAAGTAACAGATGCTTTCCAGCATTTCCAACCTAATAAAACCAGAAAACCTGCTCGTCTGAATGGGTGCCTTCTGATTTACAGAATGGATTGAACATTTATCTATCAGGTCTCCTCCCCAAGAGCAGACTTTATAGAGCAAAATAAATCCAATACATAAAAGTCAACATTTACTAAGAAAGCATTTTAAAAGAGCAAATGCAGAACAGCTTTAAATCTGCTCTTCACCTCTAATGTTTCTGACTGTTGATATAGATCATGACTTTTAGTTGTCATTTAAATAACTTCAGTCAATTCCCTTCAAATATTTCCCTTTCCCTGAAGCAAACAGGGCAGAGGCTGCTGAGCCCCTGCTGCAGCACAGCTGGCGGGCTCTGGGATGGAGCACCATGAA
>JAWWEY010000069.1:13995801-14015876 GCA_035582745.1 Loriotus luctuosus
CAAATCCCAGCAGGGCCCTGCACCCAGGCCCTGTGCAATGAACCCCAAATCCCAGCAGGGCCCTGCACCCAGGCCCTTTGCAATGAACCCCAAGTTCCAGCCCTGGCTGCAGAGATCTCTCATCTCTGTCCATCCCAACCGTGCTGCCCCCATCCATCCTACCCAGAGCCTGCCCAGGCAGCAGCACAGCCCAGCTGCAGCAGAGGGCAGGAAAAGCCATTTTTATCCTGCTCCTCCTCCTCCTACCTCGCTCCCAGAGTTTGGTACGTGGCGCTGGCAGAGACTGCAGAAGGAGCTGGGGATTTAATGAGCATTTGAAAGTTAAATAATTTGTGGATGTGACTGTTCTGAAGCCTCTGTTTGCAGAGAGCCAAAAAAAGCAATGTCTCTGTATGCAGAGGAAGCTGAAGCTCTCTGAACTTCCCAAAAATCTCTTCAGAAAGTCCTGGAAATGCCAATTGAGGCAGAGAGGCACCACTTTGGGAAGGTCACAGACTCAGGACATGCTTTGTTACAGCTGCTAAAGGATGGAGAGATCTGAAACCCACCACGAGTAGATGGAATAGATTTTCTTTGCACCCTTTTGAAAACAACTTTGCAAACATTTATCACAGTGGCATTCAGCTGAATCACAGTGAAGCCTTGAGGTGTTTCTGCTGTCAGGCTGAGGCAGCACAGAGCTCACTTTAAAACAAAATTGTAATAGCATTAAAAGGAAAAAACACACACGAGTAGTAGGGGAAAAAGAAGGCAACATTTCAGCAGGTTGGATGCTGACTGTGAGATCACCTGGGCTGCTTCTCTTTTATCTGGACTAGGGATGATTGCTCTGGTGGGGCACAGAGCAGCTCCCTGTGCCGAGGCACTGAGAGAGCCCCAGCTCTGCCTCCCCCTCTGCAAACCCCTCTGCCCATCCCAGCAGAGGAAGGCAGAGCTGCCACCATGTCAGCACCCAAACTCACCCCCTCCTGCCAGAGTTCATCAAACGTGCCCTGAACAGCAACATCCCTTCTCAGGAACAGTGGGAACTGCTCCTGAGCCCTCAGCAACTTCTCCCACCCAGCTCTCAGACCAAGCCAGGAGCTCTCCCAGCTCTGTGCCCTGCTGGCCTCAGGGTCTCCCCAGCTGCTGAGCACCAGCCCAGGGCTCTGCCTGCTCCAGGGGCTGCTCTGGCCAAGGCCCAGGAGCTCAGAGGGGCTCTGGGGCTGTTTGCCATCTATCAGAGGCTGCCCCAGGCTGGCAGGGAGCTGTGCTGGCTCTGCCAAGGGACCCCAGGCTGCTGCAGCTCCCCTGGCCCTGCCAGAGCCCCCAGGCTGCTCTCCAGGGCTGCTCTGTGTCCCAGCCAGCCCATCCTGACCAAAATGTGCCTCCCAAACGTGCCCTGGGCAGAGGCACCCCCAGCAGCCCCTGGCAGTGCCACAGCCTGGGCTGGCTGCTCTGAGCAGCTCACCCCCTGATGCTCTTTGGGCAATAAACCATCCCCAAAGGGCTTCTGTGCACAGTCCAGCTCTGCCACACAGCACTGTGTGCACACAGACCCACAACACCCAGAAAATGCCATCTCCACGTTTCCAACGTGTTTGGAATGAAAGCATCAGGATCAGGTTTGACCCAGGTGCCCACCCTGACTTCCCTGCCAGCTCTCTGGGATTCTGGCACACGGATCAGCTCTGCTCCAAGGCTCCCTGCCTGTCCAGCAGCTGGAATGACCCACCAATCACCCTCAGCCCTTCCACATGCCCAGACAGACATTTGCCATGAAATTACAACTTCTGAGGAGGAGCAGCTGGGAGCTTTGTCCATGCCCTGCACGGGGCAGAAGCTGCTCACAGCCTGGCAAAGCCTCACCCCCCTGCTCTGCCTGCCCAAGAGAGCTCAGGAACCACGGCAGGAGCCTGGATTCACCCCTCAGGTAGTCCCTAATGCAGCTGTAATTAAAAATGTGCCTGGAACTGAGCGAATCAGCATCAGTCCTTCGGGCTCTGAGGGAGAACAGGACTCCTCTGGGGCCTGCTAATTCGAAGGTGGCTGATAAAATAGAAGTCGGGAAGTTGAACAGCTGATGTGTTCAACACAGCATATTTTTAATTTCCCCTGCCTTGTTTGTGACTAAGATCTTTGCCATGCTGAGCTGCAGCATTATTCACATGCACAATTGGAACAAAGCAGCAAACAGCTCACACTAATTCCCTATAAAGCCAGAACAAATCGTGTCATTTGCAATGCAAATGCGATTTCAAGCTTCATTAACATCTTCTTTAGGGCCTGGTGCCTCGGTGGTGGGACAGCGATGCTCCTCTGCTCCCAGACATGTGCCCACAGCCTGGCACCCCCAGCTGCTCTGCCAGGGGAGGAAACAGGAGCACCACGAGCAGCAAAAGCCACCAGCAGGAACGGAACTCTGCTCCACTTGGAAAGGTTAACTTTCATTTTAGTGGGATAAATCCCTGGTGCACCCAAACTTTGCCATTTCTTCTGTCTGTGCTTCAATAACTTCAGATCACAGCACTGAACGGGGATGAAAATGGGAATTAATTTCCTCAAAAACAACCCACACCCCCCCCCCCCGTGAGCTTCCTTTTACTCTCAGGACCAAAAATGAAATCAGATTGTGAGATAAAGCCTTTGTACCGATGGAGATGTGCGGTAAGAGCTGTTGTGGTTCCTCCTGTGCATCCCTGGTGCTCCCAGCAGCTTCCAGCCCCTGCTCCATCCCGAGGAGGAGCAGCAGGAGCAGGCACAGCTCAGCTCTGGGGCAGGACCAGCTGTGCCCATGGCAGGGGCACAGGACAGGCCCAGGGCAGGGCTGACTCCAGGGGAGGCTGTGCAATGTTTGATGTCCAGTAATCACATTTCATGGAGGAGGTGGGAGCAAACACCCATGGACAGTTTGGAAACAGAATTAGAGAGATGTAAAGGCTGCTTGCCTTACTGGTTGTGTTGGTGTGTGGATTCAGGCTGATGCAATTACAGCAGAGCAGCTTTCCACGAGGGTAACTGAGGTGTGAACTCCGTAATTGGGATATTTTTGTGCACTTTTTAAACTGTGTTGGCATAGCTGGAGAAGTTTTCCCGTGCAAGCCAACCCCAGGGGAGGCTGAGCGGGTTTGGGAGCGCCAGGTTTTGGTGGAGTGGCCACGAGGGGTCCTGCTCAACCCAGCATGTTCTGAATGTGACAAAATGCAAATGCAAACAGGCACACGGGCTGGCTCCGGAGCCGCACACGCTAAATTTAGGGAATACAAATATTCCTCTGATTCATCTGCCCAGGGAAGTGCCGGTGCAGGGATAAATCAGAGCTGGCCCAGGCCACAGCAGCTCTGGGTCAGCCCAAACCCTGACCGTGCCCTGCCACAGCTGAACCAACACCTGGGCACAGCCAGGCTCTGCCCTGCTGGGCAAACCGAGCTCCTGCCTGCTCCGGGCTCAGCCAGACCCTCCCTGCCCTGCTGGAGCTGCCCCCAGGGCTGGCAGAGCCCCTGGCAGCTCTGGGTGTGTGCCCAGGGCAGGCTCTGCCTGCACAGGGGGCACAGGGCACTGCTGGCACTGCAGGGATGCTGAAGCACTCCACGAAATGCTGGTGGCACAGCCCACCAGGAGCTCCTCTGGGAGAACAAAATTCTGAATGGGGAAATCAAAGCCTGACAAATATCTGTTTTTTGTGTGCTGGACCTGGAGCAGCAGGGCTGGAGTTCAGCACTTTGGGAGCTGCTGTGCTCCCTCAAAGCATCCATTTCCCCAAAAAGTGAGCCCTGGCTGTTCTCTCAGGAGGAGCTGGGCAGGCTGTGGGGGATGAGGGGCACAGCCCGGGGTGAGGGTGCTGAGAGGGCTCAGCAGGCACCACTGCTCCTGCCAGCCCACCTGACACCCTGGGACAGGGCAGCAGAGCAGCTCGCTCAGCTCCTGCTCTGCCCCTGCACTCATCCACCTGGGTTTTCCTGACAAAAGCAGCTTTTGGAGCTGCTCAGCCTGCAGAGCACACAGGGAGCAGCCCCAGGAGCAGATCCCAGCCTGCAGAGCAGATCCCAGCCTGCAGAGCAGATCCCAGCCTGCAGCCCAGGTGCAGCACAGCATCCCTGCCCCAGCTCACCCTGAAGAACAGCCCCTGCAGGCTCACAGAAGCAGCTGGGACAAAAACAAACTCCTCCTGTCCCCTGTGAGACCCGACCTTTCCTCCTCATCTGAGAGGATCCCTTTAAACCAGCGTGAGCCCTTCCCCAGTGCACACATGCCATTGCTCTAAAAACTTCTATCATCACATCCTGTGAACAAACATGAGTCATGAACCAAACTCTGAAAGCAAAACAGGCTCCAGAATGAATCTCCATAATGATCCCATTACCCTGGTGCTGGCTGAGCTCTCCCCATCACTCACTCTGGCATTTCCCTGATGGAGATAAGGGGCAGAACGAGTCCAGTGGCCGAGCAGCCTCGGGCTGGGGAAGATTATGGAAGGAGACAAACAAACCTTTACTGAGGGGCAGCTGGAACCGGCCTGCGGGCCTGCGGGCAGGGAGGTGCAGAAAGCAGGGAAAGGAATTCCTTTGTCCCCCAGAAGATGTTTGGAGCTGAAGCATCCAGCCCCGGGGCTGTGAGGAGCCCGGAGCTCTGACCCTGTGCTTGGTCTGTGTGAGCAAAGCCAGGCTGTGCGGGCACAGCCCAGGCAAGGATGGGAGCTGCCAGGGCTGGGGCACAGCCCGGAGCTGGGGTGAGGGGTGCCAGTGACCAGGGCAGGGATGTGAGGTTCAGGAGCTGCTGCTGCAGCACTGGCTCCTGGCAGAGCTGTTCTGACACAAATCCAGGCTCTCATCCATCACTCCTGACTTCCACAAACATCAGTGGGAGCACACTCCAATCTCCACCACGTCCCATGGAGCCAGGTCACTGCTTTTTTGTCAGATCACACCCAAAAGGCATTATACATATATTTATTTCCATCTGTTTTATAGCCTTCATCACCATAGTAACTTATCCTCCTGTCAGGGCTGCGCTCAGGAGAGGGAAAATCCACTTTCCCTTATCAGCACTCAGGTTACTGCAGCATGTTCACAAGTGATCTCAGGAGCCCATCCTGGCTGCCACATCCTGTGCTCCTGGTGCTGCTGATGGCCTGGGGCAGGGAGGGGAAACTCTCCCAGCAGGGCATCAGAAATGAGCTGCATGGAGCACAGAAAACAGCGCTGTTAATCCTTGCGTTCAGCTCCATCTCAGGCCACATCAACTGCTCTGAATATTGGATTCTTTTCTGGTGCTTAAACTTAAAAAAAAAAGAGGCAAGATAGAGAATGTGAGTCCAAAAAGAGGCTGCAGGCACCAGTTGCTGCATGTAATCACTGAAAGCTGTAGCACTGTGAATATATTTCTGATTATGTTTCAGTGTTTCATTATTAAAAATGGGCTGCAGTTGATTCATAGTTTTGCTGCAATCAGCTGAAACCCAATTACCATCACAGCACCAAGCACTCCTGAGCCAGCCTGGGGCTGCCAGGGAGAAACAGCACTGAATTCCCAGGGCCCTGCACCTCCCCGGGGGCAAACAGCTCGTTGGTTTGGGAATTTTCTACAAAACTTCAGAGTTGGGCTTGCCCTTCCCAGAGCAGCAGCTCTCTGAGCACAGCCCTGCATCCCAGCACATCCAGAGCAGCTCCCTGAGCACAGCCCTGCACCCCAGCACATCCAGAGCTGCCTTCCTTCCCCAGAGCAGCTCCCTGAGCACAGCCCTGCATCCCAGCATCTCCAGGGCTGCCATCCTTCCCCAGAGCAGCCTCTGCTCCTGCAAAGCCCCCGGGCAAACCTCCCCTCTCCTCCTCCTCTCCCCTCTCCTGCCCAACCTGTTCCCACCCATTCCCACCAGGCACACCGAGGGGTAGCAGCAGGGTGGAGAACAGCGTTTGTGTTTTTGCCAGACGTTCAGCAGGAGCAGCAGGAGCAATAATGGCTTGTCACTCTGCCCATCCCTCTTCCTTCCCTCCCTCCAACCTGTCACTTAGCTTTGGGGTTGCCCACGCAAAGAACCAGGAAATTACTGCCATTTCCCTGAATATCAGACCATTTATCTGTGCTTGTACCTTTGGTGGGTTCTTCCTACACAATTACAGCCCAAAGGGTGTCGGTAAAGTTGCTAAGAGTGTGGCAAGAATCCACAAATCATTAATCCAGTCCTGTGTTCCACCTCTAATTAGAGGCAATTTGCATTGCTACATACACACATCGGTGCCAAGAGCAGCTCGGGCTGGGGAAGAAGATGGATCTGAGCATCACTTGAGGCTCAAGGTGCAACAGGGAGAAGAGGGAAGGGAAGGGGGTGAGCAGGGACGGGGCAGGAGGGAAACAGAGCCCACTTCATGTTCCTGTCCTTCTCCAGGGCTGTCAGTGAAGTCACATCTCCATTGGCAACATCACAACCGTCTCCACAGCAACAAATGTGATGCTGCAGATCGCTGAAATATCTATTTTTGAAAAGGTAGGAGGAAAACACAAATGTGGAGCATGTAGGGGTTGAACAGCCACACAAGCCTAATGACTATAATGGGAGGTGCACAAAAATACTGAGAGAGGAGCTGAGCAAAACCACCCTCTGCAGACTCCTTCCTGGAGCCCTCAGCACCTCAGGGCAAAGACAGCAGGGGTGTCCCAGCCCCCCGAGCCCAGTGTCCCTGTCCCTGCTGATGTCCCCAGCCCCAGCAGGGCCAGGCAGGAGCTGGGAGCCCTCTGGGACCCTCTGGGTGCCAAGGGCCAGCTGAGCCAAGGATTGCACCAGGTTAAAGTGAAATCACTCCCCAGAAAAAGACCTAAAAGGGATTTGCGTCCATAAAACACAAAGGGAATAAAGTGAAGGGAACTTTGTTCCCAAGTCTAATTTAGATGTAGCCAAGGGCTGTGAGCAGCACTGCCCTCAGGCTCCTTCAGCTGCTGCTGGAACTTCTAGGAAGTTTCTGCTGTGATTTGTGCCATCCAAGGCTAAAACACGCCTGCAGGTTGGCAGCTCTGGGAAACGCCTCTGACATTTTGGACAGAACCTTAAAGAGCTCTTCAAAGGCAAGGGGGTGTGAATCCAGACTCAGTTTCACAGGCCCTGAGCCAAACCTTCCTGTGCCACACCTTCCTGTGCCACACCTTCCTGCTGGGGTCAGGGCTCTGAATGAATTGTCAGCAAGGTTTCTGCATTCCTGGTCCTCTCCTGGAACTGTCCTTTATCACAAGAAGCTTCAGAAATTGGCATTTTCCCATGCCCTTTGTACTATGGCAGAGGTTTCTTAAGTGAAAGGTTAAAATTCAACACATAATTCCATAAGCTAAAATTTAAATGCTTAATCCATATTGCCAACTTAAGCAAACCCCCAAACCTCCATTTCCTCTGCTCCTCCGAGCCCCCTCTGCCTTCCTGGGCTGGGAATTCCAGAATTCCACAGCTCCAGGAGGGTTTGGACAGTGCCCTCAGGCACAGAGTGGGACTGCTGGGTCTGTGCAGGGCCAGCCTTGCACCAGGGACCCCTGTGGGTCCCTCCCATCCAGCAGAGTGGTAAATACCCAGAATCACAGGAAGTCCCCAAATAAATGGAAAATGAGAGTGTGGGGTAAGAGCAGAGGTGGACAAATGAACAGAGCTGTGGTGCCTCCAAATCCCTCCTGGCACATTCCAGCCATCACTGCTGTTCCTGCCTTTGGGAACTGCAAATTGTAATCAAATTTATGCAAAACAGAGCCCCGAGAAGATGAAAAAGCTGTGTTTAAACTTCATCTGGGAAGTGCAGTGCAGTAAATATTTTTAATTGGTGCTGTGAATGATGCTGGCTGCTGCTGTGGCTGTGCCCTGCTAGGTTTGAGATCAGCAGTTCATCACTGAGCTGCTGATGGCTCCCACTGAATGCACACTAACAAGGACCAGGATATGAGAGCACCATCAATACTGCAGAATAAATGGGAATACTTCCCTCTCCACAAATAATGTATCTTTCTTCAAAATGAGTCTCTCTGCTCTGGCACAACATAATTTGTTTGCCTTTGGTCTGTTTGGGAGAAAACCCAACCCTCAGAAAATGCCACTTTCTCAAAAACCAGAGAAATGGATCCATTTTTGCAAAGGGATCCCCTGGAAACCTCTGAGACCCTGGGAGGACTCTCAGAGAGCTCGGGGGTTGTGCCATGGCTGCTCTGCTGCCCAGGGTGTCTGCACACACAGCCAGGCTCTGGGTGAGGGGTGCCCACACCTTGGGCACAGGGCTGGGTCTCCTCTGAGCCTTGCAGGGCTTCAGCCTCACCTCCAGCACAGCCCAGATGGGTTTTGTGCCACAGCAAATATCATTTTTGGGGATGGGAAATCGATTTCCTTCCCAACCCCATTTTTAACCAGCAAGGCAGAACAAACCCACCTGCTGTTTCCTTCATGCTCCTGGAGGCTTCTCCTGCTCTGCACCTTGCACAGGCTGTGGTTGAGAGATGAGCAGGAGCTGAGATGTCCCAGGGACTGGCCCAGCCCTGCCCTGCCCTCTCAGCTGTGCCTGCACGGGGACAGGGAGGCAGCAGGGACAGCAAAGCCACCCCCTGCACTGACAGAGAGCCCCAGCAGCATTAACCCTTCCCAAACCGGGCCGTGGGCTCTCCAGAGGGTGCCCCATGGGCCCTGCAGGGCTGAACTCTGCTCCCAGAGCTGTGCAGAACATTCTGGAAAACTCCAAACAAAGGTGGGGTCACCCCCTCAGTCAGCCCAGGGTGCAAAGAGATTCTCCCTTCCTGACAACAGAAATTTAGAGATCTACATCCCTCCTGGAGACATTATTTTATCTCTGATTTTTATATGGATAACAGAACATCAGCATGTACAAGAACAATTAATACTTTCTTATTTTGCCATCTCATAAAATATAGAAATTTAAATCACCAAGGAACTAGAGGAATGAAAGGAGCATTATGCTTAAGCAGCCACATAATGTGGTTTGCATCATGTAATGGGATGTGTTTAATGCAGTTTTGCACAGCAGCCTTTCATCATTTACATTTGCCTCTGGCTTGATAAACTGTGCCATTCTGTTTGGGTTTGTTACAGCTGCAAACGTTTCCCAGGCAGAACCACACCTGGAACGGGGAAAGTGGCAATCTGCATTTTCATCCTTCACTTGCACACCTCTGCCTCTCAGGCTGCAGGTTCAGGGCTCTGTTCAGGAGTGTGAGAGAGGCTCAGGGCTCAGACACAAACCCCAGCAGGGCACAGGAACACTGACCTGCCCACAGCCAGAAATGAAGAGAGATGCCTTGGAAAACTCTGTTTTCCAGCGTAAACATGAAGCCAAGAGCATACAGGGAGTATTAGGTTTAGTATCCAATAAAACAAGAATAAACTTTATGGGGATTTCTTTAAAAATTACCTTTCACAGGCATTTTTATGCAGTCAGAGTTTGTGATGTACAGAGGTTCACTTTAGGAGATTGCAAGTACAGAGATCCCTGATCTCTTTCATCTTTTTTCATTAAAAATCTGCAGTTGTGCAGGGTTGAAAGTTCTCCAAGATTTTATTAAATTGGGCAAAGCCAGAGGAGAAATAGCAAATAATGTTCACAAGGATAAAGTTGTGCTCTCATTATAGACTTCACACTCTCCTCTCAATGCTGGGTTTTCATTCTGCCCCTCTGGCACTTTCTGGCCCCTGTTCATTTTGATGAACAACAGGTTCTTAGTCTTAATTTAAATCTAGATGCAGTGTAATCTTTGTTATGCCATATCTCATACAAATCTTGTTTGGGACTTGCTTTTTTTTTTTAATAGGCATGCCAAGGCATGGCTTTCATAAAATTCTACCTAAAATGTTCTTTATGCTTAAATAACAGAGTTACAAAGTCAGCATAATGGTAGCAAAAGGGGGGGGGGGGAGAGAAAAAAAAGGAAATTAAAGAGGTAACAAAAGAGATTTTCAGATGAGATTTGGAATCCAAGGCAGTGCCAGGAAGGCATTTCAATGCAAGGCAAGTGCCCATGCATTAGGCACTGCAGAGGAGAGGGCCCTGCTATAAAGCTGACAGCAGAGCTGAGGTGTGCAGGCAAACAGTCACAGGCTCTACAGAAAAGCAGCAGGGCCAGGGCAGTTTGGAAATGAGAGAGGTGCCTGGAGAAGGCAGTGGCTGCATCCCTGAAGCACATCCACAATGGTAGGGGCATGGGGAGCACAGGGAGAAAGGCTTGAGCTCCCAATTAGGCACCAAAACTCATGGGCAGCATCCTTGGATAGAACTAAATATCCATCCAGGACCTTGTGGAGATGGAATTTGGGACAGGGGGATGTTCAGACCCTGGGCCAAGGGAAGGGAAGTCAAGAATGGCAGCAAGAAACAGGCAGATACAAATCTGTGCTGGTGGCCTGGTGTCTCCCTGGAGGAGGCTGCACCCAGCAGGGCAGGGCTGGCTCCTGCTCACAGCAAAGCTCCTTTCACTCCAAACAACCCAGGAGATGAACCCCAGCAGGGACAGGGCTGGCTCCTGCCCACAGCAGAGCTCCTTTCATTCCAGACAATCCAGGAGATGAACCCCAGCAGGGCCAGGGCTGGCTCCTGCTCACAGCAAAGCTCCTTTCATTCCAGTCTGTTCAGGAGATGAATCCCAGCACGGACAGGGGGGGCTCCTGCCCACAGCAGAGCTCCTTTCACTCCAAACCATCCAGGAGATGAACCCCAGTGCCAGCACTGGCACAGGGAGAGGGAGCAGCCCAGGGGAACGTGGCACCTCTGCAATCACTGCACTCACCCTGAGCCCCCTCATCAGAGCTCATCAAGCAAACAGAGCTGATGAAATCAGGAGAAATAATGCCTGAATAACTCTTGAGATGGGCTCAGAGATTTCTGCAGCCTTATTAAAAATGATGGGCAAATCCTGATGAGCTTCTAATAATATCAGGTGTAATTACCCACGTGGTTTTAGTCCTTACGAGAAAGCAGCACCTGTAGGATTAAGCATTTCATACAATGGAAGAAGAAAATGGACACTGGCCCTACACAGAGCAGAATTCTCCTGGGAACAAACTTCCCCACAGAGGTTTATGAATTTTCTGCTCCCAGATGCATTGGGAGCACAGGTTTGTCTGTGGTGAGAGAATCCCCACTTCCAGCCTGGGTAGGAATCAAGATTCACAGAGAAATGTGGAAATAATTAAAGGAGGGGGAAAAGCCACTCATGTTTTAATTTCATGCTTAGGTTCATTCAGAGTTTAAGACGAAGGCGTGAGTCACCAGTTCCTATTTTATTGAAGCCCAGCCCCTGGGGAGTGTTAGATTACAGGAGTTACAGCCTGTGCTCTGCAAGAACCCCTCTGGGGTACTGGGGTACCCCAATTTTGGGCTGCCGTTTTCCTGATGCCTTGTCCCTGAGATTCAGCCCAAAGTGCAGCAGCCCCAGCAGAGGCTGTGCCCCCTCAGCCCCTGCCAGGCTCAGCCTGCCCCAGGAATGGGCTCCAGGGCTGCCGGCTCCTTCTGGGCCAGCAGGGCTGCTCACAGAGCTCAGCCCGGGGTTGTTGGTGTGGCAGCCTCAGGAAGCACCTCCAGCCACGGCTGAGGGGAAACAAAGAGCTCCCGGTGAGCCCCAGCTGCCCTTCCCCTCCCTTGGTGCCTCCGGGGCTCGGGGAAGGAGGATGGAGGATGGAGGATGCTCGGGACAGGATTAACCACAGCCCCCGGAGTTCAGAGAGTCACCTCTCCTAAAATCCGTGATTTTCTGACAAAAGTCTTGTAAATGAGGAGGAGCTTGGCCGTGTTTAAAGGTTTTGGCCAGGGACATTGGCCTTTTCCCTGGCTGTGCCTCAGCAGCTGCATCAGAGGCATTTCCAGAGCAGGGAGCAGGATGGGATTCCTGCAGCCCTCACCTCCTTCCCTTTCACACACTCCTTCAAAGGATTGCTGTTAAAATGCAGTGCAGCCTGGGATCAGAAAACAGCAAAACAAAGCCAAAATCCCCACTTTTGGTACCTTTTACACCCCAGCTGGAGCTCGTGACTGTCCTTTAAGAATGTGGCACTGGTGTCACTGGTTCTGAAGCACTGACCTCAACAAACACCCCCTGATGGTGGTGGTGTGAGACCTCCCCCCTCTCGGACCTCTTCAGGCTCCCGGAGCCTTTATTCCTTACATTTCACTAATTAAAAATCCCACGTGGCACAGACTCCATGCTTGGTTTGTATCCAGCTTCCCTTCATTCTTCCACTTGACTGAGAGCCTTTAAGTTGTTTCATTCTTCGGTGCTGGACAGAGCTTTACCCTTAAACAGCAGAGGATTTTCTTCTGCTCAGCATGAAAGGATAGTTTTAGCTGATTAACTCAGACATGCTCCAGAAGAAGTTTTTAAATTCAATTTTTACATGAACATCGTGTTCACATTAGAAGCCTCCATAACGGGGGACAAAAAGGATGATTTCTCAATAATTATTAAAAAGACCAGAATTTCAATTAAATTCCTGACCAGTAACAGGAAGGGTAAGAGAATCCAATTACAGCAACTCTTGCTTCCATCAGATGCTCCATGGGGATCAAAATGACCACGTGTGTGAGCAGAAATTGCAATCTGAGATCCCACATTAGGATGTTGGCTCTGAACTGCAGCTTTGATTTTCTGCCACTCTCCCTGACCAGCAAGGTGCTCCCCCCTAATCACACAAAATCAGAATTTACCAACAAGGGCTCTTTAGGGTTTGGAGACACCAAGAACCCATTACAGGCGTTTTGCTCTCCATCCTCTCAGCGTGCATTCCAGATCTGTGGATGTGCCATCAGCTCAGCTAGATCGTGATAAGTGGCAGCAGAATTGTGCCAGCCACTCTATAAATGGAATTTTCAAGACAGTCAAAAAAAAACCATGAAATGAACCAAACCAAAACAACAACTGAGTCTGTGCTGTTTAATAGGATGAGAGAGGGAGAAAATTCTCGATTGTCAGAACAACTGTTGTCGTTGTGGGGAGAAAAAGGATGGCTGTGCCCCGTGTCCCTTGGGCCCAAAACCAAAGCAGCAAATAAATACTTCCCTTTGGTATCTGTCTCATTGCAGGGCAATCTGTCAGTGGCACAATTTGGGAGTGACCTGTGCATGGAGAGCTGAGCCCTTGCAGAGGGCAGAGCACAGCATGGAGCAGTCCTGGCTGTGCAGTGACATTTACCCCAATATCCCACCCAGGCAAGCAGGGAAGGCCAGACTGAGAACTCCTACAGTGAAAGGGCTGAGGTTTGGGGGTTACAGCCCGAGAGGCAGCTGCAGTAGCAGTTTGTAAGGTTGGGTTTCTGCACCTTTGTGCTGCCACCTACGCTCCTCCGCCTTGCTAAGGAGACACTCCAGCTCTGCCACCACAACAGCACCTGGAAAAACCCTAAAACTCTTCAGGGCTCAAATGTCTGAGCTGGAACTCATCACACCCAGCCTGACTACTCAGCTTCCTTGGCTGGAGCTCCCCACACCAAGGCCTGGAGGGCAAGGCTCACCCACCCTGAGGATGCTGCCACAAGCAGGTCAGGGTGGTTTGTCCCAGCCCTGCCAGGTCCCCTC
Source organism: Loriotus luctuosus (assembly GCA_035582745.1). Classification (NCBI taxonomy): domain Eukaryota; kingdom Metazoa; phylum Chordata; class Aves; order Passeriformes; family Thraupidae; genus Loriotus; species Loriotus luctuosus. The sequence continues at coordinate 14,009,316 of JAWWEY010000069.1, forward strand.
CCCTGTGGGGCTCAGGTGACCCAGATGGCAGCCCAGAGCTGCCCAGGGGCAGCAGGGAGCCCCCAGCACCCCCACATCACCAGGCACAGACACAGGCAGGGTTGTGCTGCTGCTCTGAGGGATCTGGGAGGCTCCACACGGGGCCAGGGCTGATCCCATTTGCTGCTCCCACTGCTCCAGGTGCTAGAATAGCATCACTAGTAAAGCCTGAATGCTGGAACACTGAGAATATCCTTTTTCTGCAGGAAAACAGAGGAATATTAACAAGGCAGAACGGGTTCACTCTGGAATGTCACCACGAGGAGGTTGGCTCTGTGCACCACCAGCAGCCCTCCCTCAGAGGCTGCACCTGCAGGGGCCACGCTGGCTTTCCTCCACAGAGAATGGGCACACACCCCTGCCATGGCACCTGGGAATGCTGCATTTCCAACATGACCAACACTTAAATTCACCCTCTCATGGTGCATTTCCAACATGACCAACACTTTAATTCACCCTTTCTTCACAAGTCCATCCACTTCCTGAGAATGTGGCTGCACTGAAATAATGGTGCCATTACACTCATATTTCATTTATGATGAAAGCCAAAAAAGCCTCTTGTACTCCCTGAGTTCCCAGTTCTGAGGCTTGCTGTAAGGCAGGCCACAGTGCCAGGGGTTATTTCTCTGTTCCACAAAGTAACATGACCCACCAATTAAAGTCCAGCACTAAAGCTCACCCAGCCTGTGACAGCAGTGACACATCTCAGCACCCACTGCAACAGAAAAGCCACTGACCACAAAATACAAAGGACAGGGTTGTTTAAAAAAAAATTGTTCCTTAATAAGGACAGGGCATTTTATATAAAATAATAGGAGAAAATTACTGATTTTGTTTGACCCCAAATGACCCCATTTAGCTGCAACAAGACCTCAGTGGCATTTAAAGCATCAGGCAGAGCCTTTTACCTCCAGCCCAGTGGAAGTCACTGAGCATAAGCTGCACAAATAGAGATGCTCAGATGTTCCTGTCCTCACTTTAACTCAGCACATGCTGTCAGGGGCAGAACATGCTTTAGGAAATGGTGGGGGGGTTCCCAAGGACAAACACACTTCAAAGGAAAATATATAGTGCCACTTTTTTTTAAGTATTAAAATGGATTTTTAGACAAATAATGGCACTGCACAAATACTGTCCTCATTTTCTCCTAGAGGTTCTCCCACTGATGCTAGGGCTCAGAAAATGAATAGCTGGAGAAGCGAGTCACAAATCAGCAGTGGAAGGAAAGGGAGATAGCAAAAACTATTACCTGACAGCAGATAGCTACAGAGCTCAGCATTTTTATCAGTGTTTGAGGAATGGAACTTCCACAGCAGCAGAGCAGGGAGGGGAGCAGGTCAAGGCCAAACTGTGACTCTGACAGGGATGCTGTGACAAACCAGGGAGCTGCCAGACCCCTCTGGGCCCCCAGACACTGAGAGGTGCCTGGCTGAGGCACTGCTGCTCCCATTGCACCCAGGCCTGCCCAAAACCCAGGGAAACCACACCAAAACTCAGGCTGTGCTTTGGTCTGCAGAACACAGCCCCAGGGTTGGGTCTCCTCCCCGAGAACCAGCAGCGTGGGGGGTGTTGGGTGTCTGGCTGGTTCTGTGCAGCACCTCAGCCCTGGCCATGAGAGCAGCAATGCCAGGGGCAGAGATGGGGCAGCTCCCAGGAGCCTGGGCACACTGACAGGGGCAGCACGGGGCAGCTTGGGCCAGGAGGGCAGGCTTGGCACGTGAGGAGCAATATTGTCTGTTCTTAAAGCAGATCACTGCCAGTGCTGTGGTAAGAGTGCTGAATAACCTCTCACCCAGCACTAATCCCTCCTGGGCTCTCCATCCCCAAATTGCTGTGACTGGGGACTTTAGGATGCTTCTGAAACGCTTTGATTGTCTTCAGCTTTCCATTTTCTTCCCTCATGCAGCTCTTCCCTCTTACTGAGTCAACAGAATAATGAGGATGCTGTTCTTAGGTTTAAAGCTGAGTAAGTGACATTTCTATCCATTATTTATTTGCCTGGAAACTCTCATGAATACCACCAGTGATAATCACCTAATTCCTACCAATTTATTTCTAGATCACCATCACACACCAAGTGTGCTGCAGGTAGCAGCTCAATTCAATATTTATGAAGTGGTTTTTCTTTCAATGAATGCAGAGAGCCTCAGCGTGGTCACAAGCACAGCTGCTCTTTGGAACTGGGGACACATGGAGTAAAACACACCCCAGCTGGGAGATGTGCTGCTACTCACAGTGCTGGGAACAGCAGAGCTCTGCCAGGGAGCTGCAGTGAGCTACTCGCACTGTACTACACAGAGCTACTCTGCACACAGGTTACTCACACCATGCTACAGGAGTTACTCTGCACACAGGTTACTCACCCTGTGCTACAGGAGTTACTGTGCACACAGGTTACTCACCCTGTGCTACAGGAGTTACTCTGCACACAGGTTACTCACCCTGTGCTACAGGAGTTACTCTGCACTCTGCAGTTACTGATAAAGAATGATCATGAATGAATAAAACACAACTCTGGGAAAAGTGGTGCAAAGCTAAAGGAAGAGCAGCATTCCATGAGTGCCATGACAACGAGCTGTACATTTATACAATGTGCTCAAATCAAAGACAAACAATTGCATGTGACTGCAGATTGAAAACCAAACTCCATTTCTCACTACAGCCTCTGCCAATCCCAGGGCTCTGTATAAACCATCATTTTTCCATATTTTCAGAATCCTGACAGATTTCCTGCAGAGGGTTGGAGGTCACAGGGTAGTTCCCTGTCCTGGCTGCTGTCAGACAGAAACCCCAAAGCCCTTTGGCTGCAGGCAGGGCAAGCCCAGCCCTTCCAGCCCTGCCAGGCTCCTGGGGATGTGCTGATTTGCAGCCTGTGATGCCAACATCACCCCTGCTCCTCCACCACCATCCATCCAAAGCCCTGGATTTCACCTGCCCAATCTGCACAGCCAAAAGGATCTCACTAAGCCAGGTGACTGAAAGATTTCGGGTAGCTCACGCTTTTTTGGGTGGATTTATGAGGATTTCTGAGGTTCAGGTGCCATCCAGTCTGAGCTGAGGCTCAGAGGTGAAGCCCAGGCTGCTGTACCTCAGTGCCAGCAGCTCTCCCCCAGTCCCACTGCTCTCCCTGTCCCAGGCCCAGGCTGCTGGGAGTTATTTTCCTCAGAATCTGACAAACTTCACTCTGACTCAGCCTGATCTCCATTCCAAAATAGGGAAGGGAAAGCGGCCAAGCTGGGGAGAGGAGGAGGAGGAAAGGGAGGAGCAGGCAGCTGATCTGTTTTTAGAAAGAAGAGCAAAAGGAAGCTGAAGCAGAATAGTATTCCATTGCTGATCCTGCTTCCCCGTTGGATCCAGGACTCCCATGGGCCGTGGAGCCCAAGGAATGGGCACAGCATTCCCTTGGCAGGGGTGCAGCAGCAGTGGGTAATTACACTGAAGGTGGTTTGGGCACACACCCATGAAGAGGATGATCAGAAACCCTGGCAAATGGCACAGGGCAAGATCCAAAGGGGAAAGTTTCACACCAAGGATGCCCCAGCCGGTGTCAGGATCAAATGGAAGAGACTTTGCAGTCCTTATTTGATCATTTGCTCTTTTCTCTCCCCCTCAGAGCACATCACAAGAGTGAATCCTCCCTCCCTCAGAGCCATTTGCAGAAGAAAACCTCCATGCCCAGCTCTGCAGCCCCTCACACCAACCCTGGGCTGCTGTGAGCTGGGACTGGCTGCAACTGGGGGCTATTAGCAAGGGAAACCAACCAGAAAATATCCATAACAAGCACAGGACCAAAAACAACACCTGGAACTGAGAACCATCCATTAGGCAGGCACATGGCTGCTCCCTGGAGCTCTCCTGCACTGAGGGAAGGTCAGGAAATCCCAGCAGAGCTCTGGGTTTGGCTCTCATGCCGTGCCCACCTCCCACTGCCCCTGCAGAGGTGCCAGCCAGGCCCTTCACAAACCCTCACAGGGCTTGGAACACGTTTTTGTGTCCAAATACCAGAGCTAAATGGTGTTCAGCTCCTGCTGCCTCCCCTGCCACAGCCAGCAGCTCTCAGCTGCACAGGCCATGCACACAGACATGGAAATAAAACCAAAATGCTTCCCAAGGGGCTGGGGGTGTCCCCAGGGCTCCCAGACTCCTGCAGCTGCCTTGATCCCCCTGGTGCTGGGCCAAACCCCAAAATGAACTGCACACTGCATCTCCCACCGCCTCTGAATGGAATTAATGGGTACAATTAGTCAACCAAAGAGAAAATCCTCTGGCAGAAAGTCCATAGCAATGTAAATTTCAGTCTGTTTTTTGGAAGTATTTTATTTACTTGGCACCTTTGGCTTTGTTTTTCATTCATCATAATCCTTTTATCCCCTGAAATCTATATTGATTCCATTTCAAACTCTGCTCTTAATCTCATTTAATACATGTAGACATTAGACCATTTCATATTCCAGTTGCCTGGAAAGCTGACAAAACCAGCTTTTTATAATCTCATTTTTCATTTAAATATTTTTCAAATTCTGTTTGCAGCCCCCTCACTCCTCTGGTTTTCTTTATTCTGAGCCTAAATAAATGCACATCATGACAAACACCTGTGATTACAGGGCAGCAAATTCCAAATTCCACCTGCAAAGAGCTGATTCCCAGATTTGTGCCTCTGATTTGGGACCTCTCAGGCCTCCACACGAGGGTACAATACTGGCACATGCTGAGCCTCCTCATTAGTGTGCCCTGCACGCTCACAAATAGCTTTTTATTTTTTACCCACAGCAACACCACTTGTGCATTCAATGCCATTAACTCCTCCTGTCGATTAGGCAAGGAATTATGTGAATGTTTTACTGAAAAATGGCAGGAGAAAATCAGAGTAGGGTATGGGAGCAAGGGATGCTGAGCTGAAAAACCTGAACCCTCATTTCTCAAGCAGCTGCAACTTTCATTGATGCTCAAAGCCAGCTGAAGTCAAGCATGTGAGGCAACAGCAAAATCATTTCTCTATATATTCAAGAGATTTTCATCCCAAGGGCTGCTGAAGAGCTTTTCCAAGACACATAATGAGAGCTAAATCAATGGATCTCAAAAGAGAGAGACTTCTGGGCTGGAATTTGATACATTTCTGGAAGAGAAACTTAGGATGGGCAGAATATGTTGTGCATTAAAATTACAATGAAATACAGCACTGGGTCGTAGGGGTGATATCACAGGACTTTCAAAAGGCACTTGCATTGCCACAGGAACATGGCAAGGAGAGATAAAAATAAACCATCAGCTCTAAACAGCTGGGAGAGCTCATTAGCAGAGCCCCACGTGCTCTGGTTCCTGGGGACAGCGAGCCACGGGGGCACAGCCCCCAGCCCTGCTCTGCTCAGCACAGAAATCCTCTCCTGGGGCACAGGGACACCTGGGCTGGGAGCTGAGTCCTGGGGGGAAACTGGTGAATAACTGACAGCAGAACAATCCTGCCACGACACTGCCAGCAGAACAACACTGCCCCAACACTGCCCCAACACTGACAGTGGAACAACACTGCCAGCAGAACAACACTGCCCCAACACTGACAATAGAACAACACTGCCCAAACACTGCCAGCAGAACAATCCTGCCCCAACACTGACAATAGAACAACACTGCCCCAACACTGACAATGGAACAACACTGCCCCAACACTGCCCCAACACTGACAACAGAACAACACTGCCCCAACAGTGCCAGCAGAACAACACTGCCACGACACTGCCAGCAGAACAACACTGCCCCAACAATGCCCCAACACTGACAATGGAACAACACTGCCCCAACACTGCCCCAACAGTGCCAGCAGAACAACACTGCCCCAACATTCACAACAGAACAACACTGCCCCAACACTGCCCCAACAGTGCCAGCAGAACAACACTGCCACGACACTGCCAGCAGCACTGTCCCTCTGTGCAATGACATTTTTGTTACGGATAACCCTCACATGGTTCAAAGTGCAAGTCGGCACTTGAGGGCCAAAGCAGCTCCCCTGGGACACAACCAGCAAATTCCAGGCACCATTCCCAGGGACACCTTTGCCAAATGAACCGGCCCAGCCCTCTGGTGAGGAATGAGAAGCTTTGTGAAGGGGCCTCCTCAGAGCAGCGTGGTCCAATGGCCCATGGTCTGCAGTTAATGCAACAAACCTCTCTTCACTCTGACCCTGGCAGGGCCTTCCCTGGAGACAGGAGCTCCTGAATGCCCAGGGCTCAGTCCTACAGAGGAGCTCCTGAATGCCCAGGGCTCAGTCCTACAGAGGAGCTCCTGAATGCCCAGGGCTCAGTCCTGAGAGAGGAGCTCCTGAATGCCCAGGGCTCAGTCCCCTCAGCTCCTCCATGCACGCCCAGGCCCACTGAGAGCTCACACCTCCCTCCATGGCAATGACAGGCAAAGCTCTGAGGCATAGTAAAAACCCCCAGAGTAAAAGAGGGTAAAAGGTGCCCCTCTGTGTAAAAGCCAAGGCCAAAGAGAGAAGCTGCTTCAGTAAAAAACAAGAAGATAAAG
>JAWWEY010000069.1:14015976-14040686 GCA_035582745.1 Loriotus luctuosus
TGGGGTTCGCAAAGGTACGCATGCCCTTTTAAAGACTGCAATCTCTGCCTGCGTCCAGCGCTGAAATAAACATACCGGGCTACTTTTACAAAAGATTGTAAAAGTTGTTGAGTTTTTTTCTCTCCGCGCAACAGCTCCAACCACTGCTGCGGCTGTATCTATACATCCACCAAGGGAGGGGGTTAAACAATGTATTATCAGCAAACATTCTTGTAGAGAAAGGAAAAAAATCATGGCTAAATGTTGTTGTAATTGTGGGATGCATTTTCCCTGAATAATAATGGTTATAGATCTGAACTGAGTGTGGTGAGGAGCAGAAACAGCTCAGAAACTTCAGGTCACAAAAACCTCCCCAGATCAATATCAGCAATGAGTACAACCCATGTCAGGTTTGGATTTTGCAAAGCCGCTGGTAATCAGACAGGAGTTCTTCTCATCTCAGATCCCAAAGTTCAAAGGAATATTCTAATATTGATTTGGCTCTAAACATCTCCCCTGGAACAGCAAGCCCAGCAGAAGAAAGCCAGGCACATGAAACCGTGAGAATAAAGGAAAGTCTGCAAAGTTTTCATTCTTACCAAAAAGAAGAGAAAAATCCAACCAGCAAAAAAAAAACCAAACAACCCAAAACCCCTCAACAAACAAACCCAGCCCAGCTCAGCTGTTACATCCCTTTCCAAATTCTCTCTACACCTCTACTTTGAAGATATTTTTGCCTTGAAAGAAATAATTATAATGTAAAATCATTCCATAGCATTTGCAGTTGAAATCTGCCTCTGCAAGGACTACTCCATAGTTCATTTAGAAGAGAGAGAATAAAATGCAAAGGAAATGTTTATTTCTGTAACATCAAAAGTCAGCTGTAATTTAATTAGCAGCTATGGTAGATTACAAGATTTGTGATTCCTCCAATAAAGACAGATATTTTTTTTTAGGGGCAATTAACGCAAGACCAGATGTGAAGCCTTGAAATTCAGAGAGAACAAAAGTGGGAGGTGGAGGTGACAATAAAAACGCAGGAAGTGGAAACAAACAAGGTGTTTTCTAATTTTCATCACAGTTGTCCTTGCCTGGGGGGAGACAGGTTACTGTTACAGGGAGATGAAAAAACTAAAATTAGTGTGCAGAGCTTCCTCATGTGCAAAATGGAGTTCCTGTTCTCCATGCCCCTCCATTCGAGCAAAGTTGTTTATTCATTAAAAAAAAATTACTTGCAGCAGTGTTTTGGGGGTTCATGAACTTTTATTATTTGTGCCATTTAATAAGCACAGGGAGAGAAAAAGGTCATGTCTTGACTGGAATAGCTTGTAAGTGAATTTATCAGCAAAACACAGAAGCTGGAGATAAAGGCAATCCACATTTAGTTGCTGTATTTGATTGTTTTCTTTGTGGCTTAATAGTGTAAATTAAAAGAGAGCTTAAATGTTAGCACCACTGACAAGATGGCACATCCAAAATTATAAGGAAGCAAATAAAATGATTCATGTGGAATTTTGAAATATCTCAAAATATGTCAGCCAGCAGATGTCACAAAACCTGCAGGGGATGATGCAGTGCACCAGGAGAAGGGCAAGGCTCTGGCACAGCATGGCAGGAAATTATCCTACCAGTCCCCATAAATCTGAGAGCCTGGGAAGGGAAGGAATAAAACACACCAAAGACAAAACAAACTGAGATTTTCTCTGCCACCATCTACCCCAAAGGAGAAGTGAAGTGCTCAAGACCAGCAGCTTGAGCATGGCAGAAAACAAGGCTGCCATAAACTAAAGCAGAGCATTAGGAACTCCCCAGGGCCAGTCTGGCCTCACCTGGGTGTGACAAGGTCAGTGTGTTCAGCACCACCCACAAGTGCTACAGAGCAGGCAGTCACTTGGAACTGCCAACAGAACAAATTCCCAAATACTGATTTTTATTCACACACAAAATGCAACAAATCCCATATGAAAGGCACCATTCAGAACAGCTAGAAAGTACTTTCCCCACTGGCTTTGCCAAATGCATTTCCATGTACTTATGGACACACAGGAAATGTGTATGAATTCATTTCTGCCCCAGCTTGATGCTGACAGCAAAATCCTCAGCCTAAGCAGGGATGCTCAGTAAAGAACTGGACAAAACCTGACCCAACCTGCCAGAACAAAGGCAGCAAAGGGTGCAAACAAATATTTATCCTGTGCAGGAATGAGCCCCAGCAAATAAACTCTCTGTTAAGATCCATGAACACTTCTAAAGGCCCTGCAAGAGCATTTTTCCTCCTGCCCTGCATTTCTTCATTGGGCTGAGGGACTGAGGAGCTCAGCAGAGCATCACCCCCAAACCAGGCAGGGATGCAGAGCCTTGGGACAGGGGTGCAGCAGAGGGGCTGCAGAATGTATGGGGAGGGTGTGGGTGCTCAAATTAATCAATCCAACTAAACATCAGCACTGGGAAAGGTTAATAAAGAGAAAGACTTTCAACCACCTTGACCTTGAGTTGTTAATGAGGTGCAAATCCTCTCCCTAGGAAATGTGGCTGCTTGAGACAGTCTGCAAGAGAACCTGCAGAGCAGCTAGAGCCTCCTGTTTCTCTCCTTCTGGCCATGGATACAATCAGGAAATGTGGGAAATGTGGGGCTCCTAACTCGGAGCAGCTTGTGACATATAGAAAGGAAACAGAAGCCGTGTTTCAGTCAGAGCACCCACCACGTCCAAAATAACAATCCACCCTATCCACTCTGACAAAATAACACATAATAGAACTAAAACTGTGCTGACAAAAATAGTCTGTTAAGCTTCCCATTCCTCTGAGGCCTGCAGTCTATTTTTGCTGCTGAGAGCTGAAGTTACACACGCCCCACCGAAGCTCAGCCACTTGAAAGAAGCAGCCTGCAAAGCATTAATAATTCATCTGATTGAGTTTAGCTGGCACACTCTGCAACCAAACTGCACCAAACTCCTGTGAGGAAGGAGAGGAGCTGCTGCAGAAGGATGTACCCTGCTTTACAGCACGTTCCTTTTTTCTCGTGGTGTGTTTATTGGCCATGAAAAGCAGTCCAAGAGGAGAAGGGGCTCATATGGCACCGGGGTAGGAGAAGAGACATCAGAAGGGTGAAGTTCTCCCTGTCAACCATGACCCACCAATCCAACTCACTTCTGATAGCTCTGTGCTCTTTGCCAGTCCTTTTGAGGAGTTCTCCCTGGCAGGGGAAGGGCAGCAGAGAGCTCTGGTGCCATCCTGCCCTTCCCTCAGCCCTAAAAGTGACCAGAGCTGAGGGGCAGCTCACACCTGGAGCCCCCATTGCTCCTGTGCTGGCACAAACAGCTCCAAGGGACAGTCCCTGTGCCACACCAGCACACCAGGAACTCAGCCCTACATGTAGGGCCATTCTTTTGACTTTCCAAACATTTTCCAGAAAATGGGACTGAACTAAACCCCTGGCAACCTCCAGGTTTGTTCACTTTATTGATTGCTCTGGAGATGAGTTGGAGCAATTATTTTGAAAAGGTTCATTCTCCAGAGTGAAGATGGAGAAAGTTAAATGTATTCCAAGTGGTGAATAACAGCTGAAAGGGAGAGCTGATGCAGCTAGGAATGGCTGAAACAGAAATGCACAGAGCACTGGGTCTGCAACAGCAATTTCTGATGGCACAAAGGGGATGTTGAGCATGCCCCAAAGCAGAGATTCCTCCTGAGGTGAGATGGAGAAGGCCCAGCTTTATTCCTTGACAGACCTGTTCCCTGGCACGTGGGACTGGAAGAGTTTCAGGTTTTATTTTCAGTGCCCTGGACCCCAACCCTTGCCTGTGAGCAGACCTGGCACTAAAGCAGCCAAGAGACCCAGGGCAGCCCAGCCCCACCACAGGAGAGGAACAGCAGCTTCAGGACTCCTCTGGTGAGGCAGCAAAATGATTTATTATCTCAAAGGATTTGTCCCAGTTTAGTTACAGAGTTGGGTTTTAGTGTTTTGTACCTAACACAGGCCCTGGGAGGCCCACAATTACCTTTTATATTGCAGTAAAAGTGCAGGTGTCAAAACCTGAGGCAGATGATAATCCAAGGGCATTCATCATCCCAGCACCTGGGGACACAAAGCTCTGCAAAAGGCAGGACACAATGTCTGGCAAAATATGTCCAGGAGAAAACCCATGGGCTCAGTTTCATCAAGAGGAGCTGCAGCTCACAAAGAACTTCGTGCTTTCAGCTCTCTGCTTCTGTATAATCTCATATATATATTTATCTATATAAACCAGATCTTAGCAGATGGGGAAAATCCATAAATTAGGCTTCTCTGGCATTAATTTGTTGGTGATTTTTCATTTGCATGAAACCAACCTTAAGTAATTTGTGTTTATGAGAAAAAAAACCCAACAAGATCTTTCACCATATTGAACTTCACCATCTCATGGAACAGGTCATTCATTGAATCATTATTGGATTATCTTCCAGTAATTAAGTCTCTTCGGTACAGCAGTTATTCATCTGAGTAGGTCTTAAAATACCACAGCAAGAGAGCATTAGCAACCACTTTTAGAAAAGTAATTCAGCCTAAAGAAGATGGAGTATCATTTGTTCTTCCCAGTGTGTTATTCTGGCCCCCAAAAGCCTCAGGTCCTGCTGGAGCAAGCAGAGTGGCTCAGGAACACCTGCTCACCCCCCAGGAGACCTTCCCTTGTCCCAGAAAACTCAGGATTCAAGCAGGGTGCTCATTTTCCTGGGTTTTACAGCTGCAGGTGCCACAGCAATACAAAATGGACAGCCAGATCCGTCCTCACTTTGATATCCTGTGAGCAAATAAACCACACACAGGAACTGGCCAAAGTTTCTCCAGGATGTGTGCACCAAGCCATTTCTCTTAAGAAGGCATCCAGTACACTTTGCCTGATTTATTATTTTCAACTGAAAAACGTGTCCATGCAGAAAGAGAGGAATCCGTGCAGGAAGAGAGGAATCTGATCATTGGTCTGGGGGATTCCCAGACCTTCAGTGCTGCAGATGCCAGGGCTGCAGCCACCAGGAGGGCCCAGACAGATTGCTGCTGGGTGGGCTCAGTTTGTCCAGCAGCACAGGACATCTTTGGTGAGATAAAAGACAAAGCCCAGTAAAACCCTGAGCAGAGAAAACCATCTCTGCTATTTTCTATCCCAGGGGCCACATCCACCTCTCTCTGGGGAGCAGCAGCCCCAGAGCCCCACACTGGGGGCACAGGGGCCCATGGGCACGGCTGGGGTTGGGTGCCCCAGGAGAGTGCTGCCCTCTCAGGGTGTGAACAGCTCGTTGTTCAAAAGCAGATTATTAACCAGCTCCAGGCTGGCCTCCTCTGCCCTCTGCTTTCCCCTCTGAGCTGTTCTGCAGTTTGGGTGTCTCAGTCTCCCTGCTCTCACCTGCCCAGCATGAGGGGTGCTGTGGAACTATGGAAACTAAAGCCAGCCTCATCCTTGTGATAACCAAACCCAGCACTTCTGAGGATGAGGATGAGGAGTTTTGCATTTCTGTGCTCCTTTCAGTTGTGTTTATTTTCTGGTCTGGCACTTCCCAGCTGGAGTTAAACTGAAGTTATGCCCTGTCACACTGCAGAAAGTCATCCCCACACAAATCACCAGTCCAGCATTGTGCCCACCCACACAGAGCTGTGCAGGCAGGGACACATCCTTGTTCCATCCCATGGAACACATTTTAATCACCTCAGCAAGGAAAAAAACCATTGCCAGCCTCTGCTGCACCTTGCCTGGGGTTGCCACAGCACTCAGCTCTGCCCCTGCAGCTCTGGGTGCAGGAAAAGCCAAAGATCCCCCACAGAAAGGACAAGATTGGGAAAATAAAGCAGCCACCAAAGAGCCAACCCAGCTTCCCCCTGCACCAGGATCTGCCCAGGCAATAAACACCTCTGAAAAGCAGCCTGGCACATGAACCCAGCAGTTACCCCTGCTGGGGTTTCATTTATTCAGGTTTGTGCTTTATTTTTAATTCAGTGACCTGACAGTGCTGCCCTGCCCTGGGACAGGGAGCAGGGACCTCCATGCTGAGGCTGAAAGCAGCTGTGGGCAAGTGCAGGTAGTAAAAGCCAGAAAATGAAATATTGTAATGAATAAATAGAGAATTCAAGAGAACTCGGGCTGGAGTCCCTAAGCACTGTTATTTGAAACTTGCAGTGAATGAGGGACAGAAATTTTCTGGACATTAACGTTAAAGTTTTATTGAAGTTTCTCTTCTAAGTGTAGGTGATAAAATTTGGCTCATAAACCCTCTGAGCTCAGGATATTAGAGAGACATTACATTATTTATGGCTGAAAAGGACAAAATACCAGACCAAATTACAGAGGGCCAGGCTATGCCAGCTGTTTCACCACAATGTGTATTTTCAGTCCTTAATTAAAAGAAGAAACACGAAGTCCCAAGTCACAATCATTACAAAGCTTTGAAGGAAAGAACTAAATCAAGTTTCTCTCATTATTCTCTATGGACTTAAATTAAGTTCCCAATCAAGTGGGCAGTTAACCATGTAAGAACAGATCTCTGCAGGGCTTTAAATCAGTGTGACTCATCTAAGTCACAGCTGCCTTGGGAACTTCAGGGTCTCTTCTCAAGGGGGAAAACCCCAGGTTAGACAGCAGGACCAAAGCTGAAATTCACACTTTGGAGGTCAGATGTGCAGAAAATGGATAACAAGGAGCAGACAGAGAGAATTTGCAGGCTGTGCCATGCAGGGGACATCTGCTGCTCCTGCCAAGGGGAGGGCAACAGCAAGAAGCAGTTTTTCAAGAGAATTGGAAATTCTAATACATACAAATGGACCCTGAACTCCAGCCCCCTCAGGAAAGAGTAATCCAGGGCTGCTGCTCCGTTTCAGAGGATCAAGACTTTCTGTTTTACACAGTCTGGGGGTGGATCTCTCAGCCTCAGCAGATGTTCCTTCCTGAGCTGCTCCTTCCAGGTGGGCAGGGAAATGTCCTGGCTCCTGCCCTGTGCAAAGCAGCCCTGAGAGTTTGATCCAGAGGGGACAGTGTTTTCAGAGGCAATCAGGACATTCTGGAACACAAAGTTCTCTGCTAGTGCAGGGTACTTTAGTGCAGGTTATTTTCTAATCCCTCCAGGGCTGTCTGCAGCATAGGCAGGGGGCTGAACACTGGATTTACTGACCCTAGGGCTTGTGTCACCACAGTGACAATCAGGTAGTTATTTCAAACTGAAGTAACTTCAGTTTTCAGAGGGAATTCAGGTATGAACTCAAGTTTTTAATTACAGCTGAACTGTTCCCAGCCTGATGAAGGAGAGGCCTCAAACACAGGACAGGCTGAGCAAACCCAGCAGAGAAGTGACTGCAATAAATCACTGGCAATCCACACATCTCCCAACTGCTCACATTGTCTCAGATGCTGTTTCCAACCACCCATCCACGTCCTTTACAGCTGCCTTTCCCTGCCAGAGCCTTTATGGGCTGTAAGACAAGGTAGGCAGCAGTGCTAACAGGATTTGTGCAGCTGACACTTCCCCAGGGCTCACTGTGTCCTGCCTGGAGCACAGACTGTTCCTGCTGCAGGGGAAAGCTGCACAGAGTGGCCACGGAGCAGCTGGGAATGCAGGAAAAGATCCATCACACTCTGGGACATTAAACCACACTTGAACTTCCAAAAACCTCATTTTCCTGGGGATCAATACAGTCAGTGCAGGTGTTCAGGGCAAAACAAACAGTTCCATTTGTGAGCTCTGCCTGGTGACCCCCAGAAGCTCTGCTCTGCCTGGTGGGGCTCAGCCAGAGGGGAAAGCACTGGCAGAGGGCACAGCCCCACAGGTGGCACAGCCTGGCATTGTTCCCTGCAGTGCCCTCGGTCCTGCTGCTCTCACCTGCAGATCCACCAGGTGCTCTCCCCACCTCTGCCTTAGCTGACAGTTCATTTTCTGGCACATAAAACCAATGATTATTCATGGTGCCACGGCTGTCCATGCCAGCGATTGGGATCAGCTCGAGTTCTCTTCAGCAGATAAATATTTTTCTATTTAAACCTAGCAGCCCTGGCTTTATGGGGAAAACTGTCAGCTTCTCAGTGAAGAAACTCTATCTTCTCAAACATTTGTGCAGTGTGTAGTAAAACATAACCTTGATCCAAATATAAAAAGTGTTTAGGTAGGAGATGAAAGGGGTGGTTTCTTGAATTAGAAATAATATCCTAGCCAGGAGTTATTCATGAAAGTAGAGTCTTAATATTTACTTAGGCTTTCAGCAGCACTGATGTGCACTAGAATTTATTAACTTTTCAAGTAGTGCCCAATGTACCTGGGCACTGAGATGTTCCCCAGAAGCTCACCAGAAGTTGGGTCTATCAGTGGCTATTTTGGGCATTCAGCTGGGCTGGGTTCTGCTTCACCTGGAATCAAGGTTTGAAACACTCCTTCCCAGACCCAGATTTATGGTTTGCTCACAGAGAGGGGCCCAGGGAAGGTTCTCAGAGCCCTGCAAGGCCTGTGGGCAGCCCCTGACCCCTGCCTGCTGGGGCTCCTGGGCAGGGACAGAGCCATGCCCTCTGTGCTGGCCATGCCAGGCCCCACTGGGGCTCTTCCCAAAAACCCCAGGCAGATCCCAGCCCTGCCAGAGCCAGAGGGGCTGAGGAACCCCCATGAGCCAAGGCCAGGTGCAGGCAGCTCCACAGGAGCACAGAGCACAGCAGAAACCCTGTGCTGGCACTTCTGCATGCCCAAACCCTGACTGCAGCTGCTCACAGCATCCAGAACCATCCCCTGCCTTGCACCCTGCACAACACTCACTGTACTTCACACTGCAGTGGGGGAAGCCCTGACAAGGCACAAAACTCATCAAACAACTCATGGATGGCGCTTAGAAGTTTCCTACAAGCCTTCTCTCTGCTCAGTTTGTGTGCAGAATGTTTGTTTTAGTAAACTGGGTTCTGAAAACATGTATCTGAAGATTTCCATAAAAAATAATGAGATGTTATTTACAAACAGAAGCTGCCCATTTCTTTATGGCATCAGGCTCACAACACACTTGGGGCGTTTGCAGTTCAATGGTGAAAGGACAAAATGCATCAAGCACCAGAGATGAGGCAGTCACAGATGGGAGCAGGGCCTGGCCTTGCAGGGGCAGAGCAGAAACACCAAGTCGTGTCTCAGGGCACCAAGCTCACCAGGAATGGATTCCTCACCATCCAACTGCATCTCCTCCCCATTTTCACTTGGATACAGCTTGTTCATTTTCAGGAGATATTTTTTCCCCAGGAGCCCCAACACTGTTGTCACAGCTCCTGGAACTGCTCTGCTGGCTCCTGGCCCAGACAAGTTGTCAGTGAGCACATGCCTTTGTTATTGCTGAGACAGGAGATGGGACAGCTCTGCTCTGAGCCAGGGCTGGCTGCTCCAAGGTGCTCCCTGTGCTCTAAATGCTCCAGTGACCCCTGAGCACCCACAGACCCCAGGCTGAGCCTGCCACAGTGAGAGCTGCCAGGCCACAGGTCCTCCCTCACCCTTGGCAGAGTCTGTGGCACGCAGGGACTGCACACCCAGCACTGCAGAGCTGCAGGAGGGCCCAGGTATGCTCTGGGAATGGTCACTGCTGAGCACTGAGTCAGGCTGGCTTGCTGGAGCCCAACCCCAGGGCTGGGCTCATGCCTGGTGCCCTGTCCCAGCTCTGGGCTGCTCTCAGAGCTGCTGTGTGGCTGGTGCTGCTGATTTCTGCAGTTTTCCCCCATTCAGAGTCACTCAGAGCCTCTCTCTGCTGTCACTTGGCTCAGCCCCACTGGGTGTGACACCCCAGCACGACAGATCTCATTGCAAGTTCCCAGACAGCCCAAGCTCTCCTCTTTGGACTCATCTGTGCCAGGGGATTTTGCCAGCCCCAAACCATCTGGTTTTCCTTCTCATGCCTGGAGACCCCAGTGCTTCCCTGCCCAGAGCTCTGCAAGCAGCAGAGGGGCTGCCATGGATCCCTCCCAGCAGAACACAGCACCAGCAGCAGCCAGAGCCCAGGCAGCCCTGCCAGGGCCTGCTCCTACTGCTGGGAGCTCCAGAGCTCAGGGAAACTCTCCATCACCACCAAAATCCTGCCAGCAGCCCCTGGCACACATCAGACTCAGAGCCAATCCCAGACATGAACGAAACACAACATCCAGTTCTGCCCAAATCAGGTGGAAGCTCCTCATGAAAATGAAACGAGGAGTTAAATTGCTGTGCCTCTACATCCTCCCTGCAAGGGACAGGCCAGCACTGGGAGCTCCCAGCCTGAGCCTGCCTGAGGCTGATCATTTCCTTTGTTTACAGCCAGGAGCCACCCAGGGGGGCACTGAGAGTCACCCCCAGCACTGGCCCTGCAGAGGGGTTAGCCCAGAGCTGCACCCCAAGGTCCATCTGCCCTGAGACCCAAGGCAACCCTTCTCTGCACAGAGCAGGGACTGGCAGCACTCTGTGCTGTGTGTGTGTAACCCACCTCAGGGATCCCATGCCAAGGGAACCCTTCTCTGGCACACAGAGGGCACTGGCAGCACTCTGTGTTTGTAACCCACCTCAGGGATCCCATGCCAGGGGAACCCTTCTCTGGCACACAGAGGGCACTGGCAGCACTCTGTGCTGTGTGTTTGTAACCCACCTTAGGGATCCCATGCCAAGGTCCAGCTTGCTCTGATGGCAGGGAGGACCCCGAGTGATGGCAGCCCTGGCACAGGGACAGAACCTGCAGCACACGGGTCAGGATGGAAACACAAGTGCTGCTGGGGAGCTGCTGCCCTGGAACACAGCAGTGATTCTGTGCTGGCAAATACTCTCCGTGCTGAAAACAAACTTCTACTCATGTTATTGGTTTTGAGGCTTGTAAGTGGTTTTCAGCCAGAATTCTCTGTGGGAATGGTTTGATCTCTTCAGTGCTACTCAATTCCCAGCATCAAGTCAGATCCAATAACACAGAGCAGCTTGCAAACAGAGTATTTGTTTCCAGCCCATTTCTGAGTGATTCCCATTATTACTATTGAAGGTGTGAGGATCAGCCAGCCACTGCACCAAAGACTTGAGGGGTTTTCTGTAAAGCCTAGGAAGTTCTGTAAGAGCAGAACAAGAGCTTCACACTGCCAGTCTGAGCACAGGCCTGAAGTGAGCATCAGCAGGCAATAAACTGGCACCACCATCACCAGGCCATAAACTGGCACCACCATCACCAGGCAATAAACTGGCACCACCAGCAGCCTTTGCAGGAGGATGGGGCCAGAGCTGAGTGCTGGGCAGGCTCCCAAGCCCAGTGCTCTGTGACCTGCAGGCAGAGGTGCTGCAGGAGCTCATGTGCAGCCCCACCAGTGCCAGTCCCTTACAACCAAGGGAGCCACTCAGCCTGTTAAATGAGGAACATTGCAGAGTGCTGCCTTTCATTTCTGCCCAAAGAACCCCCCCTGTGGCAATAGGCTTCCTTCAGAGCCCCTGGCAGCAGCTCTGCTCTCCCCACCCTCCTGCACAGCCCAGAGTGGGAGCAGAGCTGCAATTGCTGCAATTTCTGGGGCAGGATCCCATCCCCAGCCCAGCCAGGAGCTCCTGAACTCAGCCTTGCCTGGCAGGGGCAGCAGGAAGGAGAGCATTGCTGGAGACACAGGAAGCACAGCAAGCCTCTGACACACAATTCTGATTTAAAGTCACCTGCAGAGCACCTGAAGCTCAGCCAGTGCTTGGTGCCAGCATTCCCCACAGCTGGTGCTGCTCTCAGCACAAACTGTATGGAAATGAAATGAACCTGAGTGAGGGGCAGTAAAACCAGACCAAACCAGCTCCAGCATCAGCCCTTGGCTCTCATATCACAGTAACCAAAGCACAGCACAGCCCGGAGTCATGAGAGCTGGGCCAGCTCCACCTGAACTCAGCCTCTGCTTCACTGGAGGTTATCAAATGCACAAATTGGTACAAATCAAAAAGGTGTCTTGGGAGAGCTCACGTGGCTTCCCGATTTTATTAAAGTGTTTGAGGATGGAAGTTCTTAATTGTCATGAAATCCATTTTCCAATACCAGCAAGCTCTTGTCTAGAGAGATGAAAATGAATAATTCTGTAGCCAGTGCTGGCAAACTGCTGTTCCCTGCCATGGCAGGGGTGTTCAGCAGATGCTCCCCAAACACCTTTATGTGAACATTACTTTTAACATCCATGTGGCACAGTCACCTCATCCTACCAGAGGGGAAAAGGCTCAGCATCTCTTCATCACCAGGGAAATCATTTCAACAGCCCCAGAAGCACAGACCTTGTCCTGACACTGTTTAGTGCAGCTCTAAGTCTTTACACAGCTAACCTCCCTATCAAGCAATGACAAGAAGCATTAATGACTGCAATGTCTCATTAATTAGTGTAAATACAGTGAATCAGTCAGACCAGACAACTCAGTAGAACTTCTGGTGCTCACAGCATGTTAATACGTTCCTAATTAAGACCATCAGCATTCCTTTTAATTAATACATTGACTTGCTTAAGATTTAATTGAAATTTTCCCAGCTCTCATTTTTCCAATTCAGAACATGTACAACAGGAAGAATGAAGCTGTTCCCTTCATGTTTGTGGGGCTAAATTCAGCATTTCAGCTCCCAGCTCACTCCACCCTCCAGACTGGATGGAGTGTGAGAGAACCCCAGAGAACATTTGGGAATGTGCACAGACACACACACTGACACACTCAGAGCTCTCTTTGGGCAGGACAGGAGCTGCTCCTGCTCCAGAGGTGACACATGGACACCAGAAGTGCAGAACTGAAGTTTCCTGTGCCTTTGGTGCCTCTGAACCCAGAGACTGAGATCCACCAACATCCACTGAGCTTTATCTCCAGAACTGCAGATTTGAAAAACCCTCAGGGACAGGATTCCTTCAGCTCCTGTCTCATCAAGTGTAGAGTTCCAGACTGAATCACTGAATCACTGGTTTAAATTTCTGTCTCCAAAGGCAAAATGAGAACTATTTCCACTACATTGCTGCATTTTTTAAAAACAAGGAGCACTCAGTGCATCCTCCCATCTGCTTTCTTCTGTGCCTGAATCGCTTCAAACCTAACAGAGCTTTGAACAAGTTGTGTGTTTAACAAATACCCTGAAGAGCTGTTGAATTGAGATTCACAAAGTGTCAGAGACAACCTCCAGAGAATTTACCTGCAGGCAGAAGAGGGAGATGAGAAACAAAACTATTTCCATTTTCCCTCGCTAGAAATATTTCAAAACATTAGAAAAATATCGGAGTGGTTTGCATATATTAAAACTGAACAGGGAAATGCCTTTTAATTGCACAGAAACTTCAGTTTTCCAAAGTTCTGGAGCACTTTATGAACCCTTAAATCATATTCCCATTCCCACTTTAATTCCTTCTCTACAGTGCTGGTTTCCCTTGAGGCTGAGCACTTCAGGAACAGATTTCCAGGGAATATCAGAGAGCTGCATCTGAGAGCCTCTGCCAGGGGTTTGCAGTGAGTCCTTCCCATGGACCAAATGGAAACAGCAGATCCCAACTCCCTGGGCTCAGCCCAGGGCCCCTCTCTGCCACATTCCCAGAGAAAGAGAGAAACTCTCCCCAAAAAGGCTCTCTAGAACCTGTCCCACTTAATCTTCTACAGAGAAAACAGCAAAAATTCTTCACTTTTTCCAAGGGAATTCTGCATGATGGAGACAGCCCAGGAGTGCAGCCCCTGCCAGTGTGGTGTTCCTTGAAGGGCTGGAATCCAAATACCAGAGTGCCTGGGAGGGAGGGTGGAGGGGGAAGCACAGAAATAGAGGCATTGAGAAGGACAAATATTCTGCTGGTAGGCAGGCTCATGATGGAAGGGGGATTATGATTAAAGAAACCTCAAGAAGGGAACTTTAAAACAAAGAGAAGAACTGCCCAAGCTACAGGACCCAAACCCAAACAGAGCTGTCCTGGCAGAGGAGGCTGCATCTCCCTGGCCCCTTACATGGCAAATCCCTGAGGAATCCCAGCCTTTGTTTGGATTTCACGTTGCCTGACGAGGCAGCACCAGGGCTCTGCTCACGTTTCCCGTTTATCTTTGGGACTTTCATGGGGATTTTTGAGGCCTTTTTGGGGCAGGAAGCACAGCCTGGCTCGTGTCCCCATGGCATTGCCAGGCAGTGGGTCTGGGCAGCACCAGCCACCACCCAGGAGTGTGCTCAGCACAGGGAGCAGCCCGGCCAGGTGGGCATGTCCTGCTCTGAGCAGGGCAGGAAACATCACCCAGGGGCTAAAACTGCTCCTGTGCCAGGGAATGTGGGGCTAAAATGGAATGTGGGGCTAAAACCCCTCCCTGCCAGGGAACTCTCCCTAATCCCCACAAGTCCTGGTGTTTTCATCTTCTCAGGCTGAAGATGAATGAGAATCTGAGGTGCCAAGGGATTTGCAGACAAGTCCTGCTCTGCTCTCTGGGGTGTTTATGCAAGCCCAGAGAAATGCCCTCTACAGCAGAGCCAGGCTGGCTGGGACAGAGCATCACCAAGAAAAACCCTGGGCTTGCCACAGAGAGACAGGGAGAGCAGGGCAGACCCCAAACAGCTGGATCCAGTGAGCAGAACCTCTCAAACAGAACAAACCCCAAACAGCTGGAGCCCAGGGATCAGGACAAACCCCAAAGAGCTGAATCCCAGGGATCAGAGTCTCTCAAGACACCAGCTGAAGAATGGAGCCCCATTTGTGTTACCAAAAACCAGCACGGGCACAATTAACCTTGCAGGGTGACAGGAGAATTCTTTGCTGTGTCACAAATCAGCCCCATCCTCAGCAGAGTTTTTGACTTTCACACAGTCCCATTTGCAGGAGGGATTCATCTTTATCTCAAACTGTAATTGAATGCCAGTAGTTACCTTGGTGACATTTAAAAATCTATCCCTGTGCTTTGCTGTCAACACTTTATAACACAATAAAGTGCCTCATGGAAAAAGTCAGAGCACAGCTTAGGGAATAGTTCCTATGACAACTCCATGAATCAGGGGATGGCAGAGATCCCCAAATGTCAAATGGACAGCAGCACACAGGTGGAGGAGGTCCAGGCTGAGGGCAGTGCTGTTCCCAAAGCTGTGCTGAATGCAGCTCCCAGCCCAGCCCCAGCCACCTCTGTGATTACACAAAGCCTCCTGTTCTCCAGGCACTCTCATTGCACTGCAATTGCCAAAATCCCTGGTATTTACTGTGCAGTCAGTGCAACTGATTCCTGCAGCCCCTGCTGGGGCTGGCCATCAGTGGGGGAGGGAGAGCCACACTCCTGTCAGTGCTGTTTGCTGTGCTCCAGGTGTTAAACACGAGTGGCAATGGAATCATTGGCCAAAACACAGCATTGCCACTCTGCTCCTGGCAGCACATCCCTGGGCCAGAGGGCACTGGGCTGGCATTCACCCCTGGCAGCTCCCCTGGGACAGAGGGCACTGGGCTGGCATTCACCCCTGGCAGCTCCCCTGGGACAGAGGGCACTGGGCTGGCATTCACCCCGGGCAGCACATCCCTGGGACAGAGGGCACTGGGCTGGCATTCACCCCTGGCAGCTCCAGGCTCGTTGGCCACCAGAGGCAGATCTGTTCCACTGGCACTGCCCCACAGCCCAGCTCTCCATGAGCAGCAGGGAGAGGAACTTGCTCAGGATTGCTGAGGAAAGGCCCCACTGCCCAACTCCCCCTGCTCCTCCTGTGTTCTTGCCTTTCCCTTTCCCTAAGTTCCCCTGCTCCCTCCCAGCTGCCCCGGGCAGCACACAGCCCTGGGCATTGCATCCCTGCCCCTCAGGGCCCACAGCACACACACATCTGCCCCACGGGTCCCTGGAGCAGAGAATTAATTCTGTTTTGTTGTCGAACTAAATCTGAGCCCCAGTTTATTTGGAAAAGGCTCCAAAGCAGCTGTCCATGGCCCTTCCTTCATGGCAGAGCTGTGCATGGCTCCTGTGGCTGTCCCACATCCCCAGCCCAAAGTCCTGAATCCATTTCCAGGAGACAAACCCAGCCTGGCATGCCCTGGAGATAAGGCTGAGCTTTCCAGCTGCTCTTGCCCTGCCAGCAGCAGAGTGCATCAGAAACCCAGGTTATCCATTTTATTAAAGAGCATTTTCCACTCACACAAAAGTGATGGGCCCTGCCAAGCACAGGCAGGCAGATGTATGAGAATAAAAAGGGCAGATTTCAATCAGAACATCCAACAAAAACTGTGGTTTTCAGCACTTCCCAAAGATGCCAGAAGTTTTGCCACTTTCACTGGAATTTCAAACAGAGGGAACAAAACACGAGCAGACTGATGATAACAACATGCCTGAGAAAGACAAACCAGGTACACCAGCACATTATAATCTTGCCCTTCAGTAAAGTTCTTTTCACCCCAAATCCACTCAGCGTGGAGATAATCTTGCCACTGGAGACCACAAAAGAAAAGTTATTTGCATACAGGATAGGCTCACAGAAAATTAAACTGCTGTGCAAAACTAGAGCTTATTATGCAAGAAATGTGATAAGCTAAAACATACAAAAATCCTCCCCAAGATCTGAGCAACACGAGCTAAAAATACCTCTATGGCATGTCATTTACAAATTCAAAGAGTTGTTTAGGCTGTGTTTAGATTGTGATCAAACAACACTCAATACATGTTTTTTTTCCACTTATGATTAAAGATAGTGCTGGATTTTAGGTGTTCTGATTGCTTTCCTCACTTCATTTTTAGTGCTATTTTTAATTTGCACTCCATGTTCCCTGCACCCCTGCTGGAGGCACGGGGCAGTGCTGGGAGGTGCCAAAGTCCTGCTCACCTTGCTCTGGCAGGCCAGGAGGGCTGGCATGGGGCTGGAGGGTGGGGAGTGCCCCGTGCCCCTGCTCACAGCCCTGCCCAGGCACCCCCTGCACCCCCTGCAGTGCTGCCACCCAGGGACAGGGCACTGACCTGTGCCAGGGCTTCCTGCATCCCAAATCCCAGGAACAGGGCACTGATCTGTGCCAGGGATTCCTGCATCCCAAATCCCAGGAACAGGGCACTGACCTGTGCCAGGGATTCCTGCATCCCAAACCCCAGGGACAGGGCACTGACCTGTGCCAAGGCTTTGTGCATCCAAACCCCAGGGACAGGGCACTGATCTGTGCCAGGGCTTCCTGCATCCAAACCCCAGGGACAGGGCACTGATCTGTGCCAGGGATTCCTGCATCCCAAACCCCAGGGACAGGGCACTGATCTGTGCCAGGCCTTTCTGCATCCCAGGCTCCAGGTGCCACACCCTGGGCTGGCACTGTCCCTGCACGGCCCAGCTCTGGGACAGCTCCAGGCCAGCTCAGGGCAGGTGTCCTGCACCAGAAATGCTGTGCAGGTGCCAGGGCAGGTGAGTTAAGTCTCAGCATAACTCTTCAAACTTTTCATTCTTTCCAACTGCAAAGAACAGAGCTCAGTGCTGGATGAAAAATTCCTGGACATAAATTACCATCATTTTTCTGTTACATAACATGATTTATCCAAAGCATGCACTGTGCTCATTCCAGCTTCCACCCAAGTCAATAGAACTGTAAGTGTTCAGCACCTCTGAGAAACCAGGACATGCTTATTCATGGGTATAATTTATGGTACCCAAGTTAGAATATTCTGTCCTTAAGCTCCCAGTGCAGAACTCCTTCCCTTCTGTGTGGACATTAATGGAGCAAGGCTGGGATTTACCCCAGATCTTCAGTGGAACACCCAGGACTGCTCACACTTTAAACAACCCCAAAACACCTGAATTCTGGAGAACTCCTCTGCCCACCCACAAAGTGCCTCCAACCAGTGTCCTCCCCTACAGGAGCCCTTCCCTCCACGGGGTGTCAAAAAGGAGCAACTGCCAGAGATGCTCAAGCTGTGCATGGAGAGCAGCCATCACCTGGCAAGGCCATGGGGAAAGGCAAAGGAGAAATTAATGGGAAATCCACTGTACTGGGCTCTGCTCAGCCTCAGGGCCATTTTCCCAGGGCAGTTCTAGTCACCAACCCCTCCCCGTGTGTCTCTGGGACAAAGCCTGCCTTCCTTTCCTTCCTTCCTCCTGTGTTGTGCCTTCAGCCCTCCCTGTGGTGACTGATGGCTGTCACCTTGGCACTGAAACCACCCTGGAGGTCTTTTCCAGCCCAAAGGATTCGGAAGGAGCAGATCAGGCCTCCCTCCCAGGAAGCTGTTCCTAGAACTGAGCCCAACAAAGCCAGCCAAACCTTCTCCCCAGTGTTCAGGGCCTGCAGAGTCTGAGTGTGCAGCCCAGTAACTCAGGACAGTATTTGTGATTTTTTTTTCTTAAATATTAAAAGATTAAATCCACTGAAAACCAAAATTACTGATTTTCCACAAAATTAAGGGTCTCAACAAATACTCCAGGCACAGACATGTCCAGAGTCCATCCCATCCTGCACAACACAACATTTCTGTTGCCTGCACTGCTGCTCAGGCTGGGGCAGGCAAGGCCAGCAGAGGCTTTGAGGGAGGACAGGTGGCTCCTGTCCCTTCCCAGCTCTGTCACCCCAGTGCAGTGATCTGTTTATTGAGCCCAGCACACACGTGGGCAGCTCAACTTAAAAAAACCTAATATTAGGTATCATGTGTTACAAAGTAAACTTTTCACAGGGAAGATGTTTCTATAGAAACTAATGTTTTTCTGGCAACACATTTCACATCAGGGTTGCCAAGGAAACAGAACTAGAGATGTGTTCAGCAAATAAGTTGTCAGTGCTTCCCCAGCCCCTGCCCTCTGCCCTTGAGTTCAGGGTGAGCACAGCACCCTGGGGTGTGCCACCTTGGGGCACCCAGCCTGGTTTTTATGGGGTGTGGAACCCTCCCTGCCATGGCAGAGCATCCTTGTCCCCACACATCCGTGGTCCCGCTCTCCAGAGCAGGGAAGTGCTCAGCTCTGGAGCAGGCTGGAAACCCAGAGAGCCCAGGGCTGCTGACAGGAGAGTGCCAGGGACACACCTGCAGGAGAGCAGGGAAATTGTCCTGCTGGGAACAACCCTGGGCCCTGGCACTTCAGAGAGCCCTGGGGTGCTGCTGGGCTGTGTCCCAGGGACCCCAGCCCACGCCAGGCACAGCTCTGAGCCCCTGGCTCTGGGCAGATTTAGGCTGCAGCATTCCCAAGGTGACATCCAGACTCCCACTCACCTCCAAGGAAAGTCTGCAAAAAGATCACAGCTCTGAGCTGGCATTTACATAGTAGCTGGGATTTAATGACTATTTGTTCAGTACCTGCCCATTCATCCAGCAGCGTTTGTGCCCCTCAGCCCTGGCACTGCTCCTGACCTTTGCTTTCCCACCCTCTCCCCTGCTTTTCCCTCCCAGCTCCCTGCACCCTGAGCCCCCAGGCCAGCAGGCAGCAGCTGCTCACACTCACTGCCCCAGCAGCTGCTCCCTGCCCTGCCCTGCCCTCCTCAGGAGGAACCTCTGCTCCTCCAGGCACCTTTTGGCACCTCATGTTGGCTCAAACACAAAAACCCAAATCCCCCGTGCAGAGGTGCCCCTGAAAGGGAGGAAGCTGTGCCTGACTCTTCATCAGCTCACCCGGAGTGTCCCCAGCCCTGTCCTGCCCAGGGCTGCTCCAGCAGCTCTCAGCACTGCACGGGCAGGCAAAGGAACTGTTTGCTCAGGTGCCATTGTGTTTGGGTTCCCAGTCAAAACCAGCCTCCAAAACAGACAGAACAGCCTTGGACAGAGACTGAAATGTGTGACTGAAACTCCCTGCTGGTCCCAGTGCCTCTGACTGGGGCTCAAAGGGCAGCTGCTCAATTCCTGCTCAGCTCCTGCTGCCAGCAGTGCCTCCAGGGCTGGCTCACATTCCCTGTGCTCAGGGGGTTGGATTCAGGGCTTTGCCACGTGGGGAATTAACCCAGGGGAGATCAGTGCCAGTGCATCCCAGGGGTCCATGCAGATGGGCCTGGTGTCCCAAAGGAAGGGTCACTTCTGCTGCATTCCTCACAGAGATCCACATGAAAATACCACACTGGGCTGGGTGATACAATCTGGGTTCTCAAGTTCATCCTCCAGCCTGCAGTAGCACTGGTTGGAGTATTTTAAATTATTTCATATTTCTGTAACCATGCAGTGGAATAACACTGAATGTGACACCCTCCCTGTTTCACACTCTGCCCCCTCCTGCCTGCTATGAACAGAAGGAGCAGCACCACAGCTCCTGGAGCTTCATTCTGAGGTGTTACAACGAGACAGTCCAGACTCAAATGGCTTTAAGGAATCATTTTCAGGAGCAGAGTGATTGTGTCCTTGTTCTCACTAAAGGCTCAACAGAATAACCTACAACAAATAAGTAAAATTTACCTGGGATAGCCCATAACTGGAATTTTGAAGGAGCCATGCACCACCCATGATGATAAGGAAATATCTGAGCTTTGAAAAATACCACCAGAATTACAAAATAGCTTTATATGGCCTGGGCAACAATTGGAGAGTGACCTTAAAGCTCCTCTGCTGACAGATTGTGAGTTACAGTGAATTGCACTAATTCATGCATACAGGTCCCACTCACCCTGGCCTCTGTTTGCTTGCAAAGCCTTGGGCTGGAATCTGCTCAAGCCAGGAGCTGCTTGCACATGCTCAAGAAATGCTAAATATAAACTGGATAATATGCAAATAAATCATTTTAATGAACTTTTTAGGTCGAGGTCCAAGTCTTCGTTTGCACCTACAAAGCACCAAGGGGACAGTGAACTCCTGTACGAGGCCTGGAGCACTACTGCAGCTCAAACAGCATCTCACAAGGGAACTCCCACCAACCCAAAACATCCTAAAGCTATAGCACTTAAGAACCAGACAGAAATAAAGACAGAAAATAAGTCTCACTAGCATGAATTACCTCTTACATCATCATATTGCCCCATAGTTCTAAATCTCTCCTTTTATCACTGTTGGAAAAGCAGATTTTCAAGGGCACTGCCTCTTGATGAAGATCATTTCCTACACCTCCTTCAAACACTTCAGATTATTTAATGAGCAATGTGTAAATCAGGAATTGCAAAGGCATCATTTCACTGTAATCTTTTCATTGAGTGGGCAGACTTTGGCTCTGCCAAGAAGAAATGAAGCACAAGACCACAAAGGTCTCCCATTCCAGTGCCATCCAACACTGGTTATTTCATTCAGTCCTAAACTGAATCCAACCCACAACAATAAAAACCTTTGGGATTACAAGGGCCTGTTCTCCTTCTCCTTTTCAGCAGCAATACCTGAATGCTGTGCCTGGGGCAAGGACCCACTCCCCACAGCAGGAGGAGCAGCAGCACCCTGTGAAATGCACATTTCCACTGCTGGGGTCAGCAGAGATGGGCTCATCAGAGCCCTCCTTAACCAGGCAGCAGTCAGGGCCTCACAGAAGTGTCTGCAAGCACAGAGGTGCCCTCAGGAAGAGAATGGAGTTTGGTACTGGGTAGGGTCATTGCCCTAAGCAAAGAGAAGCAGTAATGAACACAGAAAAAAATAAATAATCCAGTCTCTGAAGGGCACAGAAATGCTTCAGAAGGGGCCCCTTCACTGCACCTCACTGCAGCTGCTGCTCACCAGAGCCAGAAGCAATTCCTGCAACAAAATTAGCTTTTCCAAATGGCAAAAGCAGGAGGTGGCAAACTGTGACCTATTCCTAGGCTCATACATTAACAAAACCTCCTGTAAGCATTTTTTAAAAAAATTATTATTAGGAAAACTGTAAGCACACGGGCTGGAAAATAGTTACATTCTTAATACAGATGAAAACTACTACCCTGAAGTCCAATCACACAAACAAATGGAATAATAAAGCAGGTGACATTTCCTATTAGCAATCTCCACTGGCTATGTTTGCAACTCTTGAGAAGCAAACTGGTGAAAAGTATCAAGCCTGTTTTGTTAAGACAGTGAATAAATTGGATGCTTGTTAAGCCCTGATTGCTCCTTAAATATTTGGCTAGACTTGAATTTCTTGAGAGAAGGAGGTTTAAGGCCTTTTCAGTCTGATCCTGTGGGACCTGAATACAAAGCCCATCTTGTAAAATTCCCTCCTGTTTGTGTGCAGCCTCACAGAATCAGCTTCATTGCTGAGACTGGATGAACCCACTGTGCCACCTGGCTCAGAATCCAAATAGGAAATGCCCATTCATGCTTGCTCTGGACACTTCCCCCCATGCACCTTTTATTGGTTTTGTTCCAGAACATTCCATGGCCTTGCTCCCTGCTCCTGGATGAGCCCAGTGCCCAGAGCCCTTGGGTCTCCAGATGGATTCACCCTCCCAGGCTGCAGGTGTGTGAGCACATGCATGCCCTGCACGGGTTTGTTGCAGGAAACTGGATTTCCCCAAGCTCTGCATGCCCTGCATGGGTTTTTTGCAGGAAATTGGATTTCCCCAAGCTCTGCCCCTGCTTTTCCCAAGGTCATTTTGCCCCAGCAGGCACAGGAGCTTTGGAAACCCCTTGGGATGGTTGATGTTCAGGATGTGAACAAAGAGAGGAAAACAAAGCACTAAAGAAAGACAAATTTACTCTCTTGCCAAGAGCAAACCAGCCAAGACCTCTTCACAAACCCCACCATGCCACTGTGCAGGGGCTGACCTGGCACCAGCAATGTCCCCAACAATGTCCCCATTTCCCCTGCAGCAGAGGGGTGGGAGCTTCTGCAAGTCAGAGAGGTTCCAAAGGGTCTCAGACCCCTGAACCCAGCTCCCAGTGTGCTGTTACCATCACAAGAGCTGTAAATAAATCTCAAATCACCCAAACTCCCATGTCAGTATAATTTCAAACAAGCCTGGGCAGAGAAGATCAGCCTCTCTGGGGTTGCATGCTTGGTTCTAATAGCATTGACTGCCTGGTAACAAGATGAAGAGCTCTCATAAAAAGAGACAAGCAGCAAGAAATTGTATTATGTACTGATACCCCCCTCACTGACAGCAGCACTTATCTGCAGGACTGAGGTCTGCACGGAGAAAGGGAGTTAAAAGCTCTGTTATCATCAGCAGGGGCTCTGTCTCTGCAGCACAGGGATTCAGGGAGGGCTGGTGCCTCCCTGGAGCCAGGAGCAGCACTGACTGCACTGGAGCCAGCTCCCAGCTGCTGCACCTGTCCCACAGGTGTGCACAGGGACCAAGCAGAGCTGTGCAAGCCCCAGGAGCAGCTCAGAGCCCAGCACTCCCCAGGCAGCAGCTCTGTCCTTCCTCTCCATCACTCACAGCCCTCAAAGCCTCTCTGTGCTCAGGACCAGGGCTGGGCACAAGGAGAGGTGGCAGCACAGGAAACAGCAGCAGCTCAGAAGAGAATGATGAAACTCTTACCTGCACTGGGGTGTCCTCCCCATTCCCCTCCCAGACTCAGCAGCAGCTCAGCAATCTGCCTCTTCTGATGGGAGGAACTGCAAAGGGATGGCTGGATGTGCTCCATTGCAGAGCTCCAGGCTTGGCCTGAATTCTGAGTGTTACTGGAGTTTAAAAAAATATAAAATAAAAACCAGGAAAGTGAGAGCAACACAGGGCATGGAGGAAAGCAGCACTGGGAGTGTTTGTGGGACAGGGGAGCAGCAGGGAAGCAGGAAGAGCACAAGAGCACACACACAAATATTGCTTTCAGCTGTTCGGGAACGAGGGTTAAATAGCCCTGCACAGCTACAGGTGTGACCAAAAATGTAGCAGTCAAATGCTGATTTTTAAAGAGAAATCCACATATTCTTCTGAAAAGTAAAACAACATTAAGCCCTTTTAAATGGGAATATCTTTAACTAGCCCCCAAAACACTCTGAGGACTGTGGAGCCAGCACGTGGCCCTGCTGCTGGGAGTCCATGGAGCAGCATCCTGCTCTCTCCCAGAATTTGGTTCTTGAGGTTGCCTTAAAGGTCTGAAGAAAAATCTAAGAGGCTGCTATTGCAAAAATGCCTTTTCAAAGTTCTGCTTCAATCAGCTGAGCGTGCTTTGGATTTGGGGTGCCTGGATGCTCTCACAGCCACATCCCTGCCGTGGGCACAGAGCTGCACCTCTGCATCCACAGGGACAGCCCAGCACAGCAGCAGGAGAACACCTCTGGTCCTCCTTCTCCCACAGATCCCCATCTGAGGAGCAGTTAAACTGTGACTCTCACCACTAACCCTTCTGACTTCCTTAAACAAGAAGATGCGTAGTAAACAAGGAAGAGAGAAGAAAGAAACCAGTTAAGTTTTACAGTTCAGAAAGCATAGTTAAAATAAAGCAACCCCTTTTCTAGAAACACTAGATACACATGCAGCCCTTTTGTATCATCTGTTGTTTGACAGTGTTCTCAAACTAAGTAAGATCACTAAAAGCAACACTAAAATTAAAGAGCAAATTTATGGGACTGAAGGAGATTTCATGACAACACCAGGGAAGAAAAACTAAAGATGTTGGCCAGAATGACAGGGTTTTGTTTAAGATCACATGTACTGCTTCGTAGCTGGGAGAAGAAAAATTGATTTTCCAGACACTGCTATAAAACATGCCAAGAACCAGAGCAAACCAAAGCAAACACCAGCTGCAGCTGGATAATAAAACATCCCAAACCTTCCATGTGTGCCCATGTATGGCAGGAAGGAATCACCCTGCAGTTCACCTTGCTCCCTCTGTCACAGGTCAGAGGACAAGAATCATGAACAGAAAGCAGAATTGATACCAGAACCCCTGGGCATGGGGAAACAGCATCCCTGCCCTGCTCAGTGCTGGGCAGTGAGCCCTGTGAGCTCTGCAGGGATGGATGATGGATGGATGGAGGGATGGATGGATGGAGGGATGGATGGATGGATGGATGGATGGATGGAGGGATGGATGGATGGATGGATGGATGGATG